>JALPQD010000420.1:976565-1281392 GCA_023101885.1 Typhlomys cinereus | reverse complement strand
AGAACTTTTGTGAGGTCAATAGTGTTTGGAGCATTGCGCAGGGCATGCAAGTCTATTATGATGGCTTCGCCCTAACCTAGTGTGGAATCGTCAAGTCATTGCTCCCTCCCCTCACCTGTTGCTCTAACAATCTTATACAACACCCCCCTCTTCCACAAATGGGCCCCTGAGTTCAGGATGGAGGAGATGAGGCTAGCGTAGTTGCTATGTGGTTGATTATAGAGTCTCTTCGGAAGTTCTGGATTGTGGTTGGGTGATTTTCGTTAGGATTTTTGCTGCTCCTTCAATGCCCTCACTCCCCCTGGTCCAGAGACAAAAAACTGTTACCTGGAGTCCGTGTTATAAGAGCAAACATTCAAGGGTAATATAAGAAAAGCAGGAAAGGCTGGAGAGGTGGCTCCGGGGTTAAGCATCCGCCCCTGCAGCGGAAGGTCCTGAGTTCGGCTCCCCAGATCCCACGTATCGACCAGGGAGGAGGTCAGGGGGCCGGCCTGCGCTTCTGGTCTGGTAGGGCGGAGGCCTGTGAATCCCGTGCAAGAGAATGAGAGGTGGAGGGCGGTCCATGGGTGGTTCGCTGAATTCCTATCCTGTGGTTCTATCGAACACACAACATACACAAAACACACATACCACGCTCGCGCACATACACACAGTTGAATAACTATAATAATAATAAAAAAATTTGTAAAAAAAAAAAATGAAAAAAAAAAAGAAAACCAGTAAACCTTTGTGATGGAGGGGTCAGTCCACCCATTTGAAAATGAGCACCTTTCATCTGCCCAACACTATCCCCTTCCCCTTCTGTGTTAAATCATTACCCCCGTCAGTTTGTACATTGATCAGGAATCGGAAACGTCATTGAAACTTAACCAGGTTTCATTAATTCTTACTTGCCATTTGTGAGGCCTTGATTTTTCATCTTGTAACATGGTCCCCCGTATCCTCCTCTTTTCTGGTTTAGGCCTCCAACCCCATCCCTCTGTTCATAATTCCTGCAATCTCTAGTATTACACAGTTACCCTTGAGTGTCCAATTGTGGTGGAGTTTGGTACTAGGAGCCACTTATTAGGGAGAGTACTACGCGCTTAACTTTCTGGGTTTGGAGACTTCACTAATATATATGTTTCTAATGACATCCATTCCCAGCAATTCCAGTCATTCCATCATTTTTTGATGGCTGAGTAGTATTCCATTGTATAGTGTACCACAGTTTCCTTATCCACTCGTCAACTTGGACATTGAGGGTAATTCCCATGACTTTGCTATTGTAACAGTGCTTGCATGAAACATGGTCGTGTTGTGCTATCGAGGTGAACCGTTTGCTTGGGGGTTATTCCCAAAATGGAATAGCAGGGTCATATGGCATTTCAATCTTTAATTTCTTTAGAATCCAGACGGTCGGCCCAGATGGGCTGGTATGAGCCTGCATTCCCACAAGCTATATAGAGAGTTTCCCCTCTCTCACATCCTCTCCACACTTTGTGTGTTTTGTGTTGTGGATTTTTGCCATCCTGAGATCGGGTGAGTAATATCTCAGGGATGGGAGGTTTTGATTTGCATTTCCCTAATGGCTGAATAAGTGGAGCATTTTTTCAGATATTTGTTAGACATTTTAATTTCATCCCTGGTAAAGTTTCTTTTAAGTTCCAGGGCGCATTTTTTAATTGGGCCATTGGTTTTCTTGGTTTTTAATTTTCTAAGTTCTTTATGCACTGTGGACAGTAGAGCTCTATCAGATATGTGGTTAATGAAGGTTTTCTCCTATTATGTGGGTTGCCTTTGAGCTCGTGTTACAATCTCTTTATCTGAACAGAAGCTCTTTAATTTCACAAGATCCCAACTGTTGAGAGTTGGTAGCAGTGACTGTGCCATTGGATGTCTGTTTAGGAAGTGTTGGCCTAGCCCAATCAGCTCAAGGGTCTTCCCTATCCTTTCAACTATGATTTTTATAGTCTCTGGCCTGATATCAAGGTCCTTGATCCATTTGGAATTAAGTCTTGTACATGGTGACATGTATGGGTCCAGCTTTAATCTTCTGAATGTGGAGATCCAGTTTTGCCAGCACCATTTGTTGAAGATGCTGTTCTTTTTCCATTGGATTCTTTGGGCCCCTTTGTCAAAGATCAAATGGCTGTAATTTTGTGGGCTTATTTCTGGGTCTTCAACCCTTATCCATTGATCTGCGTGTCTATTTTGGAGCCAGTACCAGGCAGTTTTTATAACTATGGATTTGTAGTATAGACTAAGGTTCAGTATGGTAATACCTCCAGCAGTGTTTTTGTTACTCAGGATTGTCTTTGCTATCCTGGTTCTTTTGTGCCTCTATATGAATTGTGAGATTATTTGGTCAACTTCTTTAAAGAATTGCTTTGGGATTTTAATTGGTATAGCATTGAATTTGTATATTGCCTTTGGTAGGATGGTCATTTTAAATGTGGATTCTACCAATCCAGGAACGGGGAGGTCTTTCCACCTTTGATGTCTTCTGCAATTTCTTCTTTAGTGTTTTAAAGTTTTCATTGTAAAGGTCTTTTACCTTCTTGGTTAGATTTATACCAAGGTATTTCATTTTTTTTAGGGGCTACAGTAAATGGGATTGTTTCTCTCAAGGCTTTTTCACTTCATACGTTCTGGGCATATAGGAAGGCCTCTGATTTTTGCACATTTATTTTGTATCCTGCCACCCTGCTGAACTTCTCAATTAGTTCCAGGAGCTTCCTGGTGGAGTTTTTGGGATCCCTCAGGTATAAGATCATGTCATCTGCAAATAGGGATAGCTTGACTTCTTCCTTGCTGATTTGAATCCCTTTTATGTCCCTTTCTTGTCTTATGACTTCAGCTAAGACTTCAAGTACAATATTGAATAGAAGTGGTGAGAGTGGACAGCCTTGTCTAGTTCCTGATCAAAGTGGGAATGCTTCTAATTGTTCCCCATTGAGCATAATCCTTGCTGTGGGCTTGTTGTATACAGCGTTTATTATGTTGATAAAGGTTCCTTCCATTCCTACTGTCTCCAGCATTTTGATTATAAAAGGCTGTTGGATCTTGTCAAAGCCTTTTTCTGCATCTATCGAGAGTAACACATGGTCTTGGACTTTGGACTGGTTTACATGATGAATTACATTTATTGATTTGCATATGTTGAACCAACCTTGTGTGTCGGGGATAAAGCCTACTTGGTCCCTGTGAATGATCTTTTTGATATGTTTTTGAATCCGATTTGCTTAGACTTTGTTGAGAATCTTTGCGTCTGTGTTCATGAGAGAGATCGGCCTATAGTTTCCTTTTTTTATTATTAAAAATTTAATTATACATTTTAAAAATTTTTACCAGTTCCCTCCCTTCCCCTCCTCCGCCGAACCCCTTCCTCCCCCCTCCTCTCCTTCCCCATCCCCCAGTGCCTCCCCCCCAATTCCCAGAGAGTCCTTTATTGTGTACGCCTAACTCTCCACTGGGTCCTCCTCTCCGATGACATATAAGGACTCAATGGCATTTCCATAACCCTTTCTCTTGTTCCCCTTAAGCATAGGATCACTACTATGGCTGTCAATCCCTTGCCTCCAGGGATCTCGGTGCCCTTAACAGATGCTAGACTTTATGAGGGCAACAGTGCGCTGGACATTGCGCAGGGCATGCAAAGTCCCATTATGATTGCTTTGGCCCCAACTATCGTTGAGAATCTTGCATATCGTTGCTACTCCCATCCTTTTGCTCTTACAATCTTACCGCCCCCTCTTCCACAAATGTCCCTGAGCTCCAGGATGGGGAGAGATTTGGCTGGTACTATGTGATTGATATAGAGTCTCTGAAGTTCTGGATTGCTAAGACTTTGTGAGAATTTTGCATCTGTGTCATCGAGAGTCGGCGGCGTATAGTTTTCTTTTTAAGTGAATCTTTATTAGGTTTTGGGATTAAGACCAATATTAGCTTCATAGACGAATTTGGTTAAGTGTTCCTTCCTTTGCCTATTCATGTTGGAATAATCGTTTTTAAGGAGAATTGGTGTTATTAACTCCTTAACATGTCTGTAGAATTCTGTGCTGAATTCATCAGGCCCAGGACATTTTTTGGTGGGAATATTTGAGATTACTTCTTCAATTTCCTTGTATGTTATAGGACTATTTAAATAATTCACAACTTCCTGATTCAATTTAGGTAGGTTGTGCTTACTTACAAATTCATCCATCTCTTTTGTGTTGTCAAACTTCACAGAGTACAAGTTTTTGAAATATGATGTTATAATTCTCTGGATTTCTTGGGTATCTGTTGTGATAACTCCATGTTCCTTTCTAATTTTGTTAATTTGGGTTTTCTCTCTCTTGCTTTTGGTTAATTTAGCTAGGGGTGTATCTATCTTATTGATTTTTTCAAAGAACCAGCTTTTTAACTGGTTGATTTTTTTTTGTTTTCTTAGTCTCACTTTCAGATATTTCTCCCCTTATTTTGCTAATCTCCTCTCTTCTACTACTTTTGGGATCAGATTGCTCAAGTTTCTCCAAAGCCTTAAGCTGCATCGTTAAGTTATTTATTTCTGATGTTTCCAATTTTGTGATGTAGGCATTAAGAGCTATGAACTTACCTCTTAGAACAGCTTTCCATGTGTCCCAGAGATTTTGGTAAGTTGTATTTTCATTTTCCTTCAATTTCAGGAAATCTTGAATTTCCTGTTTAATTTCTTCCTGAATCCAGTTCTCATTCAGCATCATATTGTTATGTTTCCAGGAGTTAGTGTATTTTCTGTTGTTTGTTGTGTTGGTGTGGATGTCCAGCTTTAGGCCATGGTAGTCTGATAGGGCACAGGCTAGAATTTCGACTTTTTTGTATTTGTGTAGATTCATTTTGTGGCCCAATATGTGATCTATTTTGATGAAAGTTCCGTGTGCTGCTGAGAAAAATGTGTATTCTTTGGTGCGTGGGTGAAAAGTTCGATAGAGATCTGTAACGTCCATTTCAGTAAGGGTTTGGTTAAGCTTCAAATTGTCTCTGTTAAGCTTTTGACCTGTTGATCTATCCCATGTTGAGAGGGTGGTGTTGAGGTCCCCGAGAATTATCATTTGGGGTTTGATATCTTGCTTTTAAATGCTGTAGGGTTTTCTTAATGAATGTGGAGGGGCCATATTGGGTGCATATATGTTCAGTATTGTGAAGTCTTCCTGGTGAATTGTACCTGTGACTAAAGTGTAGTATCCATCTGTGTCTCTTATGATTTTCTTTGGTTTGAAGCCCACTTTGTCGGAAAGCATAATTGCTACCCCTGCCTGCTTCCTGGTTCCATTAGCTTGCAAGATTTTGGACCAGCCTTTCATTCTTAGGATGTGCCTATCTTTTGTGGTGAGATGAGTTTCCTGAAGGCAGCAGATTGTTGAATTGTGGTTTTTAATCCAAGTTTGTAATCTATGTTTCTTAATCGGTGAGTTAATGCCGTTGACATTTAATGTTATAATGGAGAAATTATTTTTAATTCTGGACTTTTTTATGTTTAGTAGATTTTGTAAGCATGTTGTTTGATATTTATATTTTCTTGGTATTATTCTTCCCTTCTGTCCTCCTGGATACACTTGTTCTTTTCTTCAAGCTTGAGTATCATTTCTAGCATTTTTTGAAGGCCTTGTTTGGTAGACATGTATCCCTTCAAGTTGTCTTTGTGCTGGAAAACTTTTCTTTCTCCCTCAATCATGACAGATTGTTTTGCCGGGTGTATCAGTCTGGTTTGGCATTTTTGCTCATTTAATACTTGAAGTATATCTCTCCAAGCTCTTCTTGTTTTTACTGTTTCCATTGAGTAGTCATTTGTTATTCTAATAGGTTAACTTTAAAAGTGACTTGCTTTTCTTCTCTTGAAGCTCTCAGCACCCTTTCTTTGTCTTGAATATGGAGTATTTTGACTATTATTTGCCGTGGCGATTTTCTATTTTGGTCATATCTGTTTGGAGTGTGAAATGCCTCTTGTATTTGGATAGGCCTCTCATTCTTTAGTTGTGGGAAGTTTTCATTTATGATGAATTGAAATATTTCCTCAGGTGTGGTGTTGTTGGGATTCTTGTTCTGGTATTCCATGAATGCGCATGTTAGGCTTCTTCAGGGTGTCCATATTTCTTGAATGCTCCTCTCCAGTATCTTTTTGGCTTTAACAATCTCTTCCATTGAGCTGTTTAATTCTCCCACTTTGTCTTCAAGATCTGAGATTCTATTTTCTGCCTCATTTGTTCTGCTGATAAGACTCTCTGGTGAGTTTTTTGGGTTGATTGAAGATAACTTATCTATTAGTTCAATTTTAAACTCTGCCTGAGACTGTTTTACCTGCTCTATACCTATTTTTGTTTCTTGAACTGTTTTTCTCAAACTCCTCCAGGTTCCTGTGTGTTCCTGTTCAAAGTGGTTGACACGGTTATTTAAACTCTTCTAGGATTTCCTCTTTCATATTATTAATCATGTTAATGATCATACTCTGAAAGTCGTTAGTTGGGTCTGGCTTTCATGGCTATTTTCTATGGATTGTTCTGTCGCAATCCATCGTTATGGGATTGATTCTTTTGGTGGGAGATTGTTCTTCTTTGGGTTTTGTTTCTCGTGGATCTGCACTTTGACTTGGTACTATTGTTGTTTTGTTTTTTAGACCTTTCAGTTTCTGTGTGTTTTTCACTGAACCGTTGTAGTTGGTATTGTTACACCTGCCAGTTGTACTAGGGCTTGCTTGGATTGGGTATGTTTGTGTATTGGTATTGTTATATCCTAGATGAGACTACTAGGATGTTAGTATGTTAGTTAAGTAACCAGGGGATGAATATAAGTATGGTAGTGCATTTTTACAATCTAATGTCTTGGTGAAATGTGAGGGTGGGTGGTGTACTCCCTGGAGTTGTATGTTTTTGGGGTGGCTGTATGAGTAAGCTGACCTACAACATTGATACTAGAAAGGATCAGTAAGGTGAGAGAAAAGAAAAAAAAAAAATTTACTTATCTTTGGGCTGTATGTGAACAGTCTCGCATGTGATACAATGGTTGTAGTGAAGTCCAGATGTATGCCCTGTGTTCTCTTTGTTCCTTAGAGTTTTGCTTGAGTTTCCTTTGTACTCTATTGAATTCTGAGTAGCAGTGTGTCTTCCGTGGACCACGTGCATAGGTCCCCGGTGTGCCAGAGAGGCAGAGGGTCTGATGTTGATGGCAGAATTCTTCACCTGCGATGGGGGGGTGGGGCGAGCGGGGCTGGGAGGGTGCGAGAGGCTGGGGTCCTGGGCGGGGCCCCGGGGGCTAAGCAGATGGCCAGGTGGCTCCGGGGTGGGGGGCGGAGCTGGGCTGGGCTCTCTCGCTTGTTGGCTCAATGGCAGAATTTTTCACCTGGGACCTAGGGGCGTGGCGAGGCCCACTGGGCGGAAGGATGCGAGGGGCTAGCATCCCGGGCGGGGCCCAGTCCAAGCTGGTGTCGGCCTGGGTGCTCGCCGTCGGGACGTGTGGGTCTCCGGGGTGGTTGGGCTGGGCTGGGCTCTCTCTCACTCACCTTGGGGAGCTGGCAGGGGTGGAGCGGAGCGGCGCGGAGGGTGCTGTGGTCGTCCCGGCCAGGGCACAGGCCAAGCCTGAGTCAGCCTGGGTGCTTGCCACCAGGACGCGTTAAGATCCTCTTCTATTGAGCTGATTAATAATCCCACTTTGTCTTCAAGGTCTGATATTCTATTTTCTGCTTCATTTGTTCTGCTGATACAAATCTCTGTTAAATTCTGGGTTGAAGATACTTCGTGGGTGTTGGGGGCCTACTTCATCTTAGGGTTGAGGAAATGCACAGTGGCTACTGCGGAGAGCAGAGCTGGTATCAGTCTTGCTGTGCCAATTCCCTACCTGCAAAGGAGGAGTTGGGGGTACTTTGAGGACTTTGCCTGTGGGCTGTTGCCTGGCCTTGACCTCCTGGGAAAGGGCTGTGCTGTGGTAGGAGTATTGTGCTTTTCCTAAGAGCAGAAAAGAAAATGTGAGATTGGCTCAGTTAATGTGCTGTGCAGCTCTCACATTGTTTATGGTGATGTGTAGGCAACTAAGAGTCTCAGGCAGTTCTGACCACAGGACCACACCCTCATACCTCATAGGCATTCCTGTACAGCCCTGCACTCACTCAAGGCCTCTGGGGCAGGAGCCTGAAACATCCTAAAACTGGTAAAGTTCTCTGACTCTTCACCCTCTAGAGCTCAAGGAAAGAAATATGGGGTCCCTTATGGACACATGCTCTATTGTCTCACAAATTGTATCCTGGTTATAGCACCTAGAATAAATGATAACACAAGGTTAGTGAATGAATGTGCCCCTGGCACCATAACATATCAGAAACAGGTATCAGTTGTTTGCTCGCTGACTTAGAATATCTGCTGGTCCAGGAATTGATTGGGCACAATGCTAGTCAATCCCAAAAGCATTGTTGCCCACAGCTGTCTGTGTGTTCATGGTACCATAACACTAGGCTCATGTTTAGGACTATCCTGTCCCTCTTAGTCAGCTACCCAGGATCAGTGCTGAGATCCCATTTCTGTCTTCCCTCATTTCACTGGAACCCAGGCTTCCCCACCCTTAACCCTTAGCTTTGTGTCAGACAGAAGCAGCATGAGCTCTGTGTCAGTTCTCTGAGAGACCACCTCTGACCACCCCTTTCCTGTGGCAAGGTTGCTAGTCTCTGCAAGAGTTCAAACGTATCTGGAAAAGGTTGCTCCTCATCCAACCTGTGAGGATGGTCTTTGGAAACTATTTCCCAGCTCCCATTATGTCACAAACCCCCCTGCCACTCAGTTCCATGGACAGAAATCAGGAGGGCTCCTCAGACTTCTTCAGTTTCTGGATGGCATTATGTCACTTCTGATTCATCAGAGAGTCTGTCCAACTCAGGACAATCAGAGGAGAGCATCGTTGACTCTAAGCAGGAGACAGTTCAATTCCGTTTTAGGGACTCTTCCCTACAGCCGTGGGTATTGAACCATGGGTGAATGCCTGCCCACACTCATGTGCTAGCAGATCTCTAGGGAACCTGACAGCAGGAGCCCTGGAATCGGGACAGTTTCCCACTGGGACACATGCTTTCCCAGGTGCCCCTAGATGTGGCCACTGACTAGTGCTGAAATGGACATGCAAATAGATCTCCAGGGTTTCCTTAACCTCATATGATGGAATCATATCCCTTTCAACACCCAGACACAGCTGTGTCATGGTGTATGGAGCTGAGGCTCCTCATGGGAAGAACATAGTGGGGCAGGGGACTCTTCCAGAATGGCCACTGAGCAAATCCTGCTGCTACCCAGGGAAAACAGTCTCTTCTCTCCATAGTAACTGACCTTAGCACTAAGGCATTCTGTCAGTCATTCTGGTGTATGCCAGACACAGAAAGCATGTGACATGACCATCTACCCACAACCCAGGCCTGTGTGACTGTGAAGAACAGTCTTGCACTGACCTACGTCCAGCTTGGACCAAACCCTCAGGTCTGTCCAAACCTGTGGACCACACATTCTTCCTCCCAGGCTGCTTCCTTCTTGTTCTTCACAAGGGCATTGGGGCCAAGAAAGTCTTTGGCTCTATGGAAACATAGAGGCTCTGCTCCTTGAATCACACAATCAGAGATGTGGTGCCAGAGAGCTCCCTGAATTCAGCCAGTCAACTAGGGTTCTGGAGCAGTACAGTCCTGTATGTGTTCAGGTGTCAATGACATTGTCCTGTGGACTGTGCATGTGACAGAGCATGCCCTGGGCATAGGGCTGCATCTCTCATGTGATAAATGTTGCTGGGATAGCCTGTTGTGAAGTATCTTCCTAATGGAGAGGACATCCAGGCAGGGGACATGAATGGGTGCGACTTCAAGGACTATGGAAGGGAGGAAGAAAGTTTGCTGCTGTGGTGACATACAAGGGATTACCTCAAAGCTTGGGGGTGTTTAGGAATTGACTAAAATTTAAGTGGAATAATGAGCTTCAACTCACTCTGGACAGAGTCGCCCCCATCTCAGGGTAGGGTGAGTCACTGAGACTGTGGGTCAAACTCGGCTTCTGAAGGAAGCAAATATTCATAGACAGCCAGGTTCCCCCTGGGCCTCAGCGTTTCAGTTCTGCTGAGGCCCATGCCCTGTGAAGATGAGTCCAACCCACAGGAGCAGAGACATGATAGAGAAGCTCTCTGAGAATCTGATACGCAGTGGCCTCTGAAAACTCTAAACCTGCTACTGCTGAAGCCCCTTTCCCAGAAGACTGTCAGAACCCCACTTCCTTCAAGGAGAATATCTTGAGGGAGTCTTCGCCTTACATAACCATCTCTCATGGGAGATGCCCTCCTCACGTGTCTCTTGGAGGGCTGCCAATCATCTTGTTGACTGCTGATCTTGCAATGCTAAAACCAGGAAAGTGCTGGGCATAGCTGGAAGATTTAGAGAAGGTACTGGCCACCACTGAGAACATCCAGTACATTGAACACTGCTGAACTTGGTAAGGAACGTAAGGGGTGACCTCTGTATATGACAGTGAATCTAATGGGCCAAGGCCTCCCCACTGGATAGGAATTGAGGCAATCACCAGGGCTCTGCACACTAAAATCACACAGGGGAGTTAGGAGTGCCTGCTGGGAAACAGGACTTGATGCCCTGCAAAGTGCCACATTCACTGGGCCAGGCACCTCACTGAGGGATCTCCAAAGCCTGCCAGCACCCATCAATGGTCTAGGTTCAGCACCCTTGAAAAAGGCTTGCATGGCCACAGGAGGCAGGAAAGCACAGGATACAATGCTGGAGGAAGGAAACAGAAGACAAGAGGCAGGAAGTACCCAGAGTGATAGACACAGAGAGTCTCACTGGGCACATGCTATAACAGCAGCCAAAGGAAAGTGCTGGAGACAGGACACTAAAGTCACTTACAAACTTGGCTCTGACTCTACTGCAGGATCAGGCTGACCAGGACAGAGCCTGTCTGACATCTTCTCAGTGTGAATAAGGTCTGACTGGGATACAGCCTCCTCCTCCTCTTCATCCTCCTCCTGGGCTGCCCTTCACACACACTGGTTGAGGGTGAGGGCAGCACTCAGCAGCTGGCCTCAGAAGTAGGAACTACAAGAAGACAGAAAATAGATGGCATCACAACCTCTATGAAGGGACATGAACACTGGATGAACACTAGCTCTGCTCTGAGAGGCCAGCCTGAGGGGGGGGGCAGCACATGGAGAGCTCTGCCTGCCATCCTAATAAACCAGCCCTTGCCTGCGCCGGTTCTGCTGCTCATCCAGATTTTAGACCTGATAGACAGAGAGTAGACATTACCCTACAGCTGGAGTGTTACACCCTCTCAACAGGGAGAAGCGTGAATGGTCCAAAAGCCTACTCTGAAGAGAATGACAGCTAAATAGTGGCCATCACACAAAACAAAAGTGGGATTGACCAAGTAGGTCCAATTGAAGAGCACAATGATTATCCATGCTGACTCTATGACCTTCCTAGGGGAAAGAGCTTAGAACTTCTCCATTACTTCCCTGAATGCAGCATGTAACAGCTTCAAGGGACATGGTCCATTACCTGAGAAGTTGCCTGCGGGACTTGAGTGGGTTTAAACATGTTAGCTGCCCAGCGAGGGAGCTGTTGGGCTAATTTTGGTGAAATCCCTGTAGAATACAGGCAAATCATTAGCATTACAAAAAAATCCAAAATGTGAAAGGGTCAGAGAAATCATGCCAAAATCATTCTTGCATCATTAAGTGGTGCTTTAAACTGTGGCTGATTCTCCTGAATACATTTGTGTATTTATCACTGCTTTCAGGGTGATCTCCAGTATACACCAGAGCCTGAATGTGGCTTCCTCAAATAACACACTGGGATAAATCAAACATAGAAACCATCGACATGGGTGAAATCTGATATTGTCTAATGTTACCCTTCCCACACTTGTCATATAAAAAAAGAACCTCAGACTCACTGGACCCAAATATATCATTTGGCGGCTTCCCTCTCATAAGGTACCTGGTATTTGAATAATGGCTGTAATATCACAAGGGGAGAGTTAAAAAGAAAATGGTGCCTAACACAACAGCTCAGATCCATGGAAACATGGCCTCCATGTCTGCAGGTAACCGATTTCAGATTCTTCTGTCCACAGGGACTGGTATGAAGACAAAGACAGTCATCATGAACACAGGTCTCAGCAGGTTGCCATGTGATCCTAGCTTCCTGGAGGAAGAGAAGCAAGGGTTGAGGGAAAAAGGGGAAGAGGTCTACTCAGGATCAGGATGATGTGCTTGAAATCGACAAGGGATAGGGAAAAGAAAACAAGCTCACATTGATCACTCAGGGCCCTGGCAGCCTGATATCCTTCTCTACCATGAGTTGGCAGCAAAGGAATGGAGCACTGAGTGAATTAGAGCACAGAATGCAAGCTGAGTGGTGACAGAACCAATATGAGAATATTATCATGGGGAACATTCTATCAGTTATTGCAGTGGACACTTGAGTGTCTTCTGTTGGGTGAAGCTCATCGAAATGGAGGTGCATGTGTACCAAAGACTGATAATTCATCCTTGCAAGATGGGCCTTGCTTACAGTTGCTGGCCCTTGGTGAACAGTGAATCCATAGTAGATGTATGAAGAGCCATAGGGAGGAAGAATTAACGTGAAGCATGAGTATTAACGACAGGAGTACAGCCTAGACTTCAGAAGAAGTTCCTACCATTCGACCCACAGAGAACAGGGAAGGCTGTAGAAAAAAATGTGCCAAAGATTATTCTCAGGTGATGAAACTTGATCACGCAAGAAATGTTTAAGTTGGGCAAGCATAGACTAAGTAAGCTAGTGATCTTTGAAACCTTGGCCTCATTCATGAACAATCTCCCATGAGGAAGGGGCACTCACCCCTTCTCTCCCTTCTATAGTTCCTCTATCCCTAGAAGATCCCCAGGGTAAGAAGAGGCACATTTCATTACACAAAGGGATAAAAGGTCTGAGTGGATGCAACATTTAATAAGCAGCTCCTGTGTGCCAAGGACCCTGCTCAGAGAAATGAAGGAAAACTTAAACTTTGACATAGAAGACCACAGAGATTCTCTTAGTACTCTCAGTAACCTCGGGTCCAAGGCCTCATAAAGGGAGCATTGGAGAAGGATCAGACTGCTAAGTCAACTCAGAGACCAAAATAACTAAATGAGGCAGGAAGGGAGACTCTGAAGCTGTGTTTACAAGGAAGAGCAGAATCAGGGCAGAATTGGTACAAGCAATGTTGCATGTGGAAAACATGGAAACGAAGTCGACCTAGTGCAGTCATTTGGGTCAGTTGAAAGAGACCACACAGCACAACAACACACTGACTTACCAAAGCCAGAAAGATCAGGAAACCTGAGATTGACATTCAGAGTTAGGATCTAAACGGAATTCTTTTTTTTTTAGATACATTTTTTATTATTTCCGCTCATACAAACTTAATAGGTAGACCAGTTCCCTCCCTCCCTCCTCCTCCCCCCGAAACCCCTGCTCCCCCTCCCCTCCCTCCCCATCCCCCAGTGTCTCCCCCCAATTCCCAGAGAGTCCTTTATTGTGTATGCCTAACTCTCCTCTGGGTCCTCCTCTCCGATGACGTAAAAGGACCCAGTGGCATTTCCCTGAACCCTTTCTCGTGTTCCCCTTAAGCATAGGAACACTACTGTGGCTGTAAGGACTCCCCTAGTAAGCATTATTGGGACAGAGGAGTAGCTGCAGGTCTGAACGTCTGTGTAGACACATGAACACCCAGGAGAAATCTAGGAGGCTCCCAGACTCGTCCATTGTCTCTAGGAACAAATCTGGCAGTAGAGTTCAGGAGGAGCCCTGGGGACCTGGAAAAGGAATACTTTAGACATGGAAATCCAGAAGGTGGCTCCCAAGCCCATATTCAGGACTGCATAAGGGAACAGAGGAGCCTTGCAGGGTGCAAGAATTCTGGGGTACACTAGGTTCCAAATGCAATGTTTATGACAGGATGGCAAAACTGGGCTGTGTAAAGATCCTCCCTCATAAAAACGAAAGCGGAACATAGGCTGATGCCTCCTGACATCAACCTGGGGCCTCCGTGCCCTCTTCCACAAAGGCATGCAAATGCAAAGCTCCCAGCTCCTCCCAAATACCTGCTGCTTTACACAGTAGCAGGTTACACTGGCCCTTACACCTGCCATAACTGTGGGTGGCCACTTGTCCAGGGACCCACTGCAAATGTCTCACCTCAGGGCTCTGTAAACAACGGACTTTCCTAGATCCTAACATAGCCCTGCACGTAAACCATGATGATGAGCCCAGCCCTGGTTCTTCAGAGATCCTGCTTTTCCTGATGTGGAATTCAATGCTATGTCCTCTCACCTCCACTTGTGTGCCACAGTATGCATTTTTTTGCTTTTTCCCTTTCTTTCTCTAAGAAAAACAATTTTAATGAAGAATTCAATGCTCTGTGTACTTTTCTGCCATCTCCCTCTCCCAGATACAACCTGAATCACCTGGCTGTGTCCACATGCTTCTGCTCTCAATTCCACCCCAGTTTGCAGCTCCAAGATCAGCATGCAAGGTTCCACCCTCCCTCCAGTCCTCAGGGTACTTCACACTCAAATCTGTACCTCAGCAGCTCAAGAATGTCAGCCATTAACCTCTGCCTGCTACCTCCAAGGTCTGTCATGTTCCAACTTCCACCTTTAGCCCAGAAGGTAAAGTTCAGTGGACACTGCTCTTCCCTCCTTCTAGTGCCACTTTGCCCAATCTGACTTTTCTATTCCACTCTACAGTATGCAACACTGACTTGCCCAATTTTCCTCAAGGTGCATGGCACTGGCCACTGGCTCCAGCTCCCAAGACCAGTGCCAAGTGCAGCCCTCACCTCGGGGATCATGGCTCCACCTTCGCTCCCACCCCTAAGAAATCTCACTCTAAGGTTTGCCTACAGCCAGCAAGACAAGTCAAACAACCAGTTCCACCCAGAGTTTAGAGGTCACGGCCTGGCGCTGCCCCATATCTCCAAGTCTTTCCCCATCCTGTCAGTGTTCCTGGCCACCTTCCCAACTTTCATTATTCTAACCTACTCTCCCCCTTTTTGGCACTGCCTACTGTGCAGAAACAGCCAAAGCCTAGACCCCCACCTCAGACCTCAGCACAATACAGTCAGCACTTGCTTTACAAACTCTGGGGCAGGACACAAGGCTCAGCTGATGCCATTTCAGCAAGCCTCTCTCATGTGACCTCCCCTGTTCTTGACACACCCTATCCTGCATCTGGAATTTTCTAACCCCTTTCTTCTTTCTTGGTCCTGTTTCAGCCGGGCTTCTCATCAGGCCCCTCCCTTCCCTCCAGGTCCCATTGTTCCTACTTCTGCCTTCAGGTTGCCTGAAGAGCCAGCCTTCCTTCTTGTGATCTCTCCACTTAGCCACATAACATCAACCACCTCCATTCCCATGGTGTCTCCTAGTGGTCATTATCGTGTATTGCATCATAATGTAACTCCTTAATCATTATGCAGAGTGAAGACTGATTCTGATTGGCTCTATACATTGGGATGGAATGCATGGGTGTGGCTCACTGACATACATTAATGTGTTCACAGCATGTGAAAACCTGTCTATTTGCCCCTTTAAGAGGCACTTTGCAGTTGGAAACTGAGAGGGACAATCAAAAAGCTGCAATCCAGGACTCCAGTGTTAGAAGCATTGAGATCTGTACCAGGAGGCTCAGCAAGAGCTGACTGGCGGGTAGAGTCCTGGAGTGAGGGCACAGCTTGGTACTGAGAAGCATTCACAACTGGTTTACTTAGTGTGGCAGAACTCTACAGTGAGGCTTTGCATCCCCTCAAGCCTAACCATGGGTTTGAAAGGCAATGGAAGGTTCCTATCTTGCTGACAGGTTGACCCCTGACAGAATAACATAACTTCAGGAGACTCCTGAGATTAATGGGATGTATTTAATACTTCAAGAAGACACAAAACAGATTAAAACACACAGATGAACACTGGATACTAGAGCCTGGGATGGGGCCCTGGGCACAATGCTGCTCATGCGGCCCAAGCAGAGAGCAGAAGGGCCAGGATTCCTGTCTGTCCCTGCAGGGAAAGACCTTCACTCTATAGACACCTCATCTCCTGTCCATACAGCCCTATGCAGAGCACCCCTGGAAAGCATGCAGACTGAGCTGAGGTTCTGCTTCCTGTGCATGGCCTACCCAGCATGGTATGACTTTTCATGGCCCAACATGCAGGCATGTGCAGCCGTTTACAAAGGCTATTGTGCAGGAGGAGTGAAATCAGCTCATTTCTACACGGGGCCATCGCTTCCTCAATCAGCCTCTCATTCTCTTTGTCTATGCAGGGTGACAGTGAAACTGCTGGGCCATTGAAAAATGCTGACGTCATCTTACCCAAGGAATGGACACATAGTAGGTACACAGGTACTGAAGGCCTCATTCTCAGTCTCTTTGATGACATTCTCAGTATCAGGATGTGGGGTAGAGTAGGGTCAGTGGAAACACAGCACGCACGGGTTCAGGAGACTCACTGGCAGGGCCTCCTGAGGTCACAGGACTTTGCACAGATGAGCCAGGTTCTGACAGCAAGTGTTGTGCTCAGCAACTATGGGATGAGAGCGAGACAGTGCTGGGCATGCAGTACAAGGAGCGGCACTCCAGATAGATCTCTGAGTTCACGGTGCAGGTGACATTGAGAGGAAAGAGAGGTAGCAGAACGCAGACTGTTCTTCTGTGCCAGAGCCACCTGCAGAACCGTGAAGCACAAGAAAGTCAAGAGGTTCCCCCTCCTGTGTGTTTCACATGGGACCTATGACCTCTGTCAGCACTGACCTTGCACTGTCTTCACAGTGCTGATCCCTAGCTTACTTCCCTCAGATCTTGCTTACTCCCTTACATCTTCCACAGATTCCACAGTTGGACAAGGGTCCCCAAAGTCCAGCGATTTACATCAGCCTGCTGTTGAGAAGGAGACCATTGAACTCTCCTATTGTTACAGGAAGAACCAGGGGATCACAATGGTCATTAGGGTTTAAGGACTTGTGATAGACATTGGAAAAATGTGGTCTAATGTTTGTGATAGATACTTTCCAATCTAGTCTAAGAACAAGTGATCTGATTATGCACAACTTAAACTCACCCAGTTCACAGCCAGCTATACAAGGACATCAAGCCAAAACTGCATGAGAAAAGTGTGTCGGGCACACCAATGAATCAAGAAGAAATATTAGTTCAGAGTATGGGGGCTAAAGCCTCGAAAGTCTCAGAGGAATTTTCTACATCTAACTACATTTCAGAGATCTCCAGTGGCCAAGGTGACTTTAGTAATTTTCCTTTGAACGAAACTCGCAGATAACCGCATCTCACTCTTTCTAACCACTGAAAGGATGCAAAATCCATGCTGGCCTTTTGGTGGTAATAAAAAGATCATCCCCACACAAAGACTGAATGAGAATTCTTATTCAACTAAGAATATAATTCTCATTGCCCTGACTATTGCTTCCTCAATTGTTCCCATTGGATCATCTAAACAACATACTTCCTACTTGCATCACAGGAACTTTCTAGTGATATCTGTAAAGCTCATTTAGCTGGAACCTTTTGAAAGCCTCTGGGAATTCCAGAATAATTTACCAAGGTTTGTACAGGCACCTATATGCCTGAGGGCTGGCCTCCTCCTGTACAGGGTATTGGGGTCCATTCAGGTAGTGTATGGTATTTCCTGGAGTGGAAGCAGCAGAAGGTGTGGGGATGCTGGCCTAGGAAAACCATTGTACACTGAAAGGACAGTTCCTTCTTCAAGAGTGGCTCTCTTGAATGGATGCTTTGCTCTGGCCCTGAGATGTTCAAGACTGACTTGAACACCTGTCTTCCAGAAGTGACATGAGTTGTATTACAAATCTGTGGAATGGGAGGCACCGGAGTTTGTTTACGTGCCCCCGCCGCCCCTACCACCGACCCAGCGGTTGATTTCCCCAGCTCCGACTCCAAGATGCGGAAGTCCTTCGCCAATTTCATGTGCAAGAAGGATTTTCATCCTGCCTCCAAGTCCAACATCAAAAAGGTATGGATGGCAGAACAGAAAATATCGTATGATAAAAAGAAACAAGAAGAATTAATGCAACAGTACCTTAAAGAGCAAGAATCCTATGATAACAGATTGCTTATGGGAGATGAACATGTAAAGAATGGTCTTAACTTCATGTATGAAGCCCCACCAGGAGTTAAAAAAGAAAACAAAGAGAAAGAAGAAACAGAAGGTGAAACAGAATATAAATTTGAATGGCAGAAAGCACCACGAGAAAAATATGCTAAAGATGACATGAACATCAGAGATCAGCCCTTTGGTATTCAGGTTCGAAATGTGAGGTGCATTAAGTGTCACAAGTGGGGCCATGTCAACACAGATAGAGAATGTCCCTTGTTTGGCCTTTCTGGAATCAATGCAAGTTCAGTTCCCACTGATGGCTCAGGGCCATCGATGCACCCCTTGGAGCTAATAGAGGAGATGAGAAACAGTGGGTTTGCACTGAAACGAAATGTGCTGGGGAGAAACTTGACTGCAAATGATCCATCACAGGAGTATGTTGCCAGTGAGGGTGAAGAAGATCCAGAAGTTGAATTCTTAAAGTCACTGACAACCAAGCAGAAACAGAAGCTTCTCAGAAAGTTGGATAGACTTGAAAAGGAGAAAAAGAAAAAGAAAAGTGATAAAAAAAAGAAAAAGCTACACAAGAGCAGAAGTAAACACAAAAAGCATAAAAAGTCCTCTTCTTCCTCTTCCTCCTCCTCCTCCTCTTAGGAGACTTCAGAAAGCAGCAGTGAGAGTGACAACAGAGAAGGAAACGTAGAGAAGAGGAAAAAGAAAAGCACATGCTCAGGAAATAAGGCCAGTGACTCTGAAGAGGACAAATCTGAGAAGAGAAAACTTTATGAAAAGCATTCTAGCAATCATAATACTAAGGAGAAAAACAAGGAAAAGTTAAAATATGAGAGTTCTGGGGCAAACAGCAAATGGGGCCATTCTGGTTCTGACAGAAAGTCCAGAGGCCATCGTCATAGTCCAGAGAAGAGAAGATCTGATAGAGGCGAGAGACCCAGAAGCCACTGCAAGGACGCGAGGAACAAGAGAAGCCGAAGCAGAAGTTGTGGTGGCCACAAGCAAAGGGAGACAAGGGATCAGTCACATTGGAGTCCCAGCAAAGAGCACGATAGAAGAAATGAGTCCAGGAGCCATCGCACAGACAGATGCGAGGAGAAAGAGCGCACAGTTAACACTCGGCAGATGTGTCCTACAGCATCTAGAGAAGGCAACAGCAGAGGTGGATTAAAGAGAGCAGTTATGACAATTGTCTGGGAATGACACTTCCCTTTTCTTCTTGGATGTCTTTAGCAAGGGCTAAATTACATTCTCCTGTATTTCGCATAAAGAATTCTTAATTTTCCATCTCTGTAAACTGTCATTTCAGGTACAAAACTACTCAAGTACCACAAGATTGAGTTGCATATATTTGTAAGTAATCTATTTAGGAGATATAGAAATAATAACTGTTTTTCCTGTGTCTTGTACCAGATTACAAAATAATGACTCTCTGACATTAAAAAAAAAAATAAATCTGTGGAATGAACTGTGGGTGGGTGACAGCCAGTCATATGTCTGTGAGGGCTCACCACACAAACCATCCTATTACAGCTGCTCCCAAGCATTATCCTTCTAGAGAATCCGGAGACATATCGAAAGAAACTAAATCATCTATTGAAGAAGAGGCTCATCATTCCCTTACCTTGCTGGTAAACATCTCTAGCACACAGATGAGACCCACTGGTTGTCATTAGGATCCACATGACTCAGCAAGAAGGCAGAAGCTGAGGATAATGCTGGATTGATTCTACCTCTTTCTTCCTTTGCTCTTGGACTTCTCAGACTCATCCCACCAGAGAGAGAAGCGCAGGCTAAAGCCTTTTCTGCCTGGCTGTTTTCTGTAGTATCTAGAATCCAAACTCAGGAACCCTGCATGCCAGGCAGAGCCACCTTTCCATCCCCATATTTGAAAATTTGAAGCTGAGAATTTCATTTTCTTTTTTTTCAATATTTTTATTTACTTATTTAAGTTACATTAAGACTCATGGCAATTACAGGTGCCTAACTTTCTGAAAGAAAATTTTCCACTGGAAAATTAACACTATGTCTGTCTGTCTGTCTTTCTGTATTTGATTCCGCTCAATACAAGACCCTGACCTGGACCAATTATGTAGTGTAGCTTTTGCTCTATTTCCAATCATAATCTTTCTTTAGTTTTACTTATAGTAAGGACACATTAGGGCTACTTAAACCATCAAACAGAATTATATATATTTACAGGTTTATAATGTTTTCACCTGAGAATATATTTTGGATTATTTCTTTATTTATTTACTTGTATAACTGTATATTTGTGTGCGTGTTGGCCTGCATGTGTGTATTTCTCCTGTTTAACCTACACTGGCAGGTAGGTTTCAGGTCTGTAAGGAAATTCTCAGAAAATTGTCAATCCAGGCATTAAAATTTTTGTAAATAGAATCATCGCAACAAATGCCAGGTCAAGTTAATATATTCAATTCTATAAACAATTAAAAGAAGAATATTTGCTGCTGGAAAATGTTTTCACTATAATATTTATTTAATTTTGTTTATGTGTGTGTGTATGTGCTTGTATATCTGACTGTTTTATCCTTCCTTGTCAAAAAATAACTAGTTGGCTTAGATTGTCATTAGATTCCTAGCAAACTCTTCCTTAAACTTGTTGAAAGTAAGATCTTCAATCACTGTGCATGGGTAAGATAACACTCTGAATTACATAATTTTAAGTGCATATTTTTAAGCTGGGGATGCAACTTTATTGTTTTGAATATCTGTTTATTTATTTATGTTTTTTTCTTAGTCTGTCTGAGTGTGTCTCTGTGTACCTATTAGTATCCTTTGCAATGGAACTCATTATGTAGCCCAGGCTGTCCTCAGAAATCTTAGAAAACTCTGCCCCTAGTTTTGGAATTATGAGCTTCAAACACTATGCATAGTTAAGATAACATATCAAATTATACCAATTTTCACAAGTGGAAATTCTGAGGCTGAGAATGTGATTTTATTTTTGAGTATTTATTTATTCATTCATTCATTTAATTATTCCTTAACATGCGAATTTCAACTTTAACCTAGATTGGAAGGAATTAACTGGCTAGCTCAGGATGTATTGAGAGTGTTGGCAAATGGTGTCCTCCACTTGTTGGCATGATGAAAGTCAAACACTGTGCATTGCAAAGAAAAACTGAAAGATGAAACAAATACTATGAAATGAAATTTTGCACTTCAGAATGCAATTTAATTTTTAATACATTTATTGATTTATCAATTCATTGATTTATTGATTTATCGATTTGTCTGTGTTTTTGAATTTTTAACCTACCCTGGCCTGCATCATAAGAGGTAGCCCAGAAACGTGAGAAATTTAATCTTTCCCTAGCTGGAATTAGGAGCATACATCAGTATGCATGGTTAATGTAACATGTTACATTACATAAATTTTCAGAAGTGGAGATATTCAAGATGGGAATGCAATATTATCTTTGAATAACTATTCATTCATTTATTTATTTATTTATGTGTGTATGAATTCCAACTTATAAACAATCTTATAATGGAAGTAACTAGGTAGCCCAGGCTGTCGTCAGAATCCTGGCTAATTCTGCCTTCCACTTTTGGGAACCTGAGCCTCAATAAATATGTATGTTTTAGATGACATACTAAATTTTATAAATTTTCAGAAGTGGAGATTTTGAACTTCAGGTTGCAGTATTATTTTTTGAGAACTTACTATGCATTTTATCATTTTTTTCTTATCCACTTATTTATTTATATTACAGGTGAATTTCACCTTTCAGCCTACCCTGTAAAGAAGCTAACTAGTCAGCTCAGACTGTCCAGAGCTTTCTGGGAAATATCTATCTGCCTTTCCATTTTTGCAATTATGAGCATCATTATTTTGCAAGTGTGAGACAACATGAGAAGTTATATAAATATGCAGATGCAAAATCTTGAAGCTTAGAATTGGATATTGTTTTGTGGAAACTTTAATTTTGATAGTGTATTTATTCATTTACTCATTTGTGTGTGAATTTCATCATTTGTGTGTGACTTTCACCTTTTTGCTTACCTTTCCTGCTACTAAGTTGCCCAGAAAGTCCACATCATTCTGGTAAATGAAACTTTCCACTTGTTGGAATTTTTTTTTCTGTGTCATCTTTTTTCTTTATACATTTTTTATTATTATTTCAGCTCATACAAACTTAATAGGTACACCAGTTCCCTCCCTCCCTCTGCCTCCCCACAAACCCCCTGCTCCCCCTCCCCTCACCCCTCCCTCCTGATTCCCCAGTGCCTCCGGCCCCAATTCCCAATTCTTGTGCATGCCTGACTCTCCTCTGGGCCCTCCTCTCCGATGACGTACAAGGACCCAGTGGCATTTCCCTGAACGCGTTCCTGTGTTCCCCTTAAGCATAGGAACACTACTGTGGCTGCCAATCCCTTCCGTTCAAGGATCTTGGTGCCTTTAGCTAGACTTTGTGAGGTCAATAGTGTGTTGGACATTGCACAGGGCATGCAAAGTGCAATTATGATTGCTTCAGCCCTAACTTGTGTGGAGTATCTTGCATATCATTGTTCCTCCCATCCTTGTGCTCTTACATTCTTACCGCCCCATCTTCCGCAAATTTCCCTGAGCTTCAGGATGGGGAGAGATTAGGCTGGCCTAGTTCTAGGTGGTTAATATAAAGTCTCTGAAGTTTTGGATTACTGTTCGTTGATTTTCTTTTGCGGTTTTGCTGCTCCTGCAATGTCCTTCACTCCATCCTGATGGGTATTGGATGTCCCCCTGGCCAGAGATAAAAAGCTGTTAAACTAGAGTCTTGTTATAAGAGTATATTCAAAGGTATATGTAATAAAAGTAGGAAACCATAGTGAGGGAGGGGTCAATCACCCATTTGCAAAATGATTACTTTTTATCTGCCATACTATATGCCCTCCCCTTCTGGTGAGATCATACCCCCTCAGTTGTAAATGTTCAGGATCGAAAAGACTGTGAACTTAACCAGATGTCTCATTACTTACTTGAAGTCCTTGATGGAGGCATATTTTCTCTGCTGTAACATGGTCCCCTCTTTCATGTTTCTGGTGTGGCCCTCCTACCCCAACCCTCATGCTCATACTCCTTGCAATTACAGTATTACAGTGATTTATCATCGAGTGTCTCTAGGTGGGCTGGGTGAGTTTGGTACTAGGAGCCACCTATTAGGGAGCACATACGGTGCTTAATTTTCTGGGTCTGGGATACTTCACTCAATATAATTGTTTCTAATGACATCCATTTCCCGGCAAATTCCAGTAATTCATCATTTTTGATGGCTGAGTAGTACTCCATTGTATAGATTTACCACAATTTCTTTATCCACTCATGAACTGTTGGACATTTGGGTTGATGTCATGATTTTGCTATTGTAAACAGTGCCACTATGAACATAGTCGCACTTGTGTTGTCGAGGTGAACCTCTGCTGTATGGGGGGTTATTCCCAAAAGTGGAATCACAGGGTTATATGGCAATTCAATCTTTAACTTCTTTAAGAATCTCCAGACGGCTCGCCAGAGTGGCTGTATGAGCCTGCATTCCCACCAGCAATGTAGGAGAGTTCCCCTCTCTCCACATCCTCTCCAGCATTTGTTGTTGATTGTATTGTGGATTTTTGCCATCCTGACCGGGGTGAGATGATATCTCAGAGAAGTTTTGATTTGCATTTCCCTGATGGCTAAGGAAGTGGAGCATTTTTTAAGATATTTGTTAGATGTTTTAATTTCATCCCTAGTAAAGTTTCTTTTAAGTTCCGGGCCCATTTTTTAATTGAGCCATTAGTTTCCTTGGTGTTTAGTTTTCTAAGTTCTTTGTGCACTCTGGACAGTAGAGCTCTATCAGATATGTGGTTAGTGAAGATTTTCTCCCATTCTGTGGGGTGCCTTTGAGCTCGTGTTACAATCTCTTTATCTGAACAGAAGCTCTTTAATTTCACAAGATCCCAACTGTTGAGAGTTGGTAGCAGTGACTGTGACATTGGATGTCTGTTTAGGAACTGTTGGCCTAGCCCAATCAGCTCGAGGGAATTCCCTACCCTTTCAACTATGGTTTTTATAGTCTCTGGCCTTAAATCAAGGTCCTTGATCCATTTGGAATTAAGTCTTGTACAAGGTGACAAGGACGGGTCCAGTTTTTATCTTCTGCATGTGGAGATCCAGTTTTGCCAGCACCATTTGTTGAAGATACTATTCTTTTTCCATTGCATTTTTTCGGCCCCTTTGTCAAAGACCAAATGGCTGTAGTTTTGTGGGCTTATATCTGGGCCTTCAACCCTTATCCATTGATCTGTGTGTCTATTTTGGAGCCAGTACCAGGCTGTCTTTACAACTATGAATTTGTAGTATAGACTAAGATTCGGTATGGTGATACCTCCAGGAGTGTTTTTGTTACTCAGGATTGTCTTTGCTATCCTGGGTCTTTTGTGCCTCCATATGAATTTTGAGATTGTTTGGTCAACTTCTTTAAAGAATTGCTTTGGGATTTTAATTGGCATAGCACTGAATTTTTATATTGCCTTTAGTAGGATGGTCATTTTTACGATATTGATTCTGCCAATCCAGGAACACCAGAGGTCTTTCCACCTTCTGGTGTCTTCTGCAATTTCTTTCTTGAGAATTTTAAAGTTTTCATTGTAAAGGTCTTTTACCAACTTGGTTAGGTTTATACCAAGGTATTTCATTTTTTAGGGGCTATAGTAAATGAGATTGTTTCTCTCAGGGCTTTTTCACTTCTTTCATTCTGGGCATATAGGAAAGCCTCTGATTTTTGTACATTTATTTTGTATCCTGCTACCCTGCTGAACTTAGTTCCAGGAGCTTTCTGATGGATTTTTTGGGATGACTCAGGTATAAGATCATGTCATCCGCAAATAGGGATAGCTTGACTTCTTACTTGCCAATTTGAATCCCTTTTATGCCCCTTTCTTGCCTTATGGCTTCAGCTAAGACTTTAAGTACAATATTGAATAGAAGTGGTGGGAGTGGACAGCCTTGTCTAGCTCCTGATCGAAGTGGGAATGCTTCCAGTTTTTCCCCATTGAGTATAATCCTTGCTGTAGGCTTGTTGTATACAGCTTTTATTATATTGATAATGGTTCCTTCCATTCCTACTATCTCTAGCATTTTGATCATAAAGGTCTGTTGGATCTTGTCAAAAGCTTTTTGTGCATCTATCGAGAGTATCATGTGGTCTTGAACGTTGGATAGGTTTATATGGTGAATTACATTTATTGATTTGTATATGTTGAACCAACCTTGTGTGCCGGGGATAAAGCCTACTTGGTCCCCGTGAATGATCTTTTTGATATGTTTTTGAATCCTATTTGCTAAGACTTTGTTGAGAATCTTTGCATCTGTGTTCATCAGAGAGATTGGCCTATAGTTTTCTTTTTTAAGTGTATCTTTATTAGGTTTTGGGATTAAGACAATATTAGCTTCATAGAAGGAATTTGGTAGTGTTCCTTCCTTTGCTATTTGATGGAACAGTTTAAGGAGTATTGATGTTATTAGCTCCTTAAATGTCTGGTAGAAGTCTGTGCTGAATCCATCTGGTCCAGGACATTTTTTGGTGGGAAGTTTCGAGATTACTTCCTCAATTTCCTCATATGTTATAGGACAATTTAAATAATTCACAACTTCCTGATTCAACTTAGGTAGGTTGTGTTTACTTAGGAATTCATCCCTCTCTTTCTCAGAGTATAAATTTTTGTAATATGATGTTATAATTCTCTGGATTTCTTGGGTATCAGTAGTGATAACTCCATTTTCATTTATAATTTTGTTAATTTGGGTTTTCTTTCTCTTGCTCTTAGTTAATTTACCTAGGGGTATATCAATCTTACTGATTTTTTCAAAAAACCAGCTTTTTGACTCAATTGCAGATATTTCTCCCCTTATTTTGCTAATCTCTTCCCTTCTACTGCTTTTGGGATCAGATTGCTCTAGTGTCTCTAAAGCTTTTAGCTGCATTATTAATTTGTTTATTTCTGATGTTTCCATTTTTTTTTGATATAGGCATTAAGAGCTATGAACTTACCTCTTAGGACAGCTTTCATTGTGTCCCAGAGATTTTGGTAACTTGCATTTTCATTATTGTTCACTTTCAGGAAATCTTGAATTTCCTTTGTAATTTCTTCCTGAATCCAATTCTCATTCAGCATCATAGTGTTAAGTTTCCAGGAGTTAGTGTATTTTCTGTTGCTTCTTGTGTTGTGGATGTCAATCTTTAAGCCGTGGTGGTCTCATAAGGTGCAGGCTAGAATTTCAACTTTCCTGTATATGTGGAGATTCATTTTGTGGCCCAATATGTGATCTATTTTGGAGAAAGTTCCATGTGCTGCTGAGAAAAATGTGTACTCTTTGGTGTGTGGATGAAAAGTATGATAGAGATCTGTAAGGTCCATTTCAGTAAGGGTTTGGTTAAGCTCCAAAGGGTCTCTGTTAAGTTTTTTACCTGTAGATCTATCCCATGTTGAAAGGGCGGTATTGAAATCCCCAAGAATTATCGTTTTGGGGTTGATTTCTCACTTTAGACCTTGTAGGGTTTGCTTAATGAATGTGGGAGGGGTCGTATTGGGTGCATATATGTTCAGTATTGTGAAGTCTTCCTGGTGAATTGTACCTGTGACTAAAATGTAGTATCCATCCG
Organism: Typhlomys cinereus; assembly: GCA_023101885.1. Taxonomy (NCBI): domain Eukaryota; kingdom Metazoa; phylum Chordata; class Mammalia; order Rodentia; family Platacanthomyidae; genus Typhlomys; species Typhlomys cinereus. The sequence goes on along the minus strand of JALPQD010000420.1, from coordinate 1,254,627 downwards.
TGTCTCTTATGATTTTCTTTGGTTTGAAATCCACTTTGTCCGATAGCATAATGGCTACCCCTGCCTGTTTTTCTGCTTCCATTAGCTTGTAGAATTGTTGACCAGCCTTTTATTTTTAAGGCATGCCTATCTTTTGTGGGAAGATGAGTTTCCTGAAGGCAGCAGATTGATGGATTGTGATTTTATTCCAAATTTGTAATCTGTGTCTCTTGATCAGTGAGTTAATTCCATTAACATTTAGTGTTATAATGGAGAAACTATTTTTAATTCCAGATATTTATTATGTTTAATAGTTTTTGTAAGTATATTTATTCGCTTTTAATGGTGTTATACTTCCCTACTGTTCTCCCAGATATGCCTGTTTGTTTCTTCAAGCTTGAGTATCATTTCTAGCATTTTTTGAAGGCCTGGTTTGGTGGACATGTATCCCTTCAAGTTGTCTTTGTGCTGGAAGATTTTTCTTTCTTCCTCGATCATGATGGATAGTTTTGTGTGTTATATCAGCCTGGGTTGACATTTTTGCTCATTCAATACTTGAAATATGTCTCTCCAAATTCTTCTTGCTTTTACTGTTTCGACTGAGAAGTCATTTGTTATTTTAATAGGTTTACCTTTAAAGGTAACTTGTTTTTTCTCCCTTGAAGCTCTCAGCACCATTTCTTTATCTTGAATGTGGAGTGTTTTAACTATTATTTGCTGTGGCAAGCTTCTATTTTGGTCATATCTGTTTGGGGTGCGTTGCAGAATGCCTCTTGTATATGTATGGGCCTCTCTTTTTTTAGATGAGGAAAGTTTTCCTTGATGATCTTTTGGAAAATTTCCTCAGGTATGGTATTTTGAGATTCTTGCTCTGGTGTTCCATGAACACCCATGTTAGACTTCTTCAGGGTATCCCATATCTCTTGAATATTTCTCTCAAGTATCTTTTTGGCTTTAACAACCTCTTCCATTGAGCTGGTCAATACTCCCACTTTATCTTCAAGGTCTGAAATTCTGTTTTCTGCTTCATTAGTTCTGCTGATAAGACTCTCTGTGGAGTTCTGGGTTGAAGATAACTTGTCTCGTAGCTCAGTTTTAAACTCTGCTTGAGTCTGTTTTAACTGCTCTATGCCAGTTTTTGTTTCTTGCACTGTTATTCTCAACTCCTCTAAGTGTCTGTTGTGTTCCTCTTCAAAGCGATTGATTCGGTTATTTAATTCCTCCTGGATTTCCTCTTTCATAGTATTGAACATGGTAATGATCATGTTTTGAAAGTCGTTATCCTGGGTCAGGCTTTCTTGGCCATTTTTCGTGGGTTTGTTCTGGTTGGAGTCTAACATTATGAGATTAATTCCTTCAGTGGGAGATTTGTTTACTTGAGTGTTTTTTCTCATGGATTTGCACTTTGACTTGGGCATTGTCGTTTTAACTCTTAAGATCTTCTTTCAATTTCTGTGCGTTTTTCACTGAACTGAATTATTTGGCCTGGGGTACTGGGGGTGGGTGGGGACGGAGCTTACCTAGGTCACGGTGAGTCCCAGCGGGACCGTGCATGTCCCGGGCCTCGTTGTGAGGAAAGGGAGGATGGGGCAGTGGTCGGGCCCTATTTAACCTGGGGGAGCTGGGGCGGGGCCCAGGCATAGGGGGTCCTCTCCGGCTAGCTGGTGGGAGGAGCTGGGTCCCTAGGGCTGCCTGGGGTTCTGGGGGTGGGCAGGGGCAGAGCTTACCTAAGTCAAGGTGAGTCCCGGCTGGACTGCAGATTCCGGGTGGCGGGAGTAGGGGAAAGAGAGGATGGGGTGGTGGTTTAGGTCATTTCTTAAGTTATCAAAATAGGTCTAGGCACAAAGCTTAAATATTGGAAATTTGCCATTTTTATTTTTTAAATGGTAAAGAATAATGGATCATTTAATCAAATGGAAAAACATTGCAATTTCTGACTCAATATCACAGATGTACTAATTTTGCATGTGTGGACACTGCCATGCAGTGAGCATAAGAAACTTCCCCTACTAATGCGCATGCTACCTTCTCCCAGATGCTGCCTCATACCACACAAGGAGACTGACAAATCTATCTCCACCTGGGTAAGTTGTCATAATGTCTATTATCCTCTTGGCCTTTCAAGGCAAATATCTCACTAGGACAGAACAAACCAATCACAGGGTATTTGATCATGTTATGCTCACTAGGTGTACTCCTAGGCAGCCCTCACCACCCTATACTTAAACCAACACATACTTTTTCGTTTCTTGGTTGGGTTCATGTCAGTCTACACAATGCAATGTTTCCTGGAAGTGGTATCTTTGGAAGGTAGGGTTTCTTGAAGTCATGAGAGTGGAACTCTCAAGGTGAGATTATTGTGTTCATAAAAACACACAGAGCCTCACCTCCAATGGCATGTGGCAGCCACAAAAGGATCTTGCCCCAGAACCTACCATACTGATTTTTCTCTGACATTTTGGTCTCCAGAAAAGCAAAAAATATATTGTTTTTTAAAAACTATCTCATCTATGCTATTTCCTTAGAGCAGCCCAAGGCGACTAGACTATTTAATGACACCCCTGAGAATATCTATGAAAATAATTTGGTAGACTGTGCAGCCTTGTGCCTAGAATCCCACATAGATGCTAGGGATGGCAAGTTTGTGTGGCCAACCAAATCATCCTAGTAATGTCCAGTCCAACCCATGCTGGTAACATCCTGTGAAGAAAGTCACAGTGTCTGCAATGAATGTTATATAAAATATTGAAGCACAAAATTATTGAATGGAAGCAAATACATCATCCTTAAAAATTAAGCACACAGTGATATATGAATTTATTATTCATTTACATTAAAATATATATTGAAAACCACAGGTACTTTCAAAAAATGTTAAATTAAAAACAGTCTGGACAGTGTATAATTTTTGACACTTGCTCATCCTATAGACCATTGTGGGCATGGACATGTCATCAACCTCCCTTGGTCTCCTGCTTACTGAAGTGACAGACTGATTTGTTCGTCACATGGGGCTCAGTGTTAGAGTTTTTTAAACTGCTCCAGAATTGAACAAGTGTGCACAGCATCCCTGAATAACTGATATTACAAGGTAGTCGCCAACTCAGACAGTATATTATCTTTTTCATCTTCTTGGATATTAATGATCATGTGTCAAACTTCCTTCCATACCTGTCATAAAGCACAAAAGCAAACAAAATACATTCTCTCTCTCTATTTCTGCAAGATATCGCAAAGACACATTTGGGAGAAACTAAGATTTATTTTACTTAATGGTTCCAGAGTGGAGACATAGCCCATTAAGGTGGGAATCCCATAACTGTGGGCATGGATTATGGCAGAAGCTAGAGGTTGTTCAGGTGAGTTCTGCCATCATAGAGAGAGCAACAGCAAACTTCAAGAGTCATACTCCTAGAGGAAGCAAAGCGGGACAATCCAACCTCAAGCTCTGCCCTGTTTGACATGAATTTCTCCAAGATTCCACCTCCCAAAGTTGCCAGGACCTTGAAAAACATTAACATCAGCTACAGATGCACTTATGTGCATGTGATAGACAGCTCACATTCAAACCATTGCATTCCAATCTCTTGCACCTAATAGTTTCCTGACTACCTCATGATGTGAACCACACCGTAATACACTTTAAAAGTTGCCCTAGATGCAGTCGTCTCAACACAATTCAAAACACAAAATCCAAAATCTCCTGTACAATCAGAAGATAAGTTACATGTTTCCAACATACCATCACCCTAAGTAAAATTTTCCATTCTGAAAAGGGAGGAATCCATAGCAAGGTTGAAAACAGCAGGACAAATTCCCAATTCTGCAGCTTCCAGTCCAGGAAGCTGTTGAAATAATCTCATTTCCAAAGGGCTTAAATTCTTGTCTCTCTAGTGCAGCTGCCTGCAGAATTCATTACTCTTTTAAGCTGGCTTCTCCCATGATACATACCTCTCTTTGGCCAATGTTCCATATTGCCTCTGGCATCACTAATATGCTCACATGTCAAGGGCAATCCAGACTTCAATTCTACAACAATAAATGCCCTTTTTTTGAGTTTTTGAAGGTTTCCAGATCCTGCCACACACTGCCTGGATTAAGCTTCTCTCTGAAACCTTGGAAGAGGAATCCACAATTTTCTTATTGTTGCATCTTTAATGTTTCTAAGACCTATGTCATGTGGATGGCATTGGCTAGTTCTGCTATAACTTCCAGTTGGAAGTTGCCCTCCTTGGATCACAAATGGAAAGAGTCATACTACTAGAATAAGCAGGGTGGAAGTTATCAACCTCAAGCCCCACCCCCTTTGGTATGCCTTCCTCCAGCAAGTCTCCACTTCTTAAAATTGCCTCAACTTTCCCAAGCATTAAAATCACCAGATGCAAACACATGAGCCTGTGGGGAAAAACTCATTCAACCTATGACATGCATGATAGCAAATAGAAAGTTGTCGTATGTATAGAACATAATATAGGGTGTGGTGATTTTCCATTTGGCCACATGCTTGTTGCAAGAGCAACAGGAACTTAATTTTGAATCCCACCACCTATGTAAAATAAAGAAGTTGGCAGAATTCACTTGTGAAATCTTCACTGTGGAAGCAGAGATGGTAAAGCCTTTCCAGTGTAAGACACTCTCTCTAAGCAAATCATCAACATGAATGTGTCCTAAAGAAAGTTGGAAACTGGCTTCCTTATGTAGAACATGCACATCATTCATTTGGGAATTCTGTTTCCTACACATTGTTATAAGCTCTACTCTTATTTTAGGTTTTTCTTTCAGGTAATAAAACTTTTTAAAAAGACATACATATTTCTGCCTCCTCAGAACCATCATATACTCTCACATGCCCCACATACTATACACCACACATCATACGACACACAAGCGCACACACATATCATACCATAATCATATACACATGTAGCACACAAATGGACAAATACAGATTCACACAAACACAGAATACACAGAAACGTGCACACCACACATAACAATAATTCATACATCACCCACTCACACCACACACACTAAACACACACTCAATACCCTCATACACACACAAACACCATGCAACTAGTACACACAAAGACATCACACATTCACATACATTCACCACATGCATGCACACACACTCACATGCATACACACATCATAAAAACACACACAAATATTGATTCACACAATTACATAACACGTACACACAGAAACCACAAACATCACACATGTGACTAATGCACACACAGCACATATATCATACACTCACACACCATACACATGCTAGACACATACTCAATGCCCTAATACAACACACATATAAACACCACACCACTAACATATGCAGAAACATAGACACATGAATGCACACACACACACCATATATACCACATATTAAAACAGCACAAACTAATATACACACTATACAAACACACTACACATACACAAATAGTGGAACATAATTTCACATAATGATCTTTATTTTTTTCCTAGACTGTGCATTATATCAAAGAGAGAAACATTCTGCATTCTGCTTGGTGGGTTATACTCTGTTATGGGACTGATCATAAGAAAAATTCCTGAAAGTTTCTATCCTTTGCTTGGACTAAGGTCTGAGCTAGAGGGGACTCTGGCCATGCAGTTTGATATGCATACTGGGGAATGCCATCCTCTACTGATGCCCAGAGTCTTATGGGCATCCTACCACTCTTCTCCCCTTGAATTTCCCTTGGATTTCTTCAGCCAAAAATAGGTTGGGGGTCACATACTATGTTGTTTTCTTCCTTAAGACTGAGGAACATTCTAGCAAGTACATTGCCTACTACTAGGTTGTCAGTGATGAAAAAGAGCAGAGGAGAAGGTCACTGTGTTGACCATCTTCTGGGGATTTAATTTATAAGTTCAGCTCAAATAGTCTCTGAGGATGAAGGACTCAGTTCTGGATATTTCTCTAAACATGGAACCAAAGAGAATGGCAAGAGTGTGTGCCTCACCACTGTCCCCTGATCTCTTCCCCACATAGCTGATAAAACAGGGCTTCCATGTACCAGTAGTTGTTCCCTGTGTGTGTGTGAAGAAAGGTGGGTCCTTGGATCTTCTTTGCATGGGAGAAAGTGCATGCTCAGGCCCATCACTGTGGAAGGACCACACTCACACAATTGGTTTAGAATACCAGAAAGAAAGGGGAATTCTCACAAAAAACACTACTGGAAAAACACCAGCCTTATGTGGTCATTAATAAGGGGTCATGGGTTTTTTTCTCACTGTACCACTCCACAGTCAAGGGGATCCCTTAAACATTTTTTAGAACTAGGCTCTGTCCTAACAGTCATTCCTGACTTTAATACAGAGAAGAACCTCAAGCCTCAAGCCTCTTCAGTTCAAGCAGAGATGGAGATTTGGTAAAGATAATTTCAATGTGGGCATCAATCATGATGAGTAGGGAAAAAAGAGTTAGAAAGAAAAAACGGAAGAAAAGAAGGAAAGAAGGAAGGAAGGAAGGAAGGAAGGAAGGAAGGAAGGAAGGAAGGAAGGAAAGAAGGAAGGAAGGAAGGAAAAAGGGAGTGAGGATAAGGAAAGAAAGGAGAGAAAAAGAAATAGAAAAGAAGAAATAAACACATATTTTTCACATGTTACTGTCTAAATGCAGCTGATAAATTCAAGACCAAGGATATTATGGAAATAAGCACTTTTCCATTTATAATGTCCAGTTACAGTTTTTAATTTACCTTGGCAGCAAAGGCCAAACAGACAGAGTCCAGGGAACTGGGCACACAGTATCCACAGGGATTACTAAGAGAGAAATAATCTCTTGCCAGACAGCAAGAATACCAAAGTATGCTAATAAACACTAAACTAAACTAGTGAGCTAAACTAGATATTCATCTGCCCATGGAATGGTCCCACCCACTATAGGCTGGGTCTTCCCACATCAATCAGACAATCTTCAGTATGCTTGATTAGGGCTTGCCTTAAGTACTAATCCCTCAATGATGCTCACAAAGCATAGCCTTCGATTGTCAAGTTGACACCTATATGTCTAACTAGTGCAGTCAATCCTTGTCACCTTGAGAAGTAATGTGTTAAAAAGTACATCGCTTTTAAAGTGTTACCATTCAACCCTTGTCCTATACATCTCACATTCGTTCTATGTTATAAAACATATTCAAATCAGTTTTTTAATGGTATTTATTTTTTTATTTATTCAGTTGTGCATGTGTGTGTATGTGCGTGCGTGCGTGCGTGCGTGTGTGTGTGTGTGTGTGTGTGTGTAGAACCACAAGCGAATTCAGGAACCACCATGGACCGTCTCCACCTCCTCCTTGTTTACTCTGCCCCGAGATTCACAGCCTCCACCCTACCAGGACCAGAAACTGCTTCCACCCGGTGTCTATAGGTGGGGTCTAGGATCTGAACTCAGGACCTTCCGTCTGCAAGGCAGAGGCTTAACCCCTGAACCACCTCTCCAGCCCCTCAAATCAGTTTTAAGAGCTCCTAGATTCCAACACAAAAATTATGGTTCAGATTGAAAAATGTCATAGTCATTAATAAGACTATGTTAAAATTCCAAAGGTCTCCTTTTTAAAAAGTCCAAAATAGGGGCTGGAGAGGTGGCTCAGGGGTTAAGCCAAGCCTCTGCCTTGCAGGCGGAAGGTTCTGAGTTCGGATCCTAGATCCCACGTATAGACGCCCGTGGTTCTACACACACACACACACACACACACACACACACACACACACACACATACAATTGAATAAATAATTAAAATAAAATAAAAAATTTAAAAAAGTCCAAAATAGAAATAAAATTAAATAAAAATATGAACAATGAATAAAATGTTTTACCTGTGAAGTCTTTTTAAAAGAAATTAAGTTAAATATTTCAATAAAGAATGAACATTAAAATGAAGCATAAAGTCACAACAAGAAAATACCTTATTAAGACCAAAGTCTGGAGGTAAACACCACATCCTCTAGTTCACTGTCCATCTTCTGATCCTTGTCCTGTAGCCAGATGCTCATAACTTAGCAGTCTGGTGAAAGTGTGCTGCCACCCTTCTCGTACCAATTGCAGTCCTACTGCAAGTTGTTAATCTGTTCATGTCACTGCAGAGAACCAGTCTATTCCTAGAGATGACATGGTCTCAAGAATAGACTCTTCCATACAGCTACTGTTCTCATCTTAGAGGTGTTCTGTCATTCCAGAAATGATTTAGGTATTGCAGGTTGATAGAAAGACAACACTTAGGCGATTGACCAGCTTGTATGAAAATGTAAACAGGGTTCCCAAACAAATCCCCCCTCTTTTCTAAACTCTTTGACTATGAATTTGTGGAAACATGTAGAGAATGCACAACAGAATTTGATACCAGACAAGTGGGCTGTGGTAGATAGACTTAGCTCTGTGTTCTTTGCTGATTTTGAATACAGTAGTGAGGATAGCATGCTAGACTCTTGTCTTTGTTAGTTACTTTGTGGGTCCTAGCATGGAATCATTTTCAGTACAAGCAGTCTTCTGAGTGTATGTTGCATTTCATCGTGGAATTACTGAGGAAAAGTAGTCATTTGTGTGTTGATCCAATACAATTCTCTTATGAAAATATGATGCGAGGTAGATTCTATTCAAAAGTATCTGGTGATAGTATGCCAATTTCGCGGCCTGCTCAAATCACTTCTGTTTATCTGCTCTCCTGTTTCAGCTCATCATGGAGCTAAGCTCTTGTTAGTTAGAATGACTGGTACTGAGTCCTCATCATGAATGTACTTACAGTTCTTCAGTTGTATTCCCATATTCTCACAGGGGATTTTCCTGAGTGGATTTGAACAGTGCTGAACAGGTGATCTGTCCCTATCTCATGAGGGGATTCTTCCATCACATTACGTACCCAGTTAAGCATTGTTGGACAGTTCTGACTGCACATCTGAGTGGATAGATAGTATAAAATGCTTTCCCAGCTTAAAGCTAGAAGTGATATGAAATGTTCTTCTGGTTAAGAGGTTAACATGCCCTGAAATTCTCAAGTCAGCCACAAAACAGTCATGATTTTCCAGTGATGTCACCTGACTAGTATCCTTTGGATCCTATGGCCTTATGTGTGCTTGTCATCTCTCAACCTGATTTTTTAGTCCGAAGAAGTCACACTTAGCTAAGTTGCAGGTATAAGTCCAGCTCCCCTATTTTCATGGTGAGGAGTTGCTCATTCAGGCTCCAGGCTGGAGAGGCTGTCAGCCAAGAAAGGGCTGGCATTGAGACATAAACTGCATACCATGGGGGTATAGGACAAGTGTGAATGAAAATGTGGGGTTCTTATGCTCCCTGCTGAAAAGAAGAGAAGACAGAGATGTCCTCATCTTAACAGGAAACTTCTTTCTTCTTCAGTCCTTTCAAATGTGTACAAGTTTTGGTGGTCATTGAAAAACCTCTTGCCAGGATCTCCATGCAAGAATATTCTCTGAAGGACCATGAGTCCTTCATTGAATTAAAGTTACTAAGAAAGATTTAGCTGTACATTCCACATCCCATGGAGTTGTTGGGCCTAGTCTGTCAATGAGTCAAAACAACAAGACCCACACAATGCATTTTGTTGTGCCCTCCTTCAGGTAAGGAAAATGGTCTATGGTATCACCGTGGCTGGTATACTGCAGTGCATATTGAGTTCTCACTGCGTACATATGCTGGGATAAAATATTTTTCTGTCTCTAAGATCTTTGGGGAGGGGATTCCATGACTGGAAAGAGCTTGTGCTTTTGCAGTGCTTTAACCCAATCTACAGTTCTTCGAGTAACTAAAAGCATATGTTCTTTGCAATCATGTGGAAATTTGTGCACGTGCAGGAGACCAAGGATTAAATCATAAACTCACTTCTGGTGTCTTGACATTTTAATGTTGGTATGCATTGATAATCCAGTAATTAGAAAAGAGAAACTGAAAGATCTCCACAAGTTTATGGGCATGTGGTCTACAAACAAGTTCTTTTTCATTGAGGTTTACATGAATAGGCTCTGTCTCAAAAAAAAAAAAAAAATACTGTTGGCTTTGTTTTTCACAACCAAAAGCTCATTGCCCATTTCATTAAGTACTCTTAGTTCTGAAAATGTGTCTATAATCAACAAATAATTAAGTTACATATAATTAATTACAAGTAAATGTAAGATGTGCAATCGAGTACTTGCCTATTTAAGAAAATAACATATAAATTAGTTGTAGCAATGATAGTCAAAAGATTCTATGCTAATACTTTAATAAAAAAGAATTGGTATATGTTACTCTTTCTTAAAAGAAGTTCTAGTAGGGGCAGGAGAGGAGGCTCAGGGGTTAAGCCTCTGCCTTGCAGGCGGAAGGTCTTGAGTTCGGATCCTAGACCCCACGTATAGACACCAGGCGGAAGTAGGGGCAGCCTGCGTTTCTGGTCCTGGTAGAGCAGAGCCTGTGAATCCCGGGGCAGAGTAAACAAGGAGGAGGTGGAGGCAATCCATGGTGGTTCTACACACACACACACACACGCACGCACGCATGCACGCACACATGCACAATTGACAAGTATTAAACATTGGTGAAATATGGCATGCACACATTACACTTCTCACACTAGGAACCCTGCTAAATGGATGTCCACAATGTGATTAGTCATTTCCTGTTCATCACATTGGTTTTTATTTTTGCTTGCACAGCCCAGGATTGATGTAACACTGCATAAACCATATCTCTAGTCTGCGCATGGAACCCTGGCCCCCCACCACAAAGAGATTTTCATACATATATCCAATCTACCCAAATCCCTGGGCTATCATAAAGCACTGATCTGAAACCTCCATATTGGCAGGCTCACAATGGATGACAGGTTCCAAGCTCCTCCCCCACCATAGTCTATCATTGGTCATAGAAGCAGCAAGACAACATGCCTGACCCCTCATTGGCTGATTGGTAGGCTATGCTTAAGGAACAGATACTACAGAGTTCCTAGGTGAATACAGTGATTTTAAGTGTCCCAAAGTCTGCATAATAAGTATCTAGTACTATTTTAAGGTACCCAAGGAAGAAAATCAAGAGGCACAACCATGGGCATTATACAAGCAAGACCAGCATGTTTAACCTCATGCTGTGACTGTCACCAGGGCATCAACACCATGTTCGGGTTTCTGCACAGTATTACATCATTCTTCCACTGGGAAGCTGACTCTGATGAAAATCAGGAAGGACAAAGTAGTCGCCTTGTCATCAGCATAGGGTATCTAGTCATAAAGTCTCTGGTCATTCGTTCCTGTCCTTCAGGGAATTGTTATTTTTTCAATATTTCACTTTTGAATGGGAGAATGACCAAGAGAGAGATACCATGTGCTTTTATATCATGGCACACAGAGGACAGAGAACAACTGTCCAGAGTCACTTCTTTCCTTCCATCATGTGGGCTTCCAAGAATGTATTCCAGGTGGTCAAGTTTGAGAGAAGATTCCTTACTCACTGAGATATATTGATGACAATGAGTCCACTATTGAGTGTGTGTTGAGAAGCAGTGTGTCATTAGTTTCCCAATAGTTGAACAACTATTAATTCACGACCCATACTCAATTACTGTTGGGTCAAGTGACAAATGAGCTTTTTAGATGGTGAGACACAGAAGTTTCTGTCACCCTCAAAGGCCTTTCTGTCTTTCTATCGCCAGTGAAGAATCCTAAATTTGGACATAGATTTGGTTATCCTTCCCAATGCAGGCTTCTACTTGAAGGCCAGAAGGTTGTCCATCCATCACAGATCTTTTGTCATGCACAGGAGATCACAGTTTGGGTTTCCCAATTTGTTTTCCTGTGTTTCCACCTCAGATTTGCCATACCATAGAGATTCAGGCTAGATTGGTGAAAGCTGGCAGGCAGGAGATGACAATCCAAGAAAACATGAGAAGTTTCACTGAGTTGGATTACATACTCCTCTGAGTTACATTAATACTAGCCTGTCATGCACAAGAAAGGACTCTCTGGGAATTGGGGCGGGAGGCACTGGGGGATGGGGAAGGAGGGATGAGGGGAGGGGGAGCAGGGGGTTCGTGGGGAGGAGGAGGGAGGGAGGGAACTGGTGTACCTATTAAGTTTGTATGAGCTGAAATAATAATAAAAATGTATTTAAAAAAGGGAGAAGGATGTGAATGTTAACATTTTGCTGCACATTAATTCTTTTAAAAAAATACTAGCCTGTATGTTGTGCATAAGGAGAGGACTAGAAACTGAAAGATGTTATATATCATACATTTATTCAAGCACAATGAGCCATGAGCACAGTTCACACATCAAACAATATTAAGATTTAAGTAATTAACAAAGTCTAACTTACTAGCCAATGCTGTCTCCAGTCTTGTCTTCTTAGGTTGGTCTGTCTTCTGGTGCATGCTGACACCAAGGTTGGAGTTTTCCTGGGATCTCTGTTTCATGAGCCCTTTAGTTTGGGTCTGGGGTCTGGCTAAGAGGAAATGGTATAGTCTCAAATTGGTTTCCTGGGCACTTCAGTTTCTGTGGCTTTCCAATATAGTGTTTATGCTTTTCTGAGAGGGAGTCTTTATTCATGAGGCACCTAAGCAATTTAGGGTTCCCGTTGCAGTTCACCGCACAGTTGCTGATAAATCATCATCAAATGGCTTAAGGGTATAAGGGGTTTATTTTCTTACGGTAGTCCAGTTACAGTTTGTAGTCTAGCCTGACAGAAGATCATGTACCAACACCAGGGCCAAGGTTACTGGCCACACTATCTCTATATAATGTCTGAGAGAGAGAGAGACAATCCTTACTTGCCAGACCAACATGTCTGGCCACATGTACACAAGGATGCCAACTTTCTCAATCAGCTCTCTGTATTTTATTCCAGGGCCTAGTTCCACCCCCATCTAGCTGATGGCCTTCTCCATCAATTAGACAATCTCCTGCATGTTTGCTCTAGACTTAACTCAACCACTAATCCTCTACAAATATGCCTGGAGCTCAAACCCTCAACTGTCAAGTTGACACCTGTGTGTAACTATGACAGTTCCCAAATTCTCACTTTGGGTGATGTCATATGCTAATGAGGCAATCCTAGGATGACTAGGAGTTGTTTTGATATTCTAAAGAGGTAATACTAAGGTGGCTATCTGGTCCTAGATAAATGGCATTTGTTTAGGGCTCAAGGCATATTTACATCACAGAGATGCAATGGTAACCCTAGTATCTGCCCTTTAAGCAGTGCAAGACTCTCAAAGGTTTAAGAAGTTGGCCTGCATGTTAATGAACACAGCAGAAACCTGGCAAGTATCAATTGCTTTAGTTTCCTAACCAAAGTAGAGTCAGAGAGGTTGCAAATGTGCTTGGAGTTATGAAAATTATTGGTGTAGGAAATTGTGGTTATAACCTGGGCAATCTGAGTCCTACTGTGATGTTCTTAATGGTGGTCTTACTCTGCCTGTGGTCCGAGGATACTGTATCCTACGCAGCAGGTTTTTACCTGGGCACTCCGCTTCCAGGATTCTGCGCAGCCCACCATGGTGCGCTCTACATTTGTCTTCTTCTCAAATCAGAATGGCTGTTTTTCTAGGAGAAAATTATCCACCTTATTATCTTTGGGAACCTTTTAATGTAGTGAGTGCTTGCTTTATACATTAATGCATAGAATCTCTTGTTTACCCATTCCATAGGTGGCCAAAAATCAAAAATTGTGAAGGGTTTGGTGACCTGTGTCACTTCCAATTATGGCTTGATTGAAGATTCCATATGCTTCAGCTCTGATGTTGTGACTAACAACGTGTCTCTGAAACTTGTACAAAAAGTCACTGCATTTGTGGAAGAGGATCCAAGCTCACACGACTTGAAAGCAACCAAAGTAATACTTATTTGAGTTTTGAATAGTTTCCTTTTCTTTTTTTTTCTCCTGTATTTTATTTTCTTTCTTAATCATACAAGCTCAATAGGTACCCCCGTCCTCTTCCTCCTCCCCTCCCCAGTTATCCCCCTTGCATTCTTCCCCCTTTCCCCCTTTTTGCCCCTCACTTCCACCCCCTCTCTCAGTGCCTCCCCTTTCCTCCCTCCCATCCCCTGGAGCATCCTTTTGTGTGAAAAGCCTTTTCTTTTTTTTTTTTATTTTATATCCTATTTATTTATTTATTTATTTATTTATTTATTTATTTTTTAAACATTTTTATTATTATTTCCGCTCATACAAACTTAATAGGTAGACCAGTTCCCTCCCCCCTCCTCTTTCCCCCGAACCCCCTGCTCCCCCTCCCTCCCTCCCCATCTCCCAGTGCCTCCCCCCCAATTCCCAGAGAGTCCTTTATTGTATATGCCTAACTCTCCTCTTGGTCCTCCTTTCTGATGACGTAAAAAGACCCAGTGGCATTTCCCTGAACTCTTTCTCGTGTTCCCCTTAAGCATAGGAACACTACTGTGGCCATCAATCACTTGCCTCCAAGGATCTTGGTGCCTTTAACCGATGTTAGACTTTGTGAGGTCAATAGTGTGACAGACATGGCGCAGGGCATGCAAAGTCCTATTATGATTGCTTCAGCCCTATCTAGTGTGGAGACTCTTCAAAACATTGCTCCCCCCATCCTTTTGCTCTTACAATCTTACCGCCCCCTCTTCCACAAATGTCCCTGAGCTTCAGGATGGGGGGAGATTAGGCTGGTTTAGTTCTATGTGGATGATATAGAGTCTCTGAAGTTCTGGATTGTGGTTTGTTGATTTTCTTTTGCAGTTTTGCTGCTCCTGCAATGCCCTTCACTCCATCCTGATGGGCACTGTATGTCACCCCCTGGTCAGAGACAAAAAACTGTTAAACTGGAGTCTTGTTATAATAGCACATTTAAGGGTAGATGTAATAAAAGCAGGAAACCTCGGTGAGGGAGGGATCAGTCACCCATTTGCAAAATGATTTCTTTTCATCTGCCAGACTATATGCCCTCCCCTTCTGGTGAGATCATACCCCCTCAGTTGTACATGATCAGGAACAAACGTCTGTGAACTTATCCAGGTGTCACATTACTTACTTGCATTCCTTGGAGGTCGATTTTCTCTGTTTTAACATGGTCCCCTCTCTCCTTGTGTCTGGTATGGCCCTCCAACCCGATCCCTCCTGTTCACAATCCTTGCAATTACCGTATTACATAGGTTTACCCTTGAGTGTCTCAATGTGGGCTGGGTGAGTTTGGTACTAGGAGCCACCTATTAGGGAGTACATACGGCACTTAACTTTCTGGGTTTGGGATACTTCACTTAATATAATTGTTTCTAATGACATCCATTTCCCAGCAAATTCCAGTAATTCATCATTTTTGATGGCTGAGTAGTACTCCATTGTATAGATGTACCACAGTTTCCTTATCCACTTGTCAACTGTTGGACATTTAGGTTGATTCCATGACTTTGCTATTGTAAACAGTGCTGCTATGAACATAGTCATGCTTGTGCTATTGAGGCGAACCTCTGCTGCATGTGGGGTTATTCCCAAAAGTGGAATAGCAGGGTCATATGGCATTTCAATCTTTAATTTCTTTAAGAATCTCCAGACGGCTCGCCAGAATGGCTGTATGAGCCTGCATTCCCACCAGCAATGTAGCAGAGTTCCCCTCTCTACACATCCTCTCCAGCACTTGTTGTTGTTTGTATTGTGGATTTTTGCCATCCTGACCGGGGTGAGATGATATCTCAGGGAAGTTTTGATTTGCATTTCCCTGATGGCTAAAGAAGTGGAGCATTTTTGAAGATATTTGTTAGACATTTTAATTTCATCTCTGGTAAAATTTCTTTTAAGTTCCGGGCCCATTTTTTAATTGGGCCATTGGTTTCCTTGGTGTTTAATTTTCTAAGTTCTTTGTGCACTCTGGACAGTAGAGCTCTATCAGATATGTGGTTAGTGAAGATTTTCTCCCATTCTGTGGGTTGCCTTTGAGCTCGTGTGACAATCTCTTTATCTGAACAGAAGCTCTTTAATTTCACAAGATCCCAACTGTTGAGAGTTGGTAGCAGTGACTGTGCCATTGGATGTCTGTTTAGGAAATGCTGGCCTAGCCCAATCAGCTCAAGGGAGTTCCATATCCATTCAGTTATGATTTTTATAGTCTCTGGCCTGATAATAAGGTCCTTGATCCATTTGGAATTAAGTCTTGTACATGGTGACAAGTACGGGTGGGCCCTTTTTATAGCTTGGATTCCGTGAAAATCTCAACCTTGCTCCCTTTTTTCATACCACTTAGCCTCTCCAATGTAACCTATAAACCCTATTCTCCTGAATCTGTAAGTTCTTGAGGTTTCTGAAGCTTTTTTTGTTTAAAAATCATGTCTTCTTACATTCGTTCAGGTGGCCTTGAACTCCTGGGCTCAAACTATCCTCCTACTTCAGAATCCTAAGTAGGCATGCATTACCATGCCTCTCCTGAAATATCTCTGGAACAACAATGTTTAATCATCCAAGATCTACTTTCAAACATTGGTCACATTTGTGTAATTGTTTCCTTACCTTTTAGGTGACTATTTCCTCTGATAATTTTGATGCTCCTAGATTGCCAAACTGTACAATACGTATTTTATCTGGTCGTGTTACCCAAGTGAAGGAAAATAGAGTCTACATTGCTAATGAGTTTAACTTTTACCTTGACAGTATTTCTAAAGGTATGATTCACATATTAAAAGCATATAATGTTTAATATTTTGATATTTTAGTACTGGAATTATTTCTACAGTATTTACTTGGATCTTACCAGGAGGTCTTTAATAGTTAAGATAGACATTGCTAATTGAAAATGATGTGCAATATGCAGGTTGTTTTATGGAGTCAATCATCTTTAGTTCAAATAGGGACTTTTAAGACTCTATATGCCTCAGGACACTTTCTGAGCAAAGGTTTAGAATGAATTCTGAGCTTCTGCTTACTGTCTATATTAAATACTAGACCTGTTTCTTATGAAAAAAATAATGTGCTACGTATTAGGGATAAATTGTAAAATATAAGGCTGTGATTCATCAGGTAGGTGTTCATCAGTTGGATACAATCAGTGAAACAGGATAATCTTATTGTTTATGAAAGTACTTAATTTCTAAAACTTTTTTTCATTTTAATTCAATTGTGTGTGTGTGCGTGTGTGTGTATGTGTATGTAGAACCACAGGCAAATTTGGGAACCACCATGGACCGCCTCTACCTCCTCCTTGTTTATTCTGCCCTGGAGATTCACAAGCTCCGCCCTACCAGGACCAGAAATGCAGGCCACTCCCGCTTCTGCTCTGTGTCTATAGGTGGGGTCTAGGATCTGAACTCAGGACCTTCCGCCTACAAGGCAGAGGCTTAACCCCTGAGCCACCTCTCCAGCCCCAAAAAGTACTTAATTTCTAATAAAGTAAAAAATGAATTGTCTATAGGGACGCCATTTTAAAAAAAACTGAAAATAATCTGATAAGATGGTTCAGTGGTAAAAGTGCTTTTCACACAAACTATAAGATCTGATCTCAATTCCTGGAGCCTACGAATTAGGAAGACTGGTCCTTCATACGTGATCATGGCACAGGTGCTTGCACTCACATACACATATATGCAAAATAAATAAATAAATAAATAAATAAGTTCCAAAGAATTGAAAATACCCAGTACCTTCTATATGTCATCTGTGTGTCCATTGTTAGATTCTGTTTATAATTAGCAGATTTTTTAAATATTTTGCTTTGGGTAAAAGAAAGGCATGAGAAGATTAACCCAGCCCCAATTTGCTATTCTTTTTTTGTGTGTGTGGGTTTAGAAACTGACCTGAATTTTGTCATGATATGCTCACTTTCTCTGCTTTGTAGATGAGGCCCAGTATGAGGCAAGGGTTGACTGAGGAAACTAGGAGTGAGGACAGATACGATAGAGATACGGGTGAGATTATGGAACTGCAGGCTTGGAGGACTCTTTTGATTCCCGATGTGTTTTGAAGTTAGTGATGTAAGTATTGGATTAGAGGTTTGGATCTTTGTGTGAAGAGAGGAGAGTATTCATGGATGCGCCCTCCCAGCTTTTTCGAGGTATGCTTGACAAAGAAAATTACATGTTTATTTTTTTAATTTTTTTTATTATTTATTCCATTGTGTATGTGTGCGTGTGTGTATGTGTGTATGTGTGTGTGTGTAGAACCACGGACGAATTCGGGGACCACCTTGGACCGCCTCCACCTCCTCCTTGTTTACTGTGCTCCAGGATTCACAGGCTCCGCCCTACCAGGACCAGAAACACAGGCCGCCCCCGCTTCCGCCCGGCTTCTATATGTGGGGTCTAGGATCCGAACTCAGGACCTTCCGCCTGCAAGGCAGAGGCTTAACCCCTGAGCCACCTCTCCAGCCCCAAAATTACATGTTTTGTACATGCACTGTGACATCTTGATATACATTGTGAAATAACTAATGTAACCATAGCCTCATATAGCTGCATTTTTGTATGTGTTTGCAGAAATCAATGGAGCGCCTTTTTTAAGTCAGAATAAAGGATATCTTACTTATTAGAAGTAATCATCCTAGGAGGCGGTATTTCCTCATCTTGCACCTAAAAGTATCCAGACCTCACCCATTATCTCTCATACCCCACTGCCCAGTCTCTACTAACCCCTATTCTGAGAACTTGTGAGATCTTTGCACAGGATTTTTTTACACCAGGCAGACATAGAAGACCTCCTCAATGTTCCTTGTTGCTAACCATTGTCACAGGCTTGAGCTTACCAGATCTCAGAATTCTGCAATTATGTAACTGAAGCAGCCATTTAGCCAGTGACCCAGAGAGCTGTAAAAGTTGATTATCCACTTTTTGATCCTTTTTCCTTTTGGGTGAACCTAGGGATATGAAAATTATCTCTATGCTGAGGAGTGCCTCCTGGAGAAAGGATGCTACAGGCAAAATGAAACTCTGTTTTCCCACTTTTTGGCACATTTTCCTCTGTCATAGGTTTCCGCTGATGTGACCTGTTGAGAGTACTCCTGCACTCTTGCACAGCTGTCTTTTCCCTGAATAGCTATGCCCTGTTGCTTGAGAAAGTAAAGAATCCTGAGACTACCTGTGGCAAATCTTGCTAATGCTTTTGTATTCATGACAGCAGCTGCAATGTTTCTCACTTGAGCAATGGTAAGAATGGAATGACCAATGTGAGATGTGGAAGAATCAGAGAGATACACAGCTGCAGGAACAGAGCAGCAATAACCCAGATTTAGACACATTGAGTTTGCATACCCAGGCAGATAATCGAATGAGCATTACAGATTTTCAATTTATTATCTCATAGGTGTTAGAAAGAGAACATAACGAGGACACGTATACAAAGAGAGAAAGAGAGAGAGAGATACAGATTATAAATTTGATTTTCTCTTAGCTCTTTTAGGTTTTATTCCCCGTGAGGGGGACTGGTTAGACATTGAGTATTCTGTGGAAAAAGGAACATCAAAAATCAGGACATTCTCAATAAAGGCTACAAAACTTACGCTAATGGATGAGGTAATTTTTCTCAATGTTGCATTTACTAATTTTTTAAATCCTTAAATTAATGATATTTTTTGTTGAGTGTGCAGGGAACTATAAATATATGAGGGTGTATGTTCTTTACCAAAGAGGAACTATTTTCTTATTTAAATGCCAGGAAATCCAAAAGGAAACAATTTGAAAACCATACAGAAAACACAGGACTTGAACTTCTCAATGATATAGTCTACTTAGTGTTGGAACTGAACTTGAGATATTATAAGAAGAGGATCAAAATCATCAGGGCCCAAAGCACTGCTGGGCAGGAATGAAGGGAACAGGTTGTGTATTTGGGCTTACTATGATAGTCAAGTAAGATTAGGTAGTGGAGCATGAAGAGAGTTTCTAGAAAGGTACAGACAAAACCATGAGCTTGAAATATGACTGAGGAAGAAAAAATAATATTCTACTTACTGCCATGCACCCCATTCTGCCTTTGGGATCTGTCCACTTCAACACTAGCAGTGAAGGATCAGTGTGATTAAGGTTTGTATCAATGCTCTCCTTAGAGCTACAGAGCCCCTCACAGGAAATTATAGTTCAATTGATGTGAGATAAGGTCTGGAGAGTGGAGGGGTTTGCACAGCAGTCTGGTATTGCCAGTGTGTCAATTGGGTGGGAATCAGTGATAGGATCAAGCAACCTGCTGATTAGAGCCAGAAGGAGAAGAAACAGGGGATCTCACTGCATATTATTCGTTTTTGTATTCATCCCTAACATTTCTCATCACAGGTCTGTGTGACTAATGTACAAAAGAAGCAAGGAGTCCTAAACACCACTATCTTTTACACATTGGATTCTCTGAAAACCCTGAACGAATATGTTTCTGCAATAGATGATGTGGTCAACGTAGTTGTAGTACAAAACATTTGGTCTCAGTATAACTGAAGAGCCATCTCAATGATACCAGTGAGAATAAAGGACTCTTTCACATTATTCCTATGGTTACTAAGAGGCCTGCATTAACTATAGAACTTAGGTTAGTGATCAAAACATTACGTTAAACACAGATTTTCTTTTTTTTTCCCATGTTTCTTATATTTCTTTTTTTATATTTCTTTTTTTTATTTCCATGCATACAAACTTAACAGGTACACTGGTCCCTTCCCTCCCCCACCCCCACCCCTGTGTCCCCCCTCACCTCCCCCTTCCCTTCCCATCTCCCAGTGCCTCCCCCTCCCATCCCCGGAGCATCCTTTAATGAGCATGACAAACTCTCCTCTGGGTCCTCCTCTCTGATGAGGTGTAAGGACCCAGTGGCATTTCCCAGAACCGTTTCCTGTGTTCCCTTTGAGCATAGGAACACTACTGTGGCTGTCAATCTTTTGCCGCCAAGGATCCTAATGCCTTTAGCAAACGCTAGACTTTGTGGGGTCAATAGTGTGTTGGACATTGCACAATGCATGCAAAGTCCGATTATGATTGCTTCGGCCCGAACTTGTGTGGAGTATCTTGCATATCATTACTCCTCCCATCCTTGTGCTCTTACAATCTTACCGCCCCCTCTTCTGCAAATTTCCCTGAGCTTCAGGATGGGGAGAGATTAGGCTGGCCTAGTTCCAGGTGGTTGATATAGAGTCTCTGAAGTTCTGGATTATGTTTTGTTGATTTTTTTTTCACTTTTGCTGCTCCTGCAATGCCCTTCACTCCATCCTGATGGCTAGAGATAAAAACCTTTTAAATTAGAGTCTTGTTATAAGAATATATTCAAGGGTAGATGTAATAAAAGTAGGAAACCGAGGTGAGAGAGAGGTCAATCGCCCATTTGCAAAATTGTTACTTTCTATCTGCCAGACTATACGCCCTCCCCTTCTGGTGAGATCATACCCCATCTTTTGCAAATGATCAGGAAGGAAAGTCTGTGAACTTAACCAGATGTTTCATTACTTACTTGAAGTCCTTGATGGTGGCCTATTTGCTCTGCTGTAATGTGGTCCCCTCTCTCCTTGTTACTGGTGTAAACACAGATTTTCTTGAAAACATGCTGGATATTCTTTTGGGAGCCCTGACTCACTTTAGGAATGTGAGTTAGAATTCAAAAATCTGTTTTAGTTGGCTATTGGGTGCAGGAAAAAAAACATACTGCCATCGAGTTAAATTCCATTTTCTCCATGGCCAAGAATAGATTCTAGGCCACCAATAGCTGGCTTTTCCTAAAAGAAAAACACTGAAGAATTAGTAACTTAGACCCACAGGTAATGAATGTGGTGTAATGTCACAGACTGCCTTCAATTTTTTTTTCTCCCTAAGCAAAGTTTGATGTTTATTTGCTCATAGCACTTAACATTTCCCATCATCTGCTCAATTCTTTTCCCTGTAGTCCATCTTCTCATGGTAAAATATTAGTTTCTGAAAGATAGGGTGTTTAGAGGCATGCTTTTTCCATCAACTCTTCAGCAACTAGTGATAGATGTTAAGGACAAATGGCGTGTTATTATTCTCTATAAAAAATTGAACAACAATAGTGCTTACTTATGGTCAATTTGTCATTCAGTCCCTAGAAAGGAAGTTGATCAGCTTCCTGTTAGAGCTCAGTTGACTTTATCACAAGACATTGTCATCAACTGTCTTGGTTTTCTTACTTGTGCGATCTTACAATGGTAGTGAAGCCATCAGTAGACGAATAATCAGACCAAAATGTATGGAAGTCTGAGACTGGAATCTGCTCCTCCTATAGTGGCAGATGGTACATGGAGTCACTACTGGTATTGCTGGGAGGGTTGTCTTACCATAATGTTTTGCACTTTGGGGAGTGCAAGTAAGGCATAATCTGAACCATTGCCCCCAAACTACACTCAGCCTAAACATAACACTGTGTTCCCTGGAATCTCCCAATTGGTACATCACGATACCTCCCTTCCACATGAACCCATGCCTACCTTCCCAGGCCCCACACAGAAGCTCTAGACTATTGCTCAGACTTATAATCTCTTCTTGTTCCCCAACTCAGTCAAGTGCCTCTTCCCTCAGCTTCCTCCCTTCTTCCACAGCCTCCTTTTTTCTTCCCTATTCTTCTCCTCACCCTATGCCTTCTGCCTTGCTCTTCAACCTTACAATCCTTTGAGCTTCCTCTCCTTCAACAAGTGTCTTACCTCTCCCAGCCTCCTCCTCCTATGTATCTCCTGTACTTCTCCATAAATTTATGCTCTAGGCTTCCCTGAACTACCTAACTTCCTCCCCAGTTTACATCTCTGCTCCCAGCCACCTGCTGTCCTCCATTCTATCATGATATTCCCTAAATCTCCTGCTCACCTCCCCATTCTCTTTCTTAACCTGCCTTTGAGTCTCCTGTCCACCTCTACCCTTCTACGCTTAATCGTCCACCTGAGCCTCCACAACTACCTCAGACTTTTACCATTTCCATAAACCTTACTGACCAATTTCATAGCTTCTGGATCTTTTCCCTGGCCTCAACTGCCCCTCCCCACCTGCTACATACACTTTCCTTTTGCCTGCTACCCTGTTAACAAACATTTTGATAACCTGAAGCATTTTACACTCTCTTTGAGTCACCTACCTTCCTACCTGCCTCCTGCCCCTCTCTCCAGGCATCTGTCTAGCCCCACTGCTTCCTAGCCTCTCTCTTAGTTACCTGACTTCCTCGCCAGTCTTCTGTTCTCTCCTAGATTATCACCCTCAACCTGATCCTGTTGACCTCTGAACCAGTCACCTAAACTCTGAGTCTCCTGTTTTTCCAACCCATGCCCTCTTTCCCATCTTTCTACCCTATTTCTACCTACTCTTCCATGATATTCTTGTCTTATGCATCAGCCTACTACCCCTAAAATCTTGTCCCTCTCCCCAGCTTCTTACCCTCATCCTGATTGTCTTTACCTCTTATTGAAGGGACTTTGGAGACCCCCTTGATGTTCAGCACAAGTAAAGACCACAGACCATGTGCCCACAAGAGATTTATTGCAGCAGATTAGCCATCCCAGCACAAGTGCACAGAATAGCAGCAAGGTTTTGTTTTCTCTTCGCTTATTTACAGTACAACCAGAAAGGCACAAGGAGGCATGGAAGGAACAAAAGACACTCTAGATTTTCTCCTTTTAAGGAAAAAACCTAGTTATTGGAGAATTTCTGAGGGGGCCAGAATCTGTGTGGGACATGTACACTGGACATGAAAGGCCTGGAGTATCATTTCAGGATAGGGGAAGAGCAGAGGAAGAGCACATATGCCTAATGTGTATACACCCCAGGGTCACCATTTTATGAGGGCAGTGCCATTTTTGTCCTGAGGAGAAAAGTCAACATATGGTACATAGCCTTACATTCTTCCCTTTTTGTTTGTTAATGTACGGAGTGGTTGGGAAAAGGGGCAGTGTGACATCAGAGCTACTTCCCACCATGGAGGAGGACAGTATATGGTATTCCTGTAAGGGAAGGGTTATTGACATGAGAAGTTACAGCATATAATGAGGAGGAGACCCATCTATAAAGTGTAGACTAGGGAAGCCAGTATCCTGGCCTGCTTGTCTGGAGTCACTGTTATGAGGCTGATGAAAAGAAGCAGGAACAGGGTGCAACACAGGAATAGGGAGAGTGGATCACAGCAAATGGTGAAGTATTTTTCCTGGAGGCCTCCAATAGAGGATGCTCCATTATCAGTGGAGCTGACAAGGGAGGAAAACAGACATACATCAGTCTATAGGCACATTGGTGAATTGTAGGTGATCATATGTAGGAATATAGGCAAGGAGGATGAGAACAAAAGTGAGAAATATATCAGATCAAAGTCTAGTGAAGGAAAAGTACCCTGGAGCCAGAGTTCCTTGATGGTATTTAGGACATCATCTGGGGTTTGTAGTTGAGTTGGGAGTAGCCAATAGTCCTCCCTTAGGTCTTCTATGAATGTACCACAGGCATTAATGAAGTCAAATGGTTGTTATTGTTGTGGGATGTAACAGGATGACATTCTGGGATTTTTTTTACCTGGTGACATCAATGGGAACATCCGGTAGGTATACTAGGGAGAGGCTGATAGTCCCTGAGGAGAAGGTGGTTGAAGGTTTGTTTATCTGGATTTGAATAAATTTGAAAAGACAAGGAACAAAGAGGCATAAAATACACACAAAAATTAAGCGTCCTGATAATAAAGCTGGGGCCGCCCGCGCACTGCTCTGCTGTCTGACGCGTCTCCCGGAAGGAGATCATCCGCATTCACCGTGGGCCGGGTGGTGGCCAAAGACCGGAGCATGTCCGACTGCAAAGAGAAGAGTCAACTCCAGGTTCTTCCTTGCGAGGCTACCATGCCAGTCACACATCCAAGTCACTCCGTAGACCCCCTGCAGTGGCTCAGTGCCCCTCTTGAGGCAGCTTCAATGTGCATCTTTTCACCCAACCAACTTTCTTATGTGAAAGAGCCTGCATTGGTTCCCCCAGGACCTCACGGTCTTGTAGCTTCCTTAACTACTCCCAAACCCCCACATGCAGCCCCTGCTGGGCCAGAACAAGCCCTGTGACCAAGGGCAGAGGAGGTCTAGACAGCCAGGTGCGAGCTGCCTGCACTCCACCCAACTGGTCATGCTAATGTACTTTCAGTGGCTCCTAAGGCCAAGAACCAAGCCCCTGGAATGACAATTGTGGTGTCTGGACTTTACTCTTCCTGCGGAAGACTGTACAGTGCGAAAGTCACCGCCTCCGTCCTGAGCGACCCAGAAGCGCCTGCTCTGAGAGGGTCAGGACAACAGCAAGATGCTCAATTTATCCAGGAGTCAGACTCCACCTTTCTGGGCGCTCTGGTTCTCTCCCATGGTCGCTTACCATACAGACCACAGGCTCTAAGAGCTTGTCTCCAGGGACATCCATCCAAGTCATCTCAATGGTGCCTGGGTCCCCTGGAGAGCACGGGGTCAGGAGGTCGTCGATGACAACGCTAAGGTTGGTGCGGGAAGGGCCACAGACCTGCAACCAAGCAGGCCTGTCAGCTGCAACAGCAGCAGCCTCCGTGCTAGGAGGACGTGGATTCCTACCGCTGCTCTAAGGACAGGTCACGAGAGGGGCTGAGGGGGGACAGGCTCCCGAGACTCGGATGAGCAAGGCTCGCTGGTACGCACCTGCCATCCGCGCACCTGCCATCCCCGCACCTGGCAGCTAGAGCAGGAGGATCGGCAGGGGCTATGTGAGACCCTATCTCAAAAAGTGAGTCAACAACGAAAAACCTCAGGCTGAGGTAAACGTGAGCTGAGGTCTGAGCTGAGGTCCAGCTGCCGGACTCCAGAACCGAAGCTTGTAGCTCTCAATGGCTCACCTCCCTCATTAGCCCACAGGTGAGGGCCTTTTAGCTGGTACTCATGCCTGGCTCTTTGATTGGTGTGCAGCCTGCTCTGAGCACAGTGGATGCCGCCCAGCTCAGGCTGCCCACAGCTGGTGTGTGTCCCTCCCCCACCCCTGACCACAGAGTTTCAGTGCTCACCTTCTTGAAATGTGTCGCTGACTGCACTTTCCTGATGGGCTGCATGAGGGAGTCCCGGACGATGATGATGCTGATGTCTGCACCTGAATAGCCTTCGGTCTTCTGGGCCAGTTCGTGGATGTTGGCTTCTGTGAGGTTGTGGGGAGTGCTCCCCAGATGCAACTGGAACATCTGGGCACGAGCAGCTTCCTCGGGTAATGGGATGTAAATGCGCTTTTCAAACCTAGGCAGTCACATGTGTGGCACAAGATGAGAGCTGCCCACAGAGCAGTGTGAAGGGAAGGGGCAGCAGGGGGTGATCCAGGCCTCCTAATCTTGTGTTGACAAGCACACCTCCGAGTACTCTGAGAAACGGGGTCAACCCACAGGCTGCCAGCCACCGATTTCAGCCCTCAATTCGTCCCAGGGGAGACTCACCTCCTCCTAATGGCTGAATCCAACACCCAGGGGATGTTTGTGGCACCGAGAACGAGCGTCCCGTCATTGTTATTCCCCACTCCTGTGGAACAGGAGATAAGAAGCAACTCTGAGGACATCTCCAGTCAGTCAAAACCTGTGCACAGGCCTCTGGGCCGCATGAGTCGGCACTTGAAACCATCTTTATGCCTTGTATGGCAGGGACCC
Organism: Typhlomys cinereus; assembly: GCA_023101885.1. Taxonomy (NCBI): domain Eukaryota; kingdom Metazoa; phylum Chordata; class Mammalia; order Rodentia; family Platacanthomyidae; genus Typhlomys; species Typhlomys cinereus. The sequence continues at coordinate 1,228,121 of JALPQD010000420.1, read as the reverse complement.
AACCGAAACTAACCACACCTTATGTGGCTTTGCTGGTAAAGGGGCTGCACCACTTGGGGGGACAGAAAGGCTGTATGGTCAAGGCCTGGACCCCTCCTGATGAGCCCAGAGAAGTCGGCAGCCATGGCATGAAGAGGCTTCTCCAGCCTGAGGAAACAAGCCAGTCACAGCTGGCCTTGGAGGAGGAGGAGGGGGCGCCGCGGCGCTAACACGCACCCTGCATCTGGACCAAGAACTCCGTCTTGATCCTTCGGGCAGCCTCACTCTCATTTTCATTTCGTGACCCGCAGAGGGAGTCCACCTCATCGATGAAAATGATGGACGGCTTGTGCTGCCTGGCCAGCTCAAACAGGTTCTTGACTAGCCTGAGGAGGAGAAGGAAGTCAGGGGCAGGGTAAACGTGCCCAACCCAGGTCCCCTCACTCCCTCTTGCACCCTCCACAGGAAGACCAAAGGACAGGGGCTCAGACAGCAGTGCTCTAAGAACTTGTCTTGATTGGCCTCAAATCCTGCCCCCCCCATCAGTTCTGGACTTAAGACAAGTCGTTTCCTCTGAACCTCACTTTTGCCTTTGCACGATGGGAGTCAGCTTAAGGAGGAGGCTAACACAACGAAACGCCCCAAGGGGACTCAACTCATTACATGCACAACCAGGCACGGTGGCACACTCGGGTAACCACCACACTTTGGGGGCAGAAGCAGGAGGATCAGGAGGTCAAAGCTAACCTCTGGTATATAGAGTGTGACAAGTCTGGGGTAATAGAGATACTGTCTCAAACAAAAGAAAAGCAAGCAGCAGACATGTAATTATGGCTGGTTCCTTTTTTTGAAACAAGGTTTCATTCTGTAGCTCAGACATTACAGGTGTGCTTTCCAAACCCAGCTCTACCTTCCCTTCTCTCCAGAGTGTCAGGGCAGTGTCCCAATAACCAGCTACCAAGGCCTTGCTGACCTGCCTGCTACCCCTAAACATCCAACAGCAGCTCCTCTGGAAGGTGACTTCACGGGGCCAGGCCGAGCCGCCAGCAGCTGCCGGGGCTGCCAGCAGAGGGCGACCATTTGGCTGACTTACTTCTCACTCTCCCCCAACCACTTAGACATCAGATCTGAGGAGGACACAGAGAAGAAGGTGGAGTTGTTGGCTTCTGTTGCCACGGCTTTGGCCAGGTAGGATTTCCCTGTGCCAGGGGGCCCAAAGAGCAGAATACCTCGCCAAGGGGTGCGCTTGCCTGCAACGAAGAACAGACGCACGTAAGCTGACCAGGGACCGAGCAGAAGCAAGGAGAGAAGCCAGGAGAGCGAGGCTCTGCCGGGGGCTTGGCCCGCAACCTCGTGGAAGATGCCACATCCTAGCCGAGAGGCTGCCAGCACTGGTTCCTCACCTGTACTTGCTGGACGATCTGCTCAAAGTCTCGTCGCTATTTATTTGAGGGACAGAGGCGGAGTACGGGTATACATGTGCGGGTCAGAGGACAACTTTTCAGAAGTCGGTTATCTCCTCCTACTGTGTGGGTTCCAGATATTGACTCAAGTGACCAGATTTCCCTGGCAAATGCCTTTACCCACTTGTACCTCTGAGCCATCTCACTGCCTCCTCTACCTTCCCTTTTTTTTTTTTTTTTTTGGCAGTGTCTCATGTATCCCAGACTGGGCTTGAACTCACTATGTAGCTCCTCACGGTCTCTGCTGGGATTACAGGCATGTCCCACCGGCCCACATTATGTGGTGCTGGGGTTGAATCCAAGGCTTCATGCTTGCTAGGCAAGCACTCCACCAAACAAGCCATAGCCACGGGCCCTGAAAAATTGATTTTGATGGACTGTGGAGATAGCTCAGCAAGAGTTATAGCAGTATAATCATATCCCCAGCACCCACTTAAAAGGCTGTGCATGGCCCTGCATGCACTGTAACCCCAGTGCTGTACTGGGTGGAGTCTGCTGGTTTTAACCCAGCTCCTCTTCAGCAACACTTCCTGTCTCAAGGGAATAGAAATAAAACAAGATACCCCCCCCAAAAAATTAAGCGTCCCATAAAGGGTAGTAACCATGTGGTTAATGGGGATGAGTCAGCTAAAAGGAGTTTTGTGGCCATCATTTATAGTCTAATTGGTTGGCCAAATCAGTTAGTTTGATTATATTTAGTTGCACCAGCCCTTATTCATTGATATAATAACAATATTCTTCCCTCAGAAATAGACATGTACCTTCTTTTTCTGCTTTTAGGAGATCTAAGGTTCTCCTATTTTGTAGCACTGCCTATGCAAAGGAAGTAAGCTGTCTTTGGAGGGAGGCAAGGGAGACCGCCGTCGAGCTCAGAGCCTCATGTAACTGGTTTTGCAAGCCCACTATTGTCCATAGAGTATGACCCAAGGCTCCCTCTGAAACCGCTGAGCTTGAGATGGAGGCTGCAAGGGCTATTTCCACCATGACAAGCAAGAAGGCTGCCCTTTTTGACCTAGCTCTGGAGATTAGCTGAAGAAACTCAGACCTGCCATATAAAATCAATTGGGGGACCATACACAGTGACCAGAATGTAAGTATCTGAGGAACTGGGATGGACATAAAAAGCAACAGTATCATGACAACTTACAAGCTATATAATACACTCATGAAAGCCACCAAACACAAAAAAGTCAGGAATTAAAAGGAATTTCTCCATTATAATATGCAATGTCAATGGAATTAACTCACCTATCGAAAGACAGAGGTTGCAAACCTGCATTAGAAGTCAAAACACATCCATCTGCTGCCTTCAGAAAACACATCTTATCACAAAAGATAGGGACATTATATAAGTTAAAGGCTGGTCAAAAAATTTTCAAGCTAAAGGAACCTAGAAATAAGCAGGAGTAACAACAATGCTATCTGACAAAATGGACTTCAAATCAAAGAAAATAATAAGAGATACAGAAGGATACTACATTTTAGTCACAGGAACAATTCATTAGGAAGACTTCACAATACTGAATATATATGCACCCTGGTCAGGTTGGCAAAAGTCCACAATATAAACAACAACAAATGCTGGAGACGATGTGGAGAGAAGGGAACTCTCATACATTGCTGGTGGGAATGCAGGCTTATACAACCACTCTGGCGATCAGTTTGGCGATTTCTAAAAGAGTTAAAGATTGAAATGCCATATGACCCTGCTATACCACTTCTGGGAATAATCCCCCATAATGCAGAAATTCACAACAGTGACATGAGCACAACTATGTTATTGCAGCAGTATTTACAATGGCAAAGTCACAGAATCAATCCAAATGCCCAACAGTTGACGAGTGGCTAAGGAAAATGTGGTACATTTATACAATAGAATACTACTCAGCCATCAAAAAAGATGAATTAATGAAATTTGCTGGGAAATGGATGGAATTAAAAAATTTTTTGAGTAAACTATCCCAGAAATAGAAAATTAAACGCTGTAATGTCCTCCCTAATAGGTGGATCCTAGTACCAAACCCACTTAATGACATATTCAAAGATAAATCTCTGCAATACCTACAGTCACTGCAAAGATTATAAACAGGAGGGAAGGAGGGCCCCTCTAAGAAAAAGAGATAGGGGGTCATGCTTCAGTAGAGAAAGTAGGTCACTGTCAAGTATTGCTTGTAAGTAGCAAGACATCTGGTGAAGCTCATTCTCAATTCCCTTCCTGGTCACTTGGGACTAAACAGGTTTGTTCTCAACAATCAGGGAGGGTATAAGGACTGGCAGTTAGAAGCTAACCATCTTGCAAATAAGACACTGATCCCCCCATTGCTGTATCCTACTTCTATTCTTCCATCTACCTGTGAGTCTCCTCTTATATTAAGATATTCATTTCAACAGTCTTCTATCTTTGGTTAGGAGGTGACCTTAGACACCAATCAGCATGCAGCTAAGGGTGATGCAGGAAAATCAAAACTGAAAACAACAACAAACCATAATTCAGACCACCAAAGACCCTACATTAATCACTTGGAACCAGATCAGCCAAATCTCTCTCCATTCTAAAGCTCAGGGAATCTTGTGGGAGAGGGGCTATGCAAGATACTCCACACAAGTTAGGGCTGCAGCAGCCAGAATTGGACTTTGCCTGACCTGCACAATGGTTGACATGTCAAGGACCCCCCAAAGTATAGCATGGATCCAGGCAGTAGGATCCTTAGAGACAAGGGATTAACAGTCACAATAGAGTTCTCATGCTAAAATGGGGAGCCCAATAAAGGGTTTCCAGGCTATGCTACTGAGTCCTTACCCCTCACTAGAGTGGAGGACTCAGACAGAGGTTTGGCATTCACACAAAAGGATGCTCCAGAAAATGGAAGGGAGGAAGGGGGAGGCACTGGGAGAGGGGAGAAAAGGGAGTGGGGTGAAAGGAAGGGGGAAGAGTGCAAGAGTGGATGACTGGAGAGGGGAGGAGAAAGGGAGAAGATGGGGTACCTACTGAGCTTGTATAACTAGGACAAAAAGATAAAATGTGGGAGGAAAAAAAAAAAAGGAAGAGACAGTACCATTACACCAGAAGAACTGTCCCAGGTTAGACTTTAGGGAACACTGAATGGTAATGTTTTTGGCACATATTCAATGGGAGAGAAAGTTGTTTAAAGTATGTTGAGTAATGAGGCAGAACAGAAAATGACAGGAGGTATTAGTTTGTCTGGGTTCCATAGGAGCACATTGAAGATAGAGGAGTAAGGGAGGTCTGAGGTGAGAGTGGTAGATTGACTGCTGCCAGGAGAGGGCGCTGGAGAGAAGCACAAAGAAAGCAATAAGTAACATTTAAGGGTTAATATGATTTAGGAAAGCTTTAGTTTGTTGTATGAGCTGGATCTGAGAGAGAGAGAAATAAGGTTTTGTGGGGACAGTTAGCTTTCTGAGTTGGAGGCTGGCACCTGATCTCACACCTGAATTCGTAAGATCTGTTCTGAGTATAAAATGTCTGATGATACCTGGGTGTGTTGAGGGACATTTTGGAAGAGTTACCGATTAATGCCAAAGTAACAGGAGTCCCAGCCTGTCTCATATACCACCCCATGAACTCCATCTGTTATCCCACAGGCCGGAAATGTAAATGATGAATTGGTCCTTGTCAAATTATTGGTTAATACTGTCATATCTTAAGGATCATGAGTTTGGCATGACCAGTATGGGCAGCCACAGTATGTTTTTACTCACCATTTTTTTTACATGACTCTTCGGTTTTGTCAAAGTTGAAACATTTATAGGGGGTCCTGGGGCCCCCATCAAGAATTACCGTGGAGGAGATAGGAATGCTGATAGTCATTTGACAATTTCGTGGGTTACAATTAGCAGATCCAATAAGGTGAGTAATGTGACTAGCAGTAGTAGAGTAGGTCTCCCTAACTTTGAATTGCCAGATATAGGATAAGTCTGCCATTGATAGGAGGCACAAGGCAATAAGTAGGCGAGGGAAATGGAATCAGAAGCCCATATTTAGGAGGATGTCTCTTCCGGGGTGGAGGGAAGCATTTGTCATTGTGTAGTCGAAGAGGCTTATGGGAGAGATGGAGTAAGGGTTGCTTATAGTGGTTGGTGGTAGACTTGGACTAGAGGAGGAAACCCTCAGAGTTGGATTTTGAGGTATTGTGGTGGGAGGTGGAATGTATGGTTTTAATCGGGTTATATGGAACCATTGTGGACATTCCCTGAGCTTACTTGCTGTTGAGGTAGACAGGAGAATCACCAAGTATGTCCCTTCCCATTTTGGTTTTAAGGAAGAGGAAGCTGACAGGTGTTGGGGAGGCATAAAAGGACTGAGTCCTCAGGGAAGAAAGGAAGAAGAAAGAGAGAGATTTCAGGACTGGGAAGGGAGGCCAGGTGGCAGGATAGAGAGACTAAACATGATTTCAAAGGGGGAAAGGTTGGTGGGCCTTTTTGGTAACGTTCATAGTCAGAGGAAAGCTAGGGGGAGTAGTTTGATCCAGTCTAGGTGTAGTTCCATGGTTAGTTTAGTAAGAGTATTTTTTAGAGTGAAGTTAGTTCATTCAACTTTTCCAGAGGACTGTAGGTAGTATGAGATATGGAAATGCCAATGGATATGGAGGGCCTTGGAGAGTAGCTGGGTAATCTGAGAGGTGAATTCTGGTCCATTATTTGATTGTAGAGAAGTGGCGACTCTGAAGCAAGGGACTATTTTAGTAATGAGGATAGTAGATACTGTTTGTGCCCTTTTGTTAGTTGTGGGAAATGCCTTGACCCATCCTGAGAAAGTATCCACTAATAATAAGTAGGTAGGGCTGGAGAGGTGGCTCAGGGGTTAAGCCTTAGCCTTGCAGGCGGAAGGTCCTGAGTTCTGATCCCAGATCTCACGTATAGACGGCAGGCGGAAGCGGGGGCGGCCTGCGCTTCTGGTCCTGGTAGGGCGGAGCCTGTGAATCCCGGGGCAGAAGGTGGTGGAGGCGTCCATGGTGGTTCCCGAATTCGTCCGTGGTTCTACACACACACACAGACACACACACACGCGCGCTCACACATACATACGCACATGCGCACAGTTGAATAAATAATAATAATAAAAATAATAAGTAGGTATTGAAAACATTTGATCTTAGGCATGTGGGTGAAATCAAGCTGCCAGTCCACACCAGGCAATTGGCCAGAAGCCTGGTGCAGCGAAAGGTGGGAGCCCTAGAGGGAATGTTGGTGTTGGTCTTTTGGTAAATGGAGCAAGTTTTAGTGAGAGAAGAAAGGAAGGAGAGATCATTGGGTGTAAGGGACATGTGGGCTTTTAGGAATGTATATAAGGCCTGAGTGTTGAGGTGAATGATGGAATATAAGTATGTAAGAACCTCAGAGGTTGAAGGGAGGGAATAGATAGGGTCTGAGGATGGGGTTGAGAGTCCTATAAAAGGGGTTAGTGCTGCCTGCCAGGCCACCTCATCCACTTGCACATTGTCTCTTATGGTAGTAGAGTTGTTTGACCATTGGGCCCTGCAGTGAACTATTCCTATGGAAAAAGGTAACAGGAAAGTGTCTAGGATGTAAGAATTGGTGATGGAGGTGCCTTTGGTGTTCATAAAGCCTCATTCCCTCCAAATAGCCAAATGAGATAGTAATATGTAGAAGCATACTTGGAGTTGGCGTAAACTGTAACAGAAAAGCTGGTGGCCAGGGGGAAAGCTCGGGTAAGAGTGATAAGTTCAGCCTGCTGATTTTTGATGTTAAGGGGAAGAGGTGCAACCTAGATCACATTTGTGAGAGGAGGTATTTCGTACCGTGCATTGCAGGCCCCTTCATGTACGAATGAACTGCCATCTGTGAACTATGAATATTGAGCATTTGGTATTTCCCCCTCCGGTATATGTGAGGGACAGGGAAGAAGTTCCCCCAGGGCCTGGAGGCAGGTGTGTGTGGGGTCCTGAAGGAGGGTAGTGGGATTTAATGGGAGGCAGGTAGAAAAGGTAAGGGAAGAATCGTGGAGAAGGGCCTTCTGGAGGGACAGTACATGGTAAGGAGAAAGGGTATGGAGCCCTTTATATAGAAGTAATTCAGATAGGTGATGGTGAGAAAGGACAGTGGCTGTGGCATCGAAGATGAGGTTTTTTTGACTCAATGATAAGAATGGAGGCTGCTGCCAAAACTCTAAGACAGGGGGCCCATCCTCGTATGGTAGGATCAAGTTGCCTGGACAGGTAGGCAAAGGGAGCAAAGGAGGGGTTGAGGACACCCAAGGTAAATCCCTTATTCTCAGTTACATAAAGAGAGGAGGATTTAAAGAGGTTGGGTAAATGTAGAGCTAGGGCCTAAAGGAGAGCATCTTTGAGCTTATGAAAATGGGTTAAAATAGGTGAAAGTATGGGTTCAGAGAGGTCTCCTTTGGTGGCCTCATATAAGGGAGCTGCCAGAAGGGAGTAGCTAGGGGTCCAGGTTCAGAGGAAACCCACAAGATTGAGAAAGGAGAGGATTTCCTCCTCAGTTGTGGGTAAGACCCTAATAAATTGTTTTCTGTCCGGTATAATAGCCTTGAATCCCAAAGAGAGACCCCAAGGCTGGTAACTTGAGGTTGTGATAAGTGAGTCTTGGCTGGGGAGACTCTATGCCCTACTTTTGCTAAGATGTTAAGGAGAAGTATTATATCAGTTTTAGAGATAAATGGGAACAGGTTGCAAAGAAGAAGATATCAACATATTGGAGGAGTTTTGAGCGTTCTAAACAGAGCTGAGCAAGGTCGCGGGCCAAGGACTGGCTAAAGAGATGAAGATTGTCTTGGAATGCCTGGGGGAGGACAGTCCTCGTGAGTTGAGTGGCTTTAAGCCACTGGTATGTGAGTCAGCCCAAGTAAAAGCAAAGATATCTTGAGAGTTGGGGTATAAAGGAATAGTAAAGAAGGCATCCTTGAGATCTAAGACTGTGAAGTGAGACATGGAGGAAGGTATAGATGAAAGGAAGGTGTCGGGATTCGGCACTACTGAGTGAAGGGGAATGACTGCCACATTAATGAGGCAAAGATCTTTGGACTGGAGGATAGGCACCAGAGGGCTTTTTTATTGCCAGTATAGGTGTATTATAGGGCGAGTTAGGGGGTCTTAAAAGCCCCTTCCACAGCAGGTCCTGAATGACCGGTTGTTGTCCTAAAAAGCTGGTTTGGGAAAGAGGACATTGGGCCTGAGAAGGGAAGTGTTGGGAATTCTTCAGGCATATTTTAATAGGGGAGCAGCATGCTAGGGAAGGAGTGTAGGTGTCCCACACTGCAGGGTAGACTTGAGTTTTGGATGAAGGTAGGGCAGAGTCCTGAGACTGGGAGACAGGGGCTATATGGGAAAAGGAGGAGGAGGAGTGCCCAGGTGGGCTAGAAAGAGAGACATGATGGGTAGAGATAAGAGCTATCTCATGAGTAGGTGGAGGAAGGATGCATCTAGGCTAAGGCTAAAGAGCCCCACGGGAGTGAACATAATTGTGGCTCTTAACTGGGAAAGAATATCTCAACCCAACAAAAGAATGGGGCATTGAGGGACCACAAGAAAACAGTGAAGAAAGGTGAAAGAACGAATTACACTTGTTAATTTTGGAGTTTGAAGTGGTTGAAAGGAGAAGCCCCCTATCCCAACTATAGAGGACTGAGAAAGAGAGATAGGTCCCCAGAACTCCCCAGAACTGAGAATGTGGTCCCAGTATCCAGGAGAAATGAGATGGATCTACCTGCCACTGTAAATAGCACCCTGGGCTCCCCAGACATGAAGTCTGTTGTTGGGAGAGGAATTCCAGAGTCCCTTCAATCGTCCATAGCCAGACCTAATAGGTCGGTGGTAGAAGGTGGGGGTCCGGATGGCTGGCCACTTCGGGGAGCGCTAGGACAGTCCACCATGCAGTGCCCCTCCCTAAGGCATTTAGGACAAAGTGGGGGGGGGGGGCTCTGTGGACTGGGACATTCTCTTGCCCAATGTCTGGGCTGATTGTATTTGAAGCAGGGGCCTAGTGGCTCCTTTTGTCTGTGGGACATGGTGGGAGCCCTGGGGCGATATGAGGCGGCTTGTGGTTGGAAAGGTTAAGCAAGCATTTGTATTTCTGTTTTTTAGATTTTTCACCTCGATCAAATGCTATGGCCAACACCTCAGACTAGGGAATTAGAGGGCCTCTCTCTAAATTTTTTAGTTTCCCTCTAATGTCAGGGTAGCTAGAAAAAAGAAATAGGTTATTAAAAGTTGACGCCCATTGGGGTCTCCAAATTAGTATATTGGAGGAGCCCCTTTGTGAGGCGATCAAGGAATGTGGATGGGTTTTCTTCCTTTTCTTGTATGATTTCCTGTAGTTTTTCATAGTTTATGGCCTTATGGGCTGATTGCCTAAATCCCATGATTAGTCAGGTAGCAAATTGGTTTTGGTGGGTAAGGACTCCTGGTGTGTTATAATCCCATTGTGGATCTCAATCAGGAACAGCCTCAGCTCCCAAGGGTTGTGTGGGAGTAGTCTGATGGATCTCTTCTGCATAAGTCCTAGCCTGTTCCCAGACATGCCTCCATTCTGCAGGGAGAAGGGTATTAGATAGAATTAGGTAGACATCATGAAAAGTAAGGTTATAGGCTTGTTGAAGATATTGGAATTCTTTTATGTAGGTTGTGGTTGGAGGTTGTTCAACCTGAGACAGATCAGAGAGTGAAAAAAAAAGTGAATACAAACTACTCCCTACCCCCATCACCCTCTTTACCTCCTATAGGGGAGTAAGGACCTGAGTACAAGAGGATAGGAGGGCTGGGTAAAGGGTTGGGTGGAGGAAGCAGGGGAGAGGGCTGGTGGAGATGGGCTTCGGTAGGAAGGGGGCTTCTCAGCTGGATCAAAGTCTGAGGTGAAAGAAGGGGATGGGGAAGGTAGGGAAGGTTGGAGGGTGAGAATAATATGTTTAGGATTGCAAGAGGTGCATAGGTCAGGTTTAGAATGCAGATAGGAAAAAGCTTGGATATAGAGAATCTCTTTCCATTTGCCGGTAGGCTCACAGAAGTTATACAGATCTCGAATAACATTTGAGTCTAAAGAGCCATTAATAGGCCATTTAGTTTGATTATCTAAGGGATATTGGGGCCAATCTTGATTGCAATACTGAATCAAATTTTTAATTTTGAGGCTGGGTATTAAATGTAGGGCCTTCAGATTGTCTAAAAGGCAACTGAGTGGGCTGTCAGTCAGGATAAAGAGACTTGCACCCATGATCTGCCTGGAGAAGGTTTCGAATAGATGGAAGAGGTGTCTTTCAGCCTCTAACAAAACCAATCAAGGACTGGATTCAATAATCCCAGTCATCACCAGTGAAAATTGAGCAGCCATAGAGGGCAAAAAGCCATAGAGGACCTTAACACCCGGCATCAGGAATTTCGTATTGACAGAAAGTAGGGTAGAGGTTAAGGTCCGTAGACTAGGGTCCCATGGCAGAGATGAGCTGGGTCCTAGAGCCAATCAAAGGCCCCCAGGCCACTACACTAGACAACACCCTGAGGAATTCACTGTGGTCTATTAAAGACTGTAGTGAGGGGTATCTCCCCACCTCAAAGAAACCCAAGAAGGAATGCTGGAAGTTCTACAATCATTTCCCCAGGTTCAGAGAGGCCTTTTCAAGGCAGATAGGGAGAATTTACCAATCGAAGATTAGTGGTGAGTGCAGAAACTGAGTGACCAGGGAGATATGGAAGGCAAGAGCAGGTCTGGGTCCAGAACTCTGCAGAACAGGGATAGGTTACTGGATAAAATCTGGAGAACGTTCCTCACTTGGAGCACAAATGAAGGGGAAGAGGTGTCTTTCAGCCTCTAACAAAACCAATCAAGAACTGGATTCAATAATCCCAGTCATCACTAGTGAAAATTGAGCAGCCATAGAGGGCAAAAAGCCATAGAGGACCTTAACACCCGGCACCAGGAATGTCGTATTGACAGAAAGTAGAGTAGAGGTTAAGGTCCGTAGACTAGGGTCCCATGGCAGGTCTGGGGCCGGAACTCTACAGAGTTTTTTTTTTTTTTTTGTCCAGGAGGGAAGGATCACTACATGATGCAGTAGCCCAACAACTGCCCTTCCTGTATGATTGTTCCTCACAGCTTCCCAAGTTTCCTTCCCCTCCGATGTCCAGCATGAGAAAAGACTACAGACCGAATTCACACAAGAGATTTATTGCAGAAGCAGAGTAGCTGTCCCAGCACAAATGGACAGAATGGCAGCGGGATGTTTTTTCTTTCAAGTTATATACAGTACAACCAGGGCGGCATTGGGGCATGAGCCAGGGAATGGACATTTGGGTTTTTATCCTATGAGAGAATAGGTCCAATTATCTGAAGAATATGCGGGGGAACCAGAGCCTGCCCGTGGGAAGGCCAGTGCCATTTCAGGAGGAGAGAAGAGCACATACTGCTTGGAGGCACCTTTCTATGAAATGGGGCTGTTTTTTATTTATTTATTTATTTTTTGTCCAGGAGGGAAGGGTCACCGCATGATGCAGTAGCCCAACAACTGCCCTTCCTGTATGATTGTTCCTCACAGCTTCCCAAGTTTCCTTGAACCTCCTGCTATCTGCCATCTTCCTACCTTACCCTCAGTTTCACACCCATCTCTTTAGCCTCCTACTCTTTCACGGAATATCCTATCGACCTCCATGTCTTTCTGCTTTCCTCTCCAGCTCTTTGGCTCTGTCTTAACTTTCCTCAATCCTCTCCAGGCTTCTACCCTCCTCTATCATGTAAGACTCCTGCATACCCAGACTACTATCACCTCCCATGAGATCACTGACTTAGTCTTTATTTTCCTGTCCTCATCCTCTGTCTTCTATCCTCTTCCAGGACCTTACACTTTGAGCTTTCAGTTTTCATCCCCATCTTCCTAGTCCCACCTTCCAAGTGACCTAGCTTCCCAGTCCCTTCGCTCCTATGCTCCCTGTTCTTTCTCTTCAGCCTCCTAAACTCCTAGTGAGCCACCTGAGCTTTCCCCATCCTTTCACCTTCTCCTTTAGCTTCTGGTCCTCCTCCCTATTCACCTGTAAAACCTGCAAAACATACTGACTGTTCTTTTCTCCATTTCCCTGCTTTCCTCCTTGAGTTTCTACTGTGTCCCTCAGCTTCTTGCTTTCTTGCCAGCCTCCAGATCTCCTATTCAAACCCCAGCTTTGGGACCATCCCCTGTGAGCATTTTGTCCACTCTCCACTGAGTCTTCTGTCCAACCCCCACTGAGCTTTCTTAACGCCCACTCAGTCTTCTGCCTTCCTCCTTGGCTTTATGGGTTATGGTTCTGTCAGAGTCCCACATTCCACCATGGCTTCTTAATATCTCAACTTCCTGCACCCCCTCAAATTCTTATCCTCATCCAGATCATCCTGGCCTCTTTAGTCACTTACTTTTCCACTAAACATCCTGACCTCCAGTGTTATCTTACACTTGTACTGAGCCCTCAGACTCCTATCCTCTTGTGCCCTTAACCATGTAGATAGCCTTCTGCTTTACCCTAGCCCCCTACCCTCTGAGACACCTTCCTTCTTCCCCCTCTTATCATTTGGAGGGACATGTTTTCCTCCCTAGCCTTCTATCTTCTGAGACTCCCATCTTCTCCCCACCTCCCCCATTATTTAGAGGGTCTTGTTTTTTTTACCCAGACTTCTGCCTGGCTCCAGTTTCTATTCTGATCCTCCTGACTTTCCCAGCCTCCTTATTCCCCAGGAGCAATCTGCTTTCTACCAGTTTTCTACTTTGCCCTGAGCCTCCTGTCTTCCTTGATAGCCTGTTGTCCTGATCACTAGCCTTCTGCCTTTTCCCATTTTCTTAACCTCCCTGAACTTCTTGACCTCCTTTTTAGCGTCTTACATTCTGAGCTCTCTGACATCCTCAATATCCCCAGTCTCCTGCCCTTTTTCCCATTTTCCTGTCCTTACCCAGCTTCCTACCCTACTTCTTTATTCTCCTGCCCTCCTACCTAAGTTTATACCCTCCCATGACACCCTAAGTATCCCACAAATTCCTGACCTCCTCTTCAATCATCTGCCCTCCTCTAATCTCATACTGTCTTATTGAACCTAACATCACATTAATCTGTATTCCTCCCCAGTCATCTGCCCTCCCAATCCTACTCCTCTCTACCTGAACCTCTTACCTTATCCAGATTTCTACCAACTTTATGTACCTACTGGCCTCTTCACCAGTTTCCTATGCTAGTACTGTGCCTCCTACAATCCTTCCCACAGTCCTTCCTTCCAAATCTTCTTACCTTCCTGCCTACTATCTTACCCTTGAGCTTGCTGCAATACCTTGGTCCCCTGATCCTTCATGCCTATTCCACAGCCTTATAACAGTTGTCATCCACTGCAACCTCCTCCCCAGCCTTCTGTCCAAACCCAGCATCTGTGGCTCCGCCTGAACCTCCAATCATTTGAGAGCTTCCTGTACTTACTCTTACTCTCTTCCTTAGCTTTCTACCCTTCCCCTCTGTCTTTTGTCCTTCTCATTAATCTGTTTCTCTGCCCTCTTCCCACTCCCTACTCTCTCTGACTCTGGTCCTCCTTCACAGACTTTTCCCTTTCCCCAGCCTCCTATCTTCGCCTTATCTTCTAGACCTTCCCAGCTTCCTTCTCTTCCTAGATAACTCTTGTGTTTCTCACCAGGCCCTCCTCCTCAGCCTTCTGCCTTCCCCCTGCACCTCACATCCTCTCTTCAGCTTATTCATCACCTCTCAAGCTTTCCGTCTCTCCTGCAGCCTGACTTTCCCTTGAACTTCCTGGCCCTCTCAGCTTCCTACTCTTCTCCCTAGTGTTCTGCTCTCTCAGAGTCCTATGTTCCAGGTAGACTTCTGCCCTCACCTACCTCCATCCCTCAGCTTCCTGCCCTCCTCTTCATCTTGCTGTCACTGCCCAGGTACTGTATTATATGAGTTTCCTCTTCACCTTCTCAGGCCTCATGAACCTTCCCTGGTCACTCACCCTGTTCTCCAGCCTCCCACTCTGCTCCCAAGCCCTCAACCTACCTTCCCATATGAGCCTCTTTTTCTTCCTGAGTCTTCTGTATACCTTTTCTCCTACCAAACCTCCAGTTTCCTAACAGTTTTACCCAGCCTGCTTTCTACCTCTGCTTACTGCTCTCCTCCACCAAAGTTCTATCTTCACATTAAGCTTCCTGGTGTCTACCCTGTATCTCTCTATTCTCCCCTAGCCCCATACCGTCCACCCAAATCTTCTCTTTCCCATCCATCTGCCCTTCTCCCAAGCCTTAAATTACGCCCCTCTGCTTCCTACCCTCTCCGAGACTCTTAGCTTACTTTAGTCTCTTGCCCCCACCCAGTTTCACACACACACACACACACACACACCTTGACCTCCTCACACCAGTCCTCATCTTTTTTGTACTCCTCCCTAAGATCTACCCCAACCCAGGCTGCCCTGTTTCTCAATCTACTGCTACCTTAGCCTTTTACCTCACAGGAATCCTGCATTCCTGTACGCATCCTGATCTCCTTGTCACACTTCTCCCTTCCCAGTTAGCATCCTGTCCTACTCCCAAATATCTCCCTCTTCTACATCAGTTTGTCCTCTTACAGCCTCCTTCTTACCTTGCTAACTTTCTAATCTCAACCAGCCTCTTAATCTACACCTAAGCTTCTTGCCCTTCTGTTCATACATTTTATTCTTGCTATAATCTCTAACTTTATTGCATAGGTTCTTATACTCTCCTGTGACTGCTTTCCAGCTTCCCATCCTCTCTTGGGTTCATTTTCCCCTCAGCCTTTCCCAGTATATCAGGTGGCTGCCTTCTCCCTGAGCCTCCTGTAATCCTCCCTAGCCTCCTGCACACCTCTGCCATCTTCTGCTTCCCACATAGCCTTGAATCCTCTCTCCCTGAGTCACTGGCATTACTATCCAGTCTTGTGATTTCTTCACCAGTCTTTTGTTCTCTACCACCCACTCCTTACTACTTCTTTTCCCCTGAGTCTCCTATCTTCATCCCCAGTCTCTATGCCTTCTTACCAATGACCATCACACCTCAGATGTGAGTTTCCAGCTATTTATACAAGGCAAATTTTGGGGTCTAAGACCAAGATATAGAAAAGTATCCAGCTTCAGTATTTGGTAGATAGTTTGTCATCCCAAGAGTACTCAGTAATCTGACTGTTGGACAACAATGTAGATTGTACCATATGCTGCTGATGAAGGGGTCCCTGAGCTGCACAAAGGCACCACAAACAGATGTTTCAGTCTCCTTTACCGTTGAGGTTCAACTTGAACTGAGCACACTTGGGCCCCAGGCCCAGAATGAAAGACAAGTTTTAGGCTTCAGGTCCTTTCCACAAAAGGTGTGAGCAGTACCAACTGGCACTTTCCAAGCCTGGCTCCACCTCTGCCAGTTTGGATTGCACAGAGGGTGGCTCTCCGGACAAGAGGAATCTGGGAGGACGTTCTAAAGCAGAGGTTCTTGCCCTGCTGACCCTCAGAGGCACCTGAGACCCTCGGGTTCCCTTCCCATTCCCTTGCCCAGGATATTGCATGGCACCCAGCAGAAACAAGAGGCATCCAGGCGGCATTCAGTGTACAAAACTCAAGGTTTTCTTTTAAGTTAGGTAGATAACACATGACAACACCAGGAACAAGACATGTGTCTGACCAGACAGACAGTAATGGCAATACAGAGTTCATCACACTTGCAAATGTAAGAACATCCAGCTTGAGTGTCTGAACTGCTTGAGGCTCTGCTGCCTGGAATACAGACTACAGATAAACAAAGTGCATCGACACCATCACAGCAAGAGTCCCATGGAGGGGTGAAAACCAAAGGGAAGAGGGAAAAGCAGAAGCTCCCCAACTACTCAAGGTCACACAAGGTGAAGGCCTGTCCCCTCCTGGCTGAAGCCACTAGCCCAATACTAATGTCCCTGGGCTCATAGTGATAGCCCATGCCTGGGCTCTGGACAGGGACGGCGCTTTCCTACAGTGGGAGGCCTTGGAGAGTGGGACCTCAGGCTCCTCACTTTTCTTCCAGTAGACCAATACCTTCCTTGCACAGGGAGGGCAGGACACCCCAGTAGCCACCTGTTCAGCATTTGCATTCCCGTCACACACATGTTTGCACACACACACACTTAAACATGCACTCACACACCACACCAAGTGAAAGACTTTTCTCCTTCCTTCCAGGCTGGCCCAGGGAGAACATGTAGTGGGGATCCTGTCACCAAGAGGGGGGCTGCAACGTCACAAAGAACATTTCAGTAGTACACATGAGGAATCTTTTGGCACTTGGTTTCCTTTCCTCTGACCTAGTGGTTCCCATTCCTCACGTGTGGCCCCAAGACCCATGCATGCAACCTGAGGTCCACATGCCTCCAGAGAAGGTCTCAAGAATGAGATGAGAAAGAAAAGAAAGATTGGGATCTCTGGGAGATTTGGAACAAGGAAAGAAGCCCTAGGCCTTGGGCTGTGGGAAACAGCAGAGCACCTGTGGCAGCCACCTTGCAGGGTGAGACAGATCAAGCTCCTCCTCTGTGTCCCTGCCTCTAAATGTGCAGATGGGCCATCCTGTCCCTATGGCTTGCTAGACTGCTTCAGTTTCCATCCCAGGAATGGAGTACATCTACCTGGAGCTACCATTGTCAGAGGAGCATATGGAATTAGGGATGGGCCCAGAGCATGCCCCTTAGCATCACAATTAACAGCCCATCCACCGGCTCCTGAACCAGCCTCAGCCCATGTGAACCAGACTTTCCCAATGTGATTCCAAGGATGGCCCCAAACCTGGGGGTGGAGATGGGGCAGTTTCATGGATCTCAGCCCATCTCCTCACCTCCCAGCAAACATCACATCCCCAGGAACTTCAAGGCCACTATCACCCCCCAACACCACCAGGCCCCGAGTTCTGTGTCATGCAAATACTCAGGAGCCCTTCATCTTGCTCCAGTAGAGTGGGCAGACTTGGCTCTGTCAGGAGGGCTTGATTCTCCAGGGTCTTCTGGGGCTCAACTCTCTGTCCACTGCCTCGGCAACTCCACCTTTCCTGTGACTTTTCATACTACCCCAAGGAAAGCCAGACTGCCTGCTTCTCTATCCCTCCATCCCTCTTCTCTCTTAGTCTCCCTGCAGCTCTGCACTTACTCCCCATCCCATGGTCATATCTTGGAGAGGACTACAGAGGTGATGAGGGTGTGCAGGCCTAGAGCAGGCTGGACTGCAACCCCCCTTCTCTATGTTACAAGGCCAAATCCCAGTCTCTTCCCCAGAGTCTGATTAAGTTCTTGAGACAGGAGAACACATCTCCCTCACAGTGTTGTTATGAGATTATAAGTGTCCAGGGGATAATTGGCATCTTTTTCATGCCAAGGTCCAGATCCTAGGACCAGCCCACTCCTCTGGGCCTCTAAGGGAAAGGCCCTTCCTGGCTTGAGCAAGCTCAGTCCTCAGCTGCTCCCCAGGCAGCTACAGGAACAAAGACATTTTCAGGTAGAGATCCCAGTTGACAGGATCAGATGGGGGCAAGCCACCACCTACAAGGACAGAGGCCTGAAAAAAAAAAGACAGAGACTTCAGCATTGCCTGTCTCCCCCCCCCCCCTCCCAGACGGGTGTTTCCCACCATGGCCACCTCTGCAATCCACTTCTCCACCCCATTGTGGGAGCAGCTGTCTGGGCTCACAGAGACCTTCCCACTCACCCAGATCCTATGGCACACAGTGGGCTGTCAGGGCTGCCCACGGCTGATGGTTGGGCTTCATGACCTTGAGAGTGTCACCATGGTTGCTGCAGAGAGCCTGGGCAGATAAGGAGGGGGGAAGAGCCTGGATGAGGGGATAACTGGACCCATCCTTCCCACAGTTGCCTGTCTGCAGATTCAGAGCCTCAAGCATGGCCTCCGACAGCCCAGCGGGTGCAAGAGGGTGAGCCACAGGAGCAGGCAGAGATCAGTCCTCTGTCCCCCGAAACAGGGCAGGGGGTGCTTTGGCAGAGAGTCTTGCATAGCTGCAGAGACCATCAGGGGCCCCAGGAGCTGAGAAGTGGACAGACCTGGAGGCGGCTCAAAAAAGAACCCTGCATTCTTCCTGTACACCCCAGGATGGTGGAGAAGGGTGGGAGCTCTTTCCTGGGGTCCACAGGCCCCTTCCTCACCCTTGCAGGGTGTTAGTGACGCCACAGAGGGGTCTGGACAGGAGGGGCTCCCCGTCTAACTGTTGGTGAGGGACTCAGGACCCTGCCACCCCCCCAATTCCCACCTCTCTCCACCTACCTTTTAGCAGGGGGGCCTGATGATTCGAGTCCTAGCAGCACCCCTTCTTGAGGGCTGTGGCCTTTGTGCCAACCTGTGGCAACAGGTCGGCCACACAGACTCCAGGGTTTTTTTTTTTTTTATCGATCTGGCTGGCAAGGAGTGGGTGCATGGGGCTCTGGGGGAACAGGCTCGGCGGGCGGCGATCGCGGGGCACGCCGAGGTCTTGACCCCAGGGGCGCCGTCCGCCCCGTGGCGGTCTTGTGAGCGGCGGCGGCCGGGCCGGGCGGGTCGCGCAGGGTCGGCCGGGCCGCGGCGGCGGCCGGCTCACTCGATCCGCACCTGCAGGCGCACGTTGAGCATCACCGAGGCCACCATGTAGAAGTAGGGGAAGTTGACGCGCAGCCGCCAGGCCAGGTCGAAGAAGGTGAGCAGCGTGCGCGTGAGCCCCTTGCAGAAGGCGCCGTAGGAGCCGCGCAGCGCGGCCGAGCGCGACAGCCGCACCGCCAGGCCCGACAGGGCCGCGGCCGCCGCCGCCGCAGACAGGGCCACCGACCCCGCCATGGGTCCCGCCGGCCGCCCGCGCCCCGCCCTCGGCCTCCGCCTTTCCCGGTCCCCAGTCGCCGCCTCCCCTGGGACCCGCCGCCCTCGCGACCACTGGCGCCGTGGCGCAGCCCGCACCGCCGCTGCCTCGCAGCTACTGAGGGGCTGTCGGAAAAATGTACCAGGTGGTCCCTTGACTGAGTGTGGTGAAGTTGGCCCCCTTCCAGGCAGAAGCCTATGTGTAACTCTGCATATATTATGGCTCCGCCCTGGAGTGCAGTGACTTGAGTGACCTCTGAAGCCCAGGGTAGGGTCCTATGCCCATCCTGACCCATCCACCCCTATCGGTTCATTTACAGTTCCTTCCAGACTAAGGTGTATAAGCAGAAGGACTGGATGGGGTAGGTAGTGGCAGACTTTGCGCTTGGGAATCCCTGAGATTGAGTGGAAATGGAGTGTTGGTGGTCATAGCTGGTTTTGCTCATATTTTACAGAAATCACATCCAGAAGACTGACCTGTAAGCACCATCATGCTTCTAGTCTCATGGGAAATGTAGGCATTCAAGGGAACCTGTTACACCAACTCTTTAATTCTCACCAAATAATAACTGTACCATAGATTGCCACCAAACCTACATGCATACATTTATTTATTAGTGTGAGTTTCCATATTGGTGAATTTCTTCATAGTCCTTCACTTTTTAAGCAATCCTCTTAAAGTACTGTTTACCTTCATTATTAGACTTGTCTTGGGTTTACATTTGCCCCTTGCTTAGGATTTTTTTTTCTGATGTGCTTAAAAGTCCTTTCATTTTCATGTAATTTGATATCATTTAAACCAAATCTAATGAAAATTATGTATTTAATTAAGCAAGGAAATTTGTATGCTTTCTACCAGGGTCCTATTCCAGTCTTTACAAAAGAGGAAAGACATATTTAGGCCCTTTCAAAATGTCTACTCACGGTCATACTTGATCATCTCTGTGGCATCTTATACAATAGTTTGAGATAAATATACAGTTGGGCAGTTGTCCTACCTGTGTGGCCTAGGTTTTTTTTTTTTTTTAATTTTTAAGGAAAAAACAAAACATCAAGGAAAGTTAGGAAATGGTACAGGGCAGGACTGATGTGTTGTACCCTTTCTCATTTCTGATCAAACACAGACTCTACCTTCATCTATATATCCTTTAGGGATTATAAGGAAATAAAGACAATGTCAGATAAGGAAAGGTTGGGAGAGTTTATGAACAGCAGACATGCTTTTTAAAAATGTCACCATGCTAAAAGGAAATATGTAAAAAATAATTGTCCTCAATGAAGGAGAAACGAGTAGTTGGAACAAGTGAAAATAGGAGTAAATATAATAGACTGTCTTCCTGTTTTCCATTTTGACCTAGATTTTAATAAACAAAACAACTGATATTCAATTCCAATAGTGACATGAAACATTGAAGTAAATGTGCAATGTTAAACTTTTATTTTTTTCAATTTATTTTTTAGTTTTCAAACACATTGAGTGCCAATCTCTGCTTCTCTCCATCATCCTCCCTCCCTCTCATTTCTCCTCCCTTCCCCTCATCAATCCATTCCACTGCCCTGCCCCGCCCTCCTGCTTGGCTGCTTCAATGGACCCAAGGGTTCCCTTTGATTTGTCTACTCTTGTGGGGGTTCAGGCCTCTATGGCATACCACGTTGCCCCTCCTCTGGGCACCCCACTAATAGGGACATTTCCCTTCACTTATCCAGCTCTAGTCCCTAAGGTTTTCTCTGTGCCTGTTGATTTTTAAAAAAAAAGGCTTGGAAGTTGAAGCAAATAACTGTTACCTGATGCTATACTCCCAAAATCAGGTCCTAGTGTTTATGCCCTATAACTGGGGGCGGGGGGAGGACAAGAAAGCTGATGAAGGGCTGTTAGAAGAGTAGAGGATGGGATGCCAAGGCAATGATGATTGGAAGCTGAACACTTTGGGGCTAAAAGTCTGGAAGCCTGACCCATTTACAAAGTGTTTAGTCATTCTGCGTTACAAATGAGACCGAGGCTTTCCCTATGAACAGGCAGAGGAGTACCTCTGCTGGATAAAATGCATAAAAGAAAGGGTCCAATCAGGCATTCTGGTTTGCACTTCTAATCCCAGCAATTGCAAGGCTGAGACAGGAAGATTGCAATGAGTTCTAGGGCAGTCCGGACTAGAACAGAAGCCTGCCTTAAAAAAAAAAAAAACCAAAAAAAAAAAAAAAAAACCACAAAAGTGAAAGGAAAGAGTTCCGCTCGCGGAAGGCTGTCTAAGGTTGGTTACAGGGTTCCATTCCCCGCTCTGTGTTGAGAAGAGCTGTTAAGTCCCGCCTATTTTTCCTTTGAATTTCATTGGCTACTATTGAGCAACTATGCTCCTATTGGCTGGATAACGAGTGCGTGCTCACAGGCGCTTCACATGCGACAGTTGGTCATGCGCATAGCTAGACTGAGGGCGGCCTAAGAGGAGTCTGGTGATCAGAGCAGTCTGTAATTAGGACACTTTGGGGCCAGAAGCAAAGCTCACGCCTTAACCGCTTGGACCTACGCTTAATCTTCCATCAGAACTAACTATGAACCGTCTTATTTCCAGGATTCTTGCACGCATTCGGGGGAACATGAACTCTGAGGACGACAAAGAGCAGCATCAAGGCCTCTTGGAAGGTACACAGTTTATTCCTGTCTCCAAAGGTATGTGCTCACAGAGTCATGCACCATCTCTGGTCTGGGATCAGAGAAAGTCGTAGAATCAGCATAGATGGAGTGAACTCCTCTTACCATAGTAGTGTATCTCAAGCCTTTGAGTTCCCTCCTGCTTCCACCTGCCGCACATTCTTCCTTGACTCACTATGGAACTTTCCAAACCAAAGTGATTAAGTTATGAACAAAGCATGTGCATGTGGCTGGGGAAGGAATCAATGCCCTGCTCTTGCTCTTATATTTATCTACGTTCCTTTGGGGACAAAAGTTTTTGAGACAAGGTCTGCCGTATAACTCAGGTTAGCAGTCAACTTAAAATTTTTTTGCTTCACCTCCCATAGCGTTAGGAATTGCAGAAAGATGTCTTTTTGTACTTGTAATAGCACTAGATCTCGTTATTTGAGGGTCAATACAATTGGTTCCTAACAGGGCACGTGTTTATAGATGTATTAATCCATTTTCTGTTGCTGTGATAGAATACCTGAGAAAAATCAATGTAAAAGAGAAAAGCAGAGAGAAAGCTCACTTTTACGATAAGGTCCCTCACCCCAGAAATCATTACGATATGGAGTAATCAGTTAGAAAAGCCAGGGCCTTCGTGACTTAGTCCCATTCCAAAGACTGGGTGGGCTTCAGTGCATTGGGGGCCAGTGTCTGAGCATACTAGCTTGAGGATGACAGTTAGGATTCAAGCTATTATAGAGTCATGAGTCTGTCACCTGCAAGATCACATTAAAGATTGATTTAACACCAGGGCAGAGAGCCAGCAGTATTTTTTTTCTCCAGGAGCTGAGCCCCTGGGATTCATTATACTAGTTATCTTTTAATTAGTACAGACTGTGTTTTTTTTAAAGACCTTCCCACACAAGAAACCCAGGAGTCTCCTCCTCCCCAGATATCTCAGGTCCTTGCTGCTTTTAACAAAGGACAAAAGGAGAGAAACATCCAAGGTCACTGCTTAGATCCCAAGTCCAAGGGCTGCTTGACTCCTACAGAGAGAATTCTAAGCCAGCCAGGACAACTTCAAAAAAAAAAAAAAAAAAAAAAGTGAAAAGTGAACTGAGAATGTAGCTCAATGGTAGGATTATTATTTAGCAAGCAGGAGACCCAAGGCTCAATCCTCTTCACTGGAAGTAAAAAGAGAGTGCAAACAATATTTGAACCTAATAAGTACACTCTGTTTGAGAATCGTGCATATTTAATCACCAGGCTCTTCTGTCTTCGTCATCTACTGCTTAAATAGAGATTCCTTTATTTCTGGATTTAGGTAACTAATTGCTTACCCCAGTTTTCTCTGGTAGAGTTTATTCATAGTTTGTACTTGCACTTGAAATCAAGTATAATTTTTTTGTTATTCATCTCTTAGATGAATCCAAAGTGAAAACCGTGCATGGAGTTGTGACGACATACTGTCATCATTATGGCTGGATTAATGAGTACATCTTCTTCAGTACTGATGCTGTGACTGGTGGCGTGCCTCTGAAAGTTGGACAGCAAGTTACTGCAGTTATCGAAGAAGATAAAATTTTTCCTGGATTGAAGGCATTCAAAGTAAGACCAGTCATTCCTGGGGAATGAGCTCAGGCCACCAGATTTGTAGCAGGCACCTTTACTGCTATCTCACTAGCTGCTTTCATCATAGAAGAAAATTATTAAGGATTTTTTTTAACCTATCATGATACTCTCTGGTTTTAAAGAACACCTTAAGAAGATGTTCAGTAGATTTACAGAGTTGTGCCCCCACACAAATTCAGTTCAAACATTTATTATTATTTTAATGAGTCGATGTAAATTAAGCTCATTATTGTACTGACACTATTGGCAGCAAGATTAGAGATTGTTTATTTGTCAGCATTGGCAAAGATGGAAGTATGGTTGACCTTTGAAATCTTTGGCTATCTAGGAAGTGAAAAGCAGTCTTACAATTTCATTTGCATGTCTTTTAGTTGGTGAGAATAATCTGTGTTATGGTTACTTTTTTGTTGGGGACACTAGGATCATTAATTCTATGATATTAGAGATTTGCTAGATGGCTTATCTTTTAAAAACATTGTATTTATTTATTTTATGAGAGTGCAAACAAGTGTATATGAGGCACTCTGCATGTATGGAGGTCAGAAGACAAATTTGATAGTCAGTTCTCTGCTTCTATTTTGTGAGTTTCAGGGATTGAACTCAGATCAGATTTGCTAGGTTTCCCTGCTGAACCATCTTACGGGTATTTATTATCATATAAATCCTTTGCGAATGGCTTCATTTAAATTATGCAGCGATCTTTTTTTTGGTTGATTGTCCCAGATCTTGTTTAATGTGTATCTCTGTCATCAAATCAAATATGGTATTTCACAACTATAACAGTGATCATCATTAGTAAAAGGATAGCAGTAGCCAAAACCACCATGACTTTTATTTTGCATCCCTACCACCACATTTGCCTTCAAAAATGTTTGGATTTGTGGTTGATAGTAGTTGCATTATCCAATAGGATTTCTGATTTGTCTGGAAGTTCATCTAATCTCTATCCTTTTTCAATTTCCTCTGTAATGTTTTCTTACGTAGCATCAATAACTTCATCCACCTATTTACCTGCTTCTGAGCGTTCCAAATTTTTTCATCTCTATGTCCAAATCTTGGTCCAGATGATCCCCTTAGAAAAAAGTCCTCTTCTTCATCTGAATCATCTTTCAAAAGATCTCTCCTTTCACTTTTCACAGACCAGGTGACATTGTCATCATTTGGGTGGCGCTTGAATTTGGGAGGCACATCTTTTGCTCACAAAATAATCTATTTCTCAACAGAATAAATATTCAGCACTTGAATCTGCCTGGGAAGCTCCCAGTGGCTCTCCATTCAGGTTGCACTCAAGGTCAGGCAAGGAAAGGAATGCAAAACTATGGAGAAAACACCCAGGTGAAGACCCAGGACACAGACCTGGCTGCCTGTACCATACAACAGCTGTGTTTCCCTACCTCCCCCCCATCTGATAGTCATATTTTAAAAATGGTTCAGTCACTGTTACGTGGCCTTTCTTGGGAAGAAATGTGCAAGCATCTGTTCAAATGGGGCACCTACCGCAGACCATTGAACTGGATCCTCTCATCTGTCTTAGTGAACCAGTTTTTTGGGGTTACTTACAAGAATATTGATAACTCAAGGCAGTTGTATCACTGAACTTCTGTACTATTTACAAGCGATTCAATTGATTGCAGAGTCTTCTTTTCCCACCATTTGTTACTGCTTATATAACCTTAGGGAGGAGCATTAGGAATCTTGTAAGTTCCTGTTACAAGGTTTCCTGTAGGCTAAAATATTTCAATTCAGTAGAGATAGATAGACAACAATCACTCATAAAAAAGAACTGGCATTGACAAACACAGAGTATTCTCAGAGGTTAAGTCAGGTACAATTTATGCAAGTAGCTACGGTAAATTTCCCAGTTTGTTCTAGGCCCTCAATCCTAGGTGGTCAGGGAAAGAAACCTTTAGGAGGTAGGATGAATGCAGCCTGTGCATTCCTGATCCTTTACTACATTTACTACATTTACTGCTTGGTTTAAGCTCTCTCCTTGAATATGACTCCTTACACAACATTCTCCAGCTCAGTCAATCACTCCCAGAATGGAAACTGACTTGAGCTCAGAGTGAAGCCAAAGGTTTTTCCCAGAGCAAGTAGCTGTTGGGCCAGCATAACATACATACTCTTTCTGGAGGCCAGAGTAAGGCAGAGAGCTCTGCAAGGCAAAGGGATCTGATCTGCTTCTACTGTTCTAGGACATTGGGGTGCCCACTGGGCTCCTGGCTGCATCCCCTGTGATGACCCACTGGAGTCTTCACATAGCCTCTTCAAGTCTTCCCAATAGTGTTACCATTGTAGGTGCCTGGAGTCTACAGCATTCAGAAGTCGTCCTCATAGGTGCAGCTAAGAGTTCACACAAGGGCCTGGGATGAGCTCCCCCCACACTGGTGGCCACAGTGATAGTGTAGTTGAGCTCCTGGCTTTGTCTTCAGATGATGCTGTAAAAGTCCTCCAGAGCTTTCAGGCTGTCCTGCATCGTGTCCAACTGCAGTGTTTCCTGGATATAGGCTATGAACTATTCCAACTTGTTGGACCTGCCCATGATTACAAACTGCTCCAGCTGAAGAAAGCTGTCCTCCTCCTCTCAAACTGTTTTCTAATCAGCTTTTTCTCTCTTTTCTTCCTTCACAGCATGCCCAACCACTGTGTGGGCCCCAGGATTCTGTCACTGGATGGATGCAACAAATAGAGTAGAAACAAGGGTCTAGGCTGGGCTGGGGACCTGAGTCTGGGGGACACGAAAACCAAGACTGCCAGACATTGGCACCAAGAGCTAAACTCATGGGAACATCTGTTGCAAACTCCAGCAAGAAGTTCTGCTCCTAGGAATTTTGTGCAATAGTTTCAGGCAGGCAGTGTGTTAGACTGTGTATGTGTTTGTGTTTGTTTCTTTGTGAGCGTGGCCTTGTTTATTCCATGACACATGTGTGGAGATAGAGAAGACATGTTAGAATCTCTGCCTCTGCCTCTGCCTCTTTTGAAAAAGGATCTGTTTACCACTGCATAATCAGACCTGGCTATCTCTCAGAGCTGTATGAAACTTTTTGATTCTCTTTTCCACTGGGATGTGAGAATTTACAGATGCTCATGCTACTGTGTCTGGCTTTTACTGGTTCTGGGGCTCACAACAGTTTCCAGCTGCATAGAACTGAGTCAATGAATTGTGGCACCTATTTTAATGGATTGCCATATTATCATTTAAAAAGTTAGAACTAATTGAATTTTTGTTGATTTAATGATATGTTAATTATATGTTCATATCATTATGTTTTCCTTTAAAATCAAAACATTGGAAACAAGGTAAATATGAGAATATCATTAATCATTATTTTAGGTGGCAAATTTGTAGATTATATGCAATTTTTTGCTTTTCTCTGTCTCTTTACATTTTGTGTGATAGACATGTGTTATATGTTCAACAAGAAAAAAAAGATAAAAATGATTCAAATTCCAAAGAATTAGTTCAAGTCCTGAGTTGACTTTTTTCTGTCCTTCAATCTCTGATTGTTTTCTCCCATCCAATGCTAATGAATCTTAACCCTGCTTCACTGTTTTCAAGTTCAAATGAGCAAATACTCAGGGTAGAATGGCTATAGACTATTGTGAACTTTTATGTGTGAGTTCTGTCATCTACCCAGATGCTCTGATATTGAATCTTTTGGTTTATTTTCCCTCATCCCTAACTTGAATTTTCTATGGTTCTTTGTTATCTCCCTAACTCTGTCCCCAACTCCAGTTCTGAATACATTTTTTCCTGAATTTTTTTCATTTTTAAAATCATTGTTTTAAGTTAGAATACAAAATAATGAACTTAATGATAGTATTTTGTACAAACGTATCAGTATACTTCATTCTAATTTATCTTTCTTCTCCACTGTCTTCTCTGTGTATCCTGTGCACTCTTCCCTTCCTTTCTCCAAATAATTTTAGTGTACTTTTTTGGTTCAAAATGAAGAAAATAGGAAAGTATCCTAAAATGCAGGGTTGTCAACCATTAATAATTCATAATTAGATTATTATTACTCCCTTAAAATTAGGGGTCATTTAAAATGCTTGTGCACTTAGATTTAACTATTCTTTATCTAAGCTGTATCCCCATTATTAAAAGTTGGAAGACTTTTCCAAGTCATTATTCCTTCAAGAAGAAGTTGTGGCTTTTAATAAAGAAATTTTATTATGTTATCGAAAGGCAACCAGAATACCAAGATATTTACATAGGAATATACCAGTTTTCTCTTGCCTACATTATACTTTCATATTTAGAGGATTGTCTCTCCTCCTCTCTTCTCTCCCTTCTTCCCTTTCTTGTTTTAGGCTCTCTGATTTGCCAAATTTG
The DNA here is from genome assembly GCA_023101885.1 of Typhlomys cinereus. NCBI lineage: Eukaryota > Metazoa > Chordata > Mammalia > Rodentia > Platacanthomyidae > Typhlomys > Typhlomys cinereus. The sequence goes on along the minus strand of JALPQD010000420.1, from coordinate 1,200,304 downwards.
GTTAAGACAAGATACATAGGGTTTTACTGATGTATGCTTAGATTATGAACTTTGTGCCTTTCTAAAAAGAAAATTTGTTAAAAATGTATTAATGCCATAGATTTTAAGGAGAAAAATTGTTTCAGTTTTGTAAGGGAAATTTTAAAAATATACACTTTTGTGGCCGTTATCTTAAGGAATTGATATTCACCCTGAAAGAATTTATAATAGATAACTTATACTTTTATTCAGCAGGGAAATAAGGCATTTTTAATCACTACAAGAGAGTGACAACAATAGCTTTTATATAGTAATTAGTTGAAAGGAAGAGCTCAATCCTTGCTGTTTTGAATAGATATATAAATATTTGATATAAAGTAACTAGGATAGTTTATTCCTTTTTCCTTCTCAATTTCAGTATATACAAATACATATCATTAGGTATCTATAATCAATAATAGCTTCTTGAAATTCTAAAACAGGTATCTAGTGACTGCTTATACCCAGATTACATCAAAGATAGACAAATAATGTAAATGATCAGTGATATGAAAATAGTGTGTAACTATGTTTCTGTTAAATCTTTTTTTAAAAGAACTTTTTGAGAATTGGGATATTTAAAACTTCTTAAAACTTCCTAAAATTAGAGAAGAGGATGAGATATTTTTCTGTGTTTAAAAATATTTTAATAAAACATTTGGTGTTGCTAGTTCTTAAAAGAATAGCAAAAGGATATAAAGCTCAGACATTATTTTATCAGTATGTGTCTACGTGTTTGCCAACTGATTCATGTTCAGCAGTGTTTACTATTATCACTTATTGAACAATTACTATATGCTTCAGATTTTTAAACTTGTTTGCTTGAAGTTTTTCTTGCTTTATAGGTGGATCCTGTCATCAGTAGCCATGAGAATAAACCATCAGAATCCTACAAGAGAGTTTCATTGAGCCATATTAGCTCTTTAATGGACAGTGCTGACTCTGTCAAAGATGAAACTCCCTTTACTCTGGACATTGTTTGTAAAGGTAAAGTCTGAATTTTTAAAAAATCTAAAACTAAGTTTTATTCATTTAAAATTATATCAATTAAATTTGAATCTGATCTAGACATCATTTCTGGGTTCCAATTTAGAACCTGCTTGCTTGATGAGAAATTTTAAGTAGTAGAACTACTTCTCCAATATGATTGACTTTTTTGGGGAAATTGAACCCAGAGCCTTGTGCTTGTTAGGCAAATGCAGGGATGAACTCAAAACGTTGTTGGAAATGCCAGAACAATAGGACATATGCTGAAGACAGGTGTGAGTGCATATTCAACCTGGTCTCAAGAAAAGCTATTTATACAACTTTGAGCTGTAAAAAGGGACTGGGATTGCTCAGAATCCTTGGGCTGCCCTGGCTGCATAACTACAGAAGATGGACATTTAATTACAGGATTTGGTGCTTTGCCAAACTTTGGTTTTTTAATTTTGAATTGATACTATCATATGACATGATTCCATTTTACCGTTAATTCTGTAATGAAGTATTTAGCTTGTTTTAATTTGATGTAATCTTACAGTTAAGAGATCTGGGATTTCTAAAATATTGGGACTGTTTTTTTTTTTTGATGACTGGTATTTTAAAACTGAACTGAGCTTTTAATCTTGGGCTTTCAGAATTAATCAAAACTTAATGTACTTATAAAGTAAGTGTAATGTAACATCTGTGAGTTGGATAGGCAATACTTTAAAAGTGATGTGTTTTTATATCAAGTTAACAAGGGGCGTAGAGTTATAGCTACCTTTGTCAACTTGACAATTGAGGGCTTGAGCTCTGGGCACAGTTATGAAGAACTGGTAGTTGAGTTGAGCCATAAGAAAGCCTTCAGGAGATCATCTGATTGATAAGAAGGACCTAATCGATGATGGGTGGGACTAGGACATGGACAGGTGAATAAAATGGAAGGAGCCAGTTAGGGAAGTTGGCATCTTTTGGTGTACTTGGCCAGACATGCTGGTCTGGCAAGGATTATCCCTCTCGGTGTTCCTGTGGATTTTTTTTTTTTTGATGACCAGTTCCCTCACTCCTTCATGTGAATGTGCATTGTCCTGCCGAGCTGGACAAAGAACTATAACTAGACAATTGTAAATTAGAATAAAATTCCTTATTCCCTTAAGCCATTTGGTTATGAATGCAACAATGCATGCAAACTGTGACAATTAATAACCCAGTCTTGTCTTGAGCTGGTAAGCTAAAGTCATCCTTCTGCCTAAGCATTTCTAGTACCAGGCTCGATATTAAACATTGAATAGGAGTAACAAGATTGTGCCCACTATAGCTTAATGAGCCATTTATTTTGGATAGAAATAGTGACATGGGGCTTCCTCTTGCCTCTCTCAGGCCAAGTATCTGAGTTTCCTCTCTTTTTCTCTCATACACAGTAAATTCCTGCTTTAAACTAAAAAAAAAAATAAATAGTGAACTTTACCTTGGTTGTCATCTTAGGAAGTTTTGAGTTTTCAAAAACAATGAATTTGTGGTATATAGGATTTTATGACATGTTTTGTCAAGAATTCTCAATTGTGTGAGGAAAGGTCCCTGTAGTTGTTACACTCCATACCAACAGAAAGTAGCCATCAAAAGGAAGATAGAGGGGACTTGAACATGTTGTAATGCCAAGAATACGATCAAAAGTGCAGAAACAAGTAATAAGGAGCAATGGTATAAGGCTCTGCTGTATAAAGAGAAGATAGGTTCCAAGACATATATGGAGGGATTTATTACTGCAAAATAGAGTCAGTAAGAGTGATGGACTTTTCTAAGGTAACAGAGACCTTCTAATCTGAAAAAAATCTTGAGGCCCACCAATCACATATAAAATTGCAAAAATAACTGCTGTTATGTAAATTCTATGAAACAGTGAAAATGGGAGAAAACAAGTTTATTTTACATTTGACATTATAATTTGTGTAGTGTTAAAAATTCATCTCAGGACTCTCATACATGCTAGGCAAGCTATTTAATCAATAGTTCCCTCCCTTTTATATGTATCAGAAGAATAAAAGAAAGAAAGGCAAAAAATCGTGTTTTCTCCCATACAATGGGGAATGATGTTATTTCTGTGTCAAGTACTATTTCCTTTTTTCTCTTATCTCATTTGGAGACAGGGTCTTCTTAGCCCAGGATGGACTCAAATTTCATTTGTAGTCCAGACTAGTTGTGAACTCAGCCTCAATCTGATTATACTCAGTGGTGCAATTGTTTCTATGTAGCAGTAATCCTGGCTTCAGACACTTTTTTCTTAGCACTGCCTTCTAATGTGATAGACTATAAACAATGAGCAGGCAAGGTTGTCTTTCTGTCCTAAGGTTTCAGGTTGTGCTTTTCAGGATTGAAAAACGTACTGTGATAATAAAACTGTGCTGGTAACAGAATAGTCTGAAAATAGATCAGAGAAGGCGATTGTATGAAGATGTAACAATTGAACTGAGACCTGAAGAAGAAAGAACTGGCTGGAATAATATTCCAAAAAAATGAAGAACTAATGCGAAAGCCCTAATATGTGAAAAATCCTTGGCATGTTCGAGAAATTGAAGAAAAAAAGAAGGGCTGGAATGTGTGGTGACTTTATTGTAAGACTTGAAAGCAGAGTGTTATGAGAAGATGTGTATATGTGTGTGCACATGTGTGTTGCATGTACATATTGTATGTGTGCATGTGTGTGTGTGTGTGTCCTTCTCCCTCTATCTCTCTATCTGTCTTTAGATGCACAAGGAGGCCAGAAGAGCATGTCAGATGTCCTTCTCTATCACTCACCTATTTCTTTGAGACAGGTTCCCTCACCTAATCTGGAGGTACACTGGCAGCCAGCAGGCCCCAGCAATCCTGCTGTCTCTCCCGCAAAGCACTGAAGTTACAGGCATGTGTGTACCCTCACCAACTTTTTATATGAATATTGAGATCCAAGCTCAGGTCGTCATACTTATATAGCAAGTCCAGTATCCAACTGAGTTTTCTCCAACTCTACAACCAGTAAAGCAATTAATTACTAATGCTAATAGGATTCAGATGGTCTAGACCCAGATCTTGTGGACAGTTCTAATTAGTTGGTATAAAATGAGTAAAAAGGATTGGAGGTAGGTTGAGGAATGAGTAAAAGCAATTTTGAAACTGAATGTGAGATATATAAGGGCCAAATGTGTGTGTGTGTACATGAGGGTATATATATATATACATATACACACAATATTGTCATGTATCCTAGGTTGTTCTTTTTAAACATTTTTTATTATTATTTCCGCTCATGCAAACTTAGTAGGTACACTGGTTCCCTCCCTCCCTCCTCCCCCCCCACCCCCGGCACCCCCTGCCCTCATCCCTCCTTCCCCATCCCCCAGTGTCTCCTCCCTCATCCCCGCAGAATCCTTTAATATGCCTGCCAGTCTCTACTCTGGGCTCTCCTCTCCAATGACATACAATGACCCAATGGCATTCCCCTGAATCCTCTCCTGTGTTCCCCTTAAGCATAGGAACACTACTGTGGCTGTCAATCCCTTGCCTCCAAGATTCTTGGTGCCTTTAGCAAATGATAGACTTTGTGGGGTCAATAGTGTGTTGGACATTGCACAGGGCATGCAAAGTCCAATTGTGATTGCTTCGGCCCTAACTTGTGTGGAGTATCTTGCATATCATTGCTTCTCCCATCCTTGTGCTCTTACAATCTTACCGCCCCCTCTTCCGCAAATTTCCCTGAGCTTCAGGATGGGGAGAGATTAGGCTGTCCTAGTTCTAGGTGGTTGATATAGAGTCTCTGAAGTTCTGGATTATGGTTTGTTGATTTTCTTTTGCAGTTTTTCTGCTCCTGCAATGCCCTTCACTCCATTCTGATGGGTATTGTATGTTACCCCCTGGCCAGAGACAAAAAAGCTGTTAAACTAGTCTTGTTATAAGAGCCTAGGCTGTTCTTGAACTTGCTGTATAGCCCATGCTATAAGTATTCATTTGATTCTGGAGATAGAAATGAAAGAATTAACTGATGGACTGGACATTTGGTGTGAGAAAAAAGGAATTATGATTTTATCCAATGTTTTGTATTTGAGCTGTGGTAAGGAAAGATGTTCTGGTTTTGGAAGGCCTAAGGAACGAAATTAGGTGCAAAGATAGAACAAAAGAAAATTGGCTTCAGGCATAATAATTTTTATAATCATTTGAGTATTTGAATCTGAGGTTGTTTAGAGCTTCAGGTATATACATTTTAGAGTTGTCAACCTGTGGGTATTTTATAATGATACACAAAAGAAATGTGAATTGAAAAAAGAAAAAGAGCAAAACAGAAGTCCGATGCATAACATGGGGTTTTCAGCGGACCTGAAGGAACTAGGAAACGCTAGGCCAAAGGCTGAAGAAATGTTTTAATTTTGCTTGATATTACCAGTTTTCTGAAGTTGTACCAATAGTAATATTTATACTAGTAATTTACAATAGTGACATGGAGAAGTATATTTGCTTGAAAGTTTCCCTGATATCTGTTTATTTTATGACTCGCTTTTAATTATCATACCAATCTATAAATACTTGTTTAGAACTGTAGTATTGAAATATATAGTATTTGTCATCTGTCTAAAACACATAATAAAATTGTGTCCTTTTTTGTGTGTATGTGTAGGTGTGTGTAATAGAGGACATTTTGAGTGTGTGTACTTGTGGAGGTCCAAGGGTGACATCAGAAATCATCCTGGATTGCTCTACCTCCTTACTGCTTTGCTCTGGGGTTTCTCAGGGTCCACCTCCCAGGGCCAGAATTGCAGTACTATCATTTCCCCTAGCATTTTTACGTAGGATCTGGGAATGCAAACTCAGGTCCTTTTGTTTGTGAGGCAAAGGTTTTAATCACTGAGTCATCTCCCCAGCCCTTGTGCTATTACATATGTACTTGTCTATCTCTCCCAAAGGAGGTAGAATGTGATCAATTGTCTGATGCTGTCCTATCCACAAGAAGATTGGCTATAATGTGAAGTTGTCACTTGTCCTCATTTTACTTTGCTGTGTAAATAGAGCAGAACCAATCTCTAAATGATTGCCTCTTCCTTTCACAGAAAGATTTATGGGTAGTTAATATTTTAAATGTTCAAAATACATCATAGGTGTAGTAGAAACTATTTCAGTAATCACATCAAAGTGAACTTCGGAATGTAACATTACCAAAGGGGGGAAAAAGACTACCTCAGCTTCATTTTCTTCCATGACTATTTCAGATTTCGAGCCTTATAAGGGTGACCTGGTGGAAGTTAAGTTTTCTCCCCAGTCAGATGCACAGACCAGAAAGGCCATCTCAGTGAAACCTCTGAAACACATGCATGTGAACAAGGTAGTTTTTTTGTATATTGTACTTGCTCTTTGTTTCTCCTTTTCCTTCATTTAGTGATAATTGCTACTACTTAAGATTCTATCAAGATATTTGAAGAAACCTAAAATAAATTCTTGTTTGAAAAACGCTTATTTTCTTATTAAAACACTATAAATATAAGAGGAAACAATAAAATAATAATGTAGAACATACATATGACTAAGATCTAAATTATGTAGTTTACTTTGAAGGTATTAGAATGTCCTAAGTAAAACGACAGCAACAACATAAAGCAATGTTCAAGCTCCTTGTAATTGTTAAGAAAAATGGGTGGAGCACATCACTTGATTTTTATCATTAGTAGCTACATAGGATTTGTGTAGTATAGACTGAAATTGAGGTAACGAGTATAATCATTTTTTTACCTTAGAAAAAATAAACAAGCCTGTTTGCAGTGTGACTGAAGAAGTAGGAAAAAGTGATAGTCTAACTATATGTCTCTCTCAGTCAAATATTTTAACCAGTCCATATTAACTAGAAGCTAATGGCCACTATAGCTAATATTTAAATACAAGTCTCTCAGAAGAAAGCCAGGGCTCATGCCCAGAGATTGCTGGATCTGGACACCAGTGTGTTTAAATAGAACCCTGTTGTTCTCAATGTGCTAGGTAGGTTGGGAATCAGAAATAAGGTGGAGGAACCTCATGGCTAGAACCAGAGGAAGAAGATGTAGAACCTATGATTATGGGATACACTTTTCCATGCTCATTGTTGTGATTTCTCATCACAGGTCTACATCACCAGCATGGAAGGAAGAGATGGAGTAGTGGATAACAACATCTTTTTTACGCTGGATTCTCTGAAACTTCCTTCTGGATATATACCTCAACCAGGTGACCGTGTCGATGTGGTCACAGTGCAAAGCACCCACTTCCGCTATTACTGGAGAGCAATTTCCATGAACCCAGTGTAAATGCTCTAGAAGCCAGCCCTTTTTATTTGTTCCACAGTGTTAGTTCTATGAATAGTAAAGGGACTGGTTTAATGAAAGAGTTTGGGTTCATAAGCCAAAATGTGCTTTGAATACCATTTTTCTTATAATCACACTTGATCAGCTATTTCAGAAGCACAAGTTGACTATACACAAGTCTCTTGTCAGTTCAAAAATGTGGAAAGCTAGCTTAGCTGCAGCATAAAAGTAGCACTTCATTATTGCAAATTCTTTGTTTTTCCTGGCCAGGAGTAGATCTTGTGCTGTCAGTGACCTGGTAGCCAGCAAAGAGGACCAGCAGGTGAACTTATGTAATGTAAAATCATAGATCTCTTCAATTTTGAGTTTTCTTGTGCCTTGTTCAATGTTCATTTATTAGAGAGGACAAGAGAGGAAGGGAGGGAGAACAGGTATGTGTAAGAAGACAACTTTGGGAAGTAGGTTCTCCTCTTCCATAATGAAGATTCCTAGGATTAACTCAAGTAGTCAGGTTTTCATTCAGGCACAATTTACCTGTTGAAACATTTCATCAGTCCTCAATGCTTACTTTTTTCATAGCATTTTTCAATTCTTATTTGCTACTAAATTATTAAATTTATTTTCTTTCTACAGTCCTACTGAATTTTCTAATTTTAGTATTTCTCTATAGCCCATCTTCCATTCTAGAATATCAGCTTTACACAGGCAGGGTCTTAGGGGTGTGTTTTTCTATTAACTCTGCAACAGTTCCTGTTAGATATTTGATGAATACCGTGTATTACTTTCAATAAACTAATTGTCTGAGTAGCAATGCCTTACCATTCATTCCCTGGAAGGAAATTGCTCTGTATGCTGTCAAGAGCTCAGTTGCTTTAAAAATAAGCAAACAAAGGAACCATTGCCATAGGTAATTGGCATCAGCCTCCATCAACCATATTGTGGGAAAGGTATTGCTTATCTTTGGAGCCCCATGTTCACTCATGGAGAAGCGTCTTAACAAGGTCCACTGAGGTGACTGTGTCTTATTGGGAAGCCTACATCAAAACATCAACATCACTGGGAAGAGGTGATGCGCTCCAACACAGGCCTAGGATTTGCTGTTCCACCATAAGCCATTGGCCGTGAGTAAGCAGTTTGGTTGTAAATTTGCCTTACCAGTCTAGTGGGCCTGCCCCTGCATCCTGTGGTTTCTGCTCCAATTTATAATTAATGAAGACAAAAGGACTACTTTGTTTCTGGTGTATTACATACGGTAACTCTGTGCGGTCTGAATCAACGCATACTTCAAATATGCAAGTTATAGTTATATAAGATAATAACACTGGCACAAGAAGGAACTAACAGTGCTGGCCAAAACTAAACAAATCTATTTTGTTCTCCCTATAAAAAACAAATATCTAATACAACCCATAACTTCCCATTTGCTGAGTCATTTAGACAGACCCATGTGACACATGACTGAGTATAAGATTATCGTGGACCTACCAAACAAATGTAGAAAAGGCCTTCAGGGTCTTTAGGAAAAATTTTCACAACGTAGTTCTGCCTTGCCTAGCCTGTCAGCAAACTGGTTTGGACACTTTTTATTTACAAAGATGAGATAAAATTTGTAGGATGTACAGAGTCTTGTTTTACATCTGACTTTTGATGGAATTTCCTGTTCTCCATTCCCCATACTCAAGGCAGAGCTTCTGCTTGATGGTACTTGCTCCCTAATGGCCAGTTGGCATTTGCAAAAGGCCATGTTTACCCAACCCTTAGTGGCAGCAGGGTCAAGATCAGGGACTGACCCAATTTCCTGGACTGGGCAAGAAACCAGAATATCTCCTTATAAAGGATGGGACTCCTTTCTTCAAACCTCCTCAGCCTACCTACCAACCCTGAGATTATAAACCCCCTTTGTTTCTGTCATCCAGGCTTTTTTCCCCTTTTCCCTGGGATTGGCCCAGCAGCTCTGGAACATCATCTAATTAGATGGAACATTCCATCTAATCTGTGGTGTGGTATGTTTGGGGACAAAATCTTACAGTGTTTTCTTGAGACAAAGTCTTATTATGTAATGTGTGCTGTTGTGAAACTCACTGTACAGTTCATGCTGGCCTTGAACTTGTAGCAATCCCCCTGCCTCAGAATCACAGGAACTAGGGCTACAGGTAAGAGTTATAACTCTGGGATTCACATTCATTTTCCTGATAAGGTCTCACTATACAGCCCATGATACTCTGGATTTGTTGTCTATCCCAGCCATTGCCTAAAACTCATAAACCTCGTATTTCAGCTTCTCGAGTGCCAGAATGACAAGCATGTACTGCCATGGGCTTTGTATCTCACTTTAAAGGTCACATGTTATCTCCTATTCCTACTCCATGATTGTTCTCATGTGACACATTGGTTTAGGAGTTATACAGGGAAGCAAATGCTCTGTCCCTAGCAATGGTAAAGCACTTTAACTATCAAAATAGCATATTCCTTTCATGTAGTTTTCATGGAGATTCAGCCAAAGATGACTCCATTCACTGTTGGTGTATGCAGCAGTTCCTTGGGTATCCAGAACAGTTAAAAGCAGAAGTTTGTAATCAACATAATTTTCAGTCAACTGGGCAATGCTTTCACTAATTTGAATCGCTCTAGCATGAGGATGCCCCAGCAGAATTAGAGGACAAGAGTGCAAAGTGATCTGAGTCATTATTTTGGGCCTTTAGAACTATAGGCCTTTCCCACTCTAAAACATGGTTCCTGTGACCAAATCATCACCTGTAGTATAAACCCACTCAGGATGATGCTCATGATGACAGAATCCAGGGTATCTTGAGTAAGCACTATAGTGAAACACTGAATATAAGTTATCTAGTAAAGGGCTCAGAAAACACCAAAGATTCCTTTCTCTTTCTTCTAACAATCTCTTTCCTAACATTGTTCATCACTATGGAGTAGTTGAAGTACAGTCATTGTAAGGGGTAGGCTTGAACTTGCATGGAATGTTTTCAAGGAGAACTGTAAAAGAAACCAGGGCTCATGAGAACAGAAGTCTGGAATTTCATGGGGCATCCACCCACAGCCCAAGAATATATATCAGGGTTCAGTGAATAACTAAAATGTCGAGCAGTTGAGTGGGTAGTTGGGATGACCATATTAGACACTTGCTGTTAGAGGATCCTCTTGTACATTAGCCAAGCTTGGGACTTAAGAAGTGGGAAAATTCACGGACCAGGCATATAATCCATCCAAGAGTGGTCTTCTCTGCAATTCCCACAAGGGATCGAGATGCTAAGGAAAGGCCACCTGCACAACGAGTTGAGGTTGGCATAGCTGCCATTTGTTTGTGTCCAGGGTACCACCTTGCTTCCCTTCATGACTTGAGTTGTCCCACCTCTCTCATTGCTCCACTTTTTAGCTTTCTTTCCAGCCATCAGCTATGCCTCTCATTTCTTAACGCTCCATTTCCTACAAATTTCCCATTTTTAGTTTTTAAGAGTGAATATCTGACTTACCAATCACATTCCTTCAGAAATAAGAGTTTTCTGAATGGCAGTCATTTCACTGTGTTCATCACTATGTACTAGGTGAACTTCTGTCAAATGACTTAGTTCCCAATGCACTGTGCCCTGAAGAGGATTGCTTTGTATGTCACAAGTATTATGGACTTCTCAGGATACTTCTTTGGCAATAATAATCAAGAGCCCTCAACTCTAGAAGGTTTATTGTCATAAGAGGTCATATTGGAGCGTGGTTTGATTTGCAATGCTTTTCTGCTGCTTCTTCAGCCTTAGCTCTTCCTCCTTACTCTCTTTGCTTTCAAGGTTTGATCGAACATTTCCCATTAGTGGCCACGACCACAGGAACATTCAGAGTGTTCTTCAGTGTGACCTGCACCTCTAAGAAATGAACCTGTATTTTGTCACTATACAATCAGAACATGGACAGTCAAATATCAGGAAGAGAGAAGTGGGTGGAAAGGACACAAGAAGATTAAATTCCACTGTAAAAAAATTTGAGGGGTACCATACAGGAGGGAGAGACATAACTGCCCCTGAGGTGCAGAGATATGAGACCATAATAGATGGAGAAATGCTCTATAAGAAGAGAGACCCCTTCAGGGACTTTTTTCTTAGCAGCCTACCTGGATGGACTGAAAGATATGGCAAGATAGCAAAATTACATCCAAATTTTCCTTTTCTATTTTCACATGTGTGTATATGAGAGGTGCATGTGTCAGTTTTCATGTTTGCATATGTGTGGGTGCATGTACATAGGGGTGTGCATGCATTCTTAAATACGTGCAGGTAGTAAACCGAGGTCAATATCAACAATCATTCTCAATAACTCTTCCACCTTATTCTTTTGAGACTGGGTTTCTAGTTAAATCCAGAAATCGCCTACAGGGCTGATCTAGGTAGTCACCCTACTTTGGAGATTCATAATCTCTAACTTCAAGTGCTGGAATTATAGGCAAGCTGCTATAATCACCCAGCATTTTTATAAGGGATTAAATGCCAAGCCATTTTCCTCATCCTTCCACATTTTTATTCTGAATATCCATAACAGGTTAAGCAATATCTGGAAATGTGATTCATTAGTCATCTTATACAATGAGTGCCCTGACTTCCTTTGAAACTAGACTTAGAGCCTAGCACACAAATAATGAATGCTCATTATAGTAAGAAGAAGAAAAAGATACATGAACAGAAAGTAAAAAGCTTTCCATAATCAAAACTTCTATTATCCAGAAACTACTGACTTATCTCTTGGAATTTACCTCCAAAAGTTATTTTTCTATACACAAATATCTGAGTCTTATTTTAAAATCAAAATTTAACATTGTATAAACTGTTAAAATATTACATGAAGGCTACAGATATTTAGAAACATGTTATAAGGTATTTCAGTGAATATATGTGTCATAAATAATGGGCAGCATTCCAAACAGTGTGATATTCAGTTTGGATTTACTACCGTATATCACCCATCCACCTAATTATTTTTTATGCCAAAGTTCTTGGAGTGTTAGTTCTTATTCTTAAATATTTCCAGGAAACTTGAACCACTTGGTCAAAAGGGGTTTCCCAGTGTTTTTCAAAGCCTAATTCATTGTTTTTTCTATCTTTCAATTGGTATCCTTCCAGCTATCCAAGGCAATCTCATGGACCATTCCTGAAGATTTGCTTTCCTCGACGAGTTTCTGTTCTTCAATTCTTTTTTTTTTTAATTTTTTATTTTCTTCTTATTATTATTTATTCAGCTGTGCGCATGTGCGTGTTTATGTGCGCGTGCATGCGTGTGTGTGTGTGTGTGTGTGTGTGTGTGTGTAGAACCACGGACGAATTCGCGAACCACCATGGACGCCTCCACCTCCTTCTGCCCTGGGATTCACAGGCTCCGCCCTACCAGGACCAGAAGCGCAGGTCCCCGCTTCCGCCTGGTGTCTATACGTGGGATCTGGGATCCGAACTCAGGACCTTCCGCCTGCAAGATGGAGGCTTAACTCCTGAGCCACCTCTCCAGCCCCTGTTCTTCAATTCTATCAATATCCAAGTGCTGCCACCACACCCTCTACTTCTCTGCCCCTTGATTGCATTCTAACCCACAGACATACTGCACTCTGAGTGGCTTTCAGGTTTGGATTCTCTCCCACTCTTTCTAAATTCCCTTTTCCTTTAAAAATACCACTAATACAAGAATGTACGCAAATTCTAAGACATATGGAGAAAAGATTCTGTGATACTCTGAACCTTCCCAAACAAAAGGTGCAAAGTATATTGTCCAATTCATGGTACAGAGAAATTCAGTATCCATTAGCAAAACAAGGTATGGGTTTCTTCTCACATAGCATACAGAGTCAAAATAAGGCTCATGGAACGTGTAGATATTAATAAATAACTTTTAGAGGAAAAAGGAGGTGAAGCCAAGTGTAGTGTCTCAAGTCTGTTATCCTGGTGTTCCCAAGGTTTTTATTATTATTATTATTAATATTATTATCATTATTATTATTATTTCTGCTCATAAAAACTTAACGGGTACACTGGTCCCCTCCCTCCTTCCACCTCCCCCCCCGACCCTCGTGTTCCCCCTCCCACTTCCCCTCCCTCCCCATTCCCCAGTGCTTCCCCCCCCCAGTGGCTCCCCCCTCAATTCCCAGTGCATCCTTTAATGTGCATGCCAAGTTCATCCTCTGGGTCCTCCTCTACCATGAGGTGCAAGGACCCAGGGGCATTTCCAGAACCCTTTCCTGTGTTCCCTTTAAGCTTAGAAACACTACTGTGACTGTCAGTCCCTAGTCTCCAAGGATCCTAGTGCCTTTAGTTCATGCTAGACTTTGTGGGGGTCAATAATGTGTTCGACATATTACAGGTCATGCAAAGTCCTTTTATGATTGCTTCGGCCCTAACTTGTGGGGAGTCTCTTGCATATCATTACTCCTCCCATCCTTGTGCTCTTACAATCTTACCGCCGCCTCTTCTGCAAATTTCCCTGAGCTTCACTCCATCCTGATGGTATTGCATGTCACCCCTTGGCCAGAAATAAAAAGCTGTTAATTTAGAGTCTTGTTCATAAAAACCATAGTTGAAAGGATAGGGAACTCCCTCGAGCTGATTGGGCTAATCCAACAGTTCCTAAACAGACGTCCAATGGCACAGTCACTGCTACCAACTCTTAACAGTAGGGATTTTGTGAAATTAAAAAGCTTCTGTTCAGATAAAGAGATTGTAACACGAGCTGAAAGGCAACCCACAGAATGGGAGAAAATCTTCACTAACCACATATCTGATAGAGCTCTACTATCTAGAGTGCACAAAGAACTTAGAAAACTAAACACCAAGGAAACTAATGGCCCAATTAAAAAATGGGCCCTGCAAGTTAAAAGAAACTTTACCAGGGATGAAATTAAAATGTCTAACAAATATCTTCAAAAATGCTCCACTTCCTTAGCCATCAGGGAAATGCAAATCAAAACTTCCCTGAGATATCATCTCACGCCGGTCAGGATGGCAAAAATCCACAATACAAACAACAACAAATGCTGGAGAGGATGTGGAGAGAGGGGAACTCTCCTATATGGCTGGTGGGAATGCAGGCTCATACAGTCACTCTGGCGAGCTGTCTGGAGATTCTTAAAGAAATTAAAGATTGAAATGCCATATGACCCTGCTATTCCACTTCTGGGAATAACCCCACATACAGCAAAAATTCACTTCGATAGCAGAAGCACAACCATGTTCATAGCAGCACTGTTTACAATAGCAAAGTCATGGAATCAACCCAAATGTCCAACAGTTGACGAGTGGATAAGGAAACTGTGGTACATCTATACAATGGAGTACTACTCAGCCATCAAAAATGATGAATTACTGGAATTTGCCAGGAAATGGATGTCATTAGAAACAATTTTGTTAAGTGAAGTGTCCTGGACCCAGGAAATTTAGCGCCGTAAGTACTCCCTAATAGGTTGCTCCTAGTAACAAACCTACTCAGCCCACCTAGAGACACTCAAAGATAAATCTCTGTGATACCTACAGTAATTGCAAGGATTATAAACAGGAGGGATGGGGTAGGAGGACCACACCAGAAACAAGGAGAGAAGGGACCATGTTAAAGCAGAGAAAATATGCCTCCATCAAGGACTTCAAGTAAGTAATGAGACACCTGGTTAAGTTCACAGCCTTTGGTTCCTGATCAGTTACAACTGAGGGGGTATGATCTCACCAGAAGGGGAGGGCATATAGTCTGGCTGATAAAAAGCAGCCCTTTTGCAAATCAGTGATTGACCCCTCCCTCACTGTGGTTTCCTACTTTTATTACATCTACCTTTGAATGTGCTTTTATAACAAGACTCCAGTTTAACAACTTTTTGTGTATGGCCAGGGGGTAACATACAATGCCCATCAGGATGGAGTGAAGGGCATTGCAAGAACAGCAAAACTGCAAAAGAAAATCAACAAACCACAATCCAGAACTTCAGAGACTCTATATCAACCACCTAGATCTAGGCCAGCCTAATCTCTCCCCATTCTGAAGCTCAGGGACATTTGCAGAAGAGGGAGCGAGCGGTCATATTGTAAGAGGACAAGGATGGGAGGAGTAATGATATGCAGATACTCCATACAAGTTAGGGCCAAAGCAATCATAATTGGACTTTGCATGCCCACACAATGTCCAACACACTATTGACCCCACAAGTCTAGCATTTGCTAAAGGCACCAAGATCCTTGGAGGCAAAGGATTGACAGTCACAGTAGTGTTCTTATGCTTAAGGGGAACACGGGAAAGGGTTCAGGGAAATGCTGCTGGGTCCTTGTATGTCATTGGAGAGGAGGGCCCAGAGGAGAGTCTGGCATGCACATTAAAGGATTCTCAGGGGATTGGGGGGGAGGCACTACGGGATAGGGAGGGAGGGGTGAGGGGAGGGGGAGCAGGGGTGTCGAGGGGAGGAGGAGGGATGGAGGGAGGGAACCAGTGTACCTACTACGTTTGTATGAGCGGAAATAATAATAAAAATGTTTTAAAAATTAGAGTCTTGTTATAAGAGTATATTCAGAGGTAGATGGAATAAAAGTAGGAGACTGCGATAAGAGAGGGGTCAGCCACCCATTTGCAAAATGGTTACTTTCTATCTGGTAGCCTACATGCCATCCCCTTCTGGTGAGATCATACCCCATCACTTGCAAATGATCAGGAAGGAAAGTCTGTGAACTTAACCAGATGTCACATTACTTACTTGCAGTCCTTGATGGTGGTCTATTTTCTCTGCTGTAACATGGTCCCTCCCCTCTCTCCTTGTTTCTGGTGGGGCCCTCCTTCCCCATCCCTCTTGTTTATAATCTTTGCAATTACTGTAGGTATTACAGAGATTTATCTTTGAATGTGTCTCTAAGTGGGTTTGGTACTAGGATCCACCTATTAGGGAGTACATACGGTGCTTAATTTTCCGTGTCTGGGATACTTTGGTGTTCCCAAGGTTGAAAGAGGGATCTCGTCAACTTTAAGGCCAGACAGGTCTACATATATTTTTCAGGCAAGATAGAACACAGAATGAATATTGTTTCTCAAAAATCTTTAAAAAACTAAGAAAGGGCTAAAGAGATGGCTCAGGAGTTAAGACTTTGTCTCAAAGGAAAAGGTCCTGAGTTTGGATCCCAGGTCCCACATAAAAAAAAATGCTAGGCAGAAATAGTAGCAGACTGCACTTCCCCCTCTGGTGGGTGTAGCCTGGGAAATCCCAGAGTGAAGCAAGAAGGAGGTAGAAGCAATACAAGATGATTCCTGAAGTCACATTTGGCCCTCCACAGAGACATACAGTGTCCTTTGATACACACGCGCATGCACACTCACACATACACACACACATGCACATGCACACAATCACACAAATTGTAGGTGAGCACAGAGCCCAGTCATATGTAAATAATTTACCTTATCTTTTTTTATTTTTTTATTATTTATTCAATTGTGCACGTGTATGTGTGTGTGTGCGTGTATGTGTGTATGTGTGTGTAGAACCACGGACGAATTCCGGAACCACCATGGACCGCCTCCTCCTTGTTTACTCTGCTCGGGGATTCACAGGCTCCGCCCTACCAGGACCAGAAACGCAGGCCGCCCCGGCTTCTGCCTAACGTTTATAGGTGGGGTCTAGGATCCGAACTCAGGACCTTCTGCCTGCAAGGCAGAGGCTTAACCCCTGAGCCACCTCTCCAGCCCCCATTGACCTTATCTTAAAGATTGAAATTAACTTAAAGATTCAGACAATTTGGACAGCACAGTTGGAAAATAATTTTATAATGCCATTAATATACAGAACTCCCTAAATCCTCAACACTGTATTGTATGTTAATTATATCCTATTACATGATAAAATGTATAAAATACAGAGTGTATGATATACTGATTCTATTATTGATAGATATTATTATGATGCAATAGAAAATGACTTTTCACTAAAATATGCAAGTTGCAAGACTATATGAAGTCCAATAGTTACAACGTAACACATTGCTAAAATACTAGAAAAATGAATACAAAACTTAAGTATATAAGCAAAAATTACCTTAGACAAATATTAAGATATCAGTTTCTTTAAGCTCAGAAGAGTGTGTCATCAACTTTCCTGACGTCAACATTAAGATTTGTCTTAAATCAGTGAAATAGGTCAAAAACTCATTTATATAAGAGATTCTGTCTTCCTTTGATAATTTTTCAATGTATTCCAGGTTTAATCTATTCTCTAAGTACAATAACTTGATGCAATTTCGTGTAAATAAAGGTCATTTTAACTAATCTCAAATGTAAACACCACACAGAAGTCCTCCATTGATCTGTATAACCATAATATATTTCATCACTTCCCTGATCATATTGTCTCCTGTGAAATAAAAATAATAAGACTGAAGAGTTGGCTCAGTGATTAGAGTGTTTGATATACAAGCACTAGGACAGAATTTGAACCCACAAATCCCAAATACCATGCTGGGTGAGTGTGATGACTCACCTTTGGTTCCAACCTCAGAAGCCAGAGAGGAGGAATCACCAGAGCAAGCTGGCTAAGGAAGCTAGCTATGTCAGTCAGCTCTAATTTGATTAGATTTCTCGTATCAAAAGAAAAAGGTGGGCTAGAGAGATGGCTCAGGAGTTAAGACTCAGCCTCGCAAGCAAAAAGGACTTGAGTTTGGATCCCAGGTCCCACATAAAAATGCCAGACAGAAATGGCAGCGGCCTGTACTTCTGACTTTGGTGGGCGGAGCAAAGCAGGAAGGAGGTAGAAGCAATCCAGGATGATTTCCAAAGTCACCCTTGGTCTCCCATAGAAACACAAAGTGCCCTCAGACACACACACACACACACACACACACACACACACACACACACACACAAGATAAATAAATAAAATAAAAAGAAAAAGGTGATACACACATATACATAAAATGGAATAAAAAAAGATTAAGATTAAATTTCTGCCCCATAGGACACTTGACTATTAAAGGGCATGTACATACCAGCTGTTTTGAACTGTGCCGCCTTGCCCAGGTGAGAGAATGAATGTAGTCACCATTGTAGCTTCATGGAAAACATCTTTAAACTCCCACTGTTTTAGTGTGTGTGCATGTATGTATGTGTGTGATGCCTGAGTTTGTGTATATGAGTGATACTGCATGTGTGTGAAGTCAGTGGACAAACTTGGGATGTTGTTCTTCAGCTTTCCATGTTGCTTAAGAACAAGTCTTTTCACAGATATTATATATGCCAGTCTGCCTGGCCTATAGATTTCTAGAGGTTCTAGGGTCTCTGTCTCCCTCCCATTTTCTGTAGATACACACGGAGTACAGATGATTACTCCATTGTGACTAGCATTGTGGCATTCCCGGGTGCCCCTGGTGCGACAGGATCTGGAGATACAGATGAGTGCTTTGCTAGCTAAGATATGTTCCAAGCCTGAAAGTCTATTATTATTATGTTGCAGTTCGCCTTCATGGTTGCTGATAAATGACCATCAAACAGCTTAAGGGAACAAGGAGTTTATTTTTTATGAGAGTCCAGTTACAGTCTGTCCAGCTTGATGGGAGAGCATGCACCAACACCAGGGCTGAGGGAACTGGTCACACCATCTCTAGGTAATGGCTGAGAGAGTGACGATCCTTACTTGCCAGACCAGCATGTCTGGCCAAGTATACAGAAGGATGCCAACCAATTTTCCCAATCGGCTCTCAGTATTTTATTCATCTGTTCGGGGCCTAGTTCCACCCACCATGAGCTGGGCCTTCCCCATCAGTTAGACAATCTCCTTCAGGTTTGCTCTGGGCTTAACTCAACAACCAATTCTCTACAAATGTGCCCAGAGCTCAAACCCTCAACGATCAAGTTGACACCTGTACATAACCATGACATATTACTACAGACCTTCTTCATTATCAATAGCAAATGAAAAGTAGGATCTGTAACTCCTTTAACACACCTTTAACAAAAACACTAAAATTTATGGAAATATTAAATACTTTACTGGAACTGCATTTAAAATTGAGTTTTATTCTGCATAAGCATAGCAGACAAGTCATATTTTGAAATATGACCTCAGTCTCCTGGCTGCAAAACATGCTACCTGCCTTCCTTTGTGACCCAATTTGTGACTCTGACTCTTGGTTTCATATACATGAATGCATGAGAAACAAGACCAAGTTCACCCTCAAATTAAGGTATTTCGTTTCTTTTGAAAACGTAAATAGGCATCTTGCAAGCGAAAAACTGCAGATCTGATGCAACCTACAGGCCTGATTTATCACAACTTCTGAGTTCACCCAACTGTCTTTCCACTACTAAGAGAAAGGGGTATGGCTGGATGATGGCCTATATCTTGGGGACTCGGGATCATCCTTTCACCTGGGGGGGAAAAACAACACACAATAGTGTTATTGTCCTTCCATCCTTTACCCAGCTGTGATTCTTGAGGCAGAGATCTGATGTGAGTATACTATTTGAGTGGTGGTCAAGGAGACTCCCACAGGGGTACCTAGCGGTTATTCCTACTGCCTTTCATTAGAGCCCATCTCACTATGGAAAACTAAACGCTGGAGTGTAGAGAGCTAGTGGAAAGTGATGTTTGGGGTGCGACCTGCTAGAAAAAGAGATCTCATTCCTTGATAAAGAGCATGAGAGGAATGTAATCACGGACATTCATGGAAAAATAAAAGTATAGAAATGCTCTGGAGTCAAACCCAATGGTGCTTTCTGGAGCCCCATCCACGTTAAGGCCATTGCCTGAGACAATAGGGATTTCTGGTTGGACCTGGAATGTTTCCTCTGTTACACTGTTTCTCTCTGGTCCATGCTGAGTATCTGGAAGGATTTGATTCTTTGGATCCCAAGCTGGTAATCCAAAAACACATTAGAAGCTAGGAAAGCTTTCCCATAACACTACCTCTCTTTCCTACCAATCAGAAGCCCTACACCTCCCCCACCCCGGAGCCGAGCCGCCTGGCCAGCAGCACCCGCGCGCGCGGCCGCCGGCTTTGCCCCCAGCCCCCCTCCGCGCCGAACCCCGACCAGCGCCCAGGTGAGAGCGAGCCCCTCCCAGCCCCGCCCCCCACCCCGGAGCCGAGCCGCCTGGCCAGCAGCACCCGCGCGTGCGGCCGCCGGCTTTGCCCCCAGCCCCCCCAGCCCCCTCTCCGCGCTGAACCGGAACCAGAGCCCAGGTGAGAGCGAGCCCCTCCCAGCCCCGCCCCCCACCCCGGAGCCGAGCCGCCTGGCCAGCAGCACCTGCGCGCGGCCGCCGGCTTTGCCCCCAGCCCCCCTCCGCGCCGAACCCCGACCAGCGCCCAGGTGAGAGCGAGCCCCTCCCAGCCCCGCCCCCCACCCCGGAGCCGAGCCACCTGGCCAGCAGCACCCACGCGTGGCCGCCAGCTTAGCCTCCGGGGCCCCGCCCCGGACACCAGCCCCTTGTGCCCTCCCGCCCCCTTGCCCCTCTGCCCCCCCTCAGGTCGCAGGTGAAGAATTCTGCCATCAACATCAGACCCTCTGCCTCTCTGGCCCACCGGGGACCTACACATGTGGTCCACGGAAGTCACACTGCTACTCAGAATTCAATAGAGTACAAAGGAAACCCAAGCAAAACTCTAAAGAACAAAGAGAACACAGGCCATACATCTGGACTTCACTACAACCATTGTATCACATGCGAGACTCTTCACATCCAGCCTAAAGATAAGGAAACCTTTTTTTTTTTTTTTCCTTACTCTTTTTCTTTTCTTTCACCTTACTGATCCTTTCTAGTATCAATGTTGTAGGTCAGCTTCCTCATACAGCCACCCCAAAAACATACAACTCCAGGGAGTACACGACCCACCCTCACATTTCACCAAGACACTAGATCATAAAAGTGCACTACCATACTTATATTCATCCCCTGGTTATGTAACTGACGTACTAACATCCTAGTAGTCTCATCTAGGATATAACAATACCAATACACAAAAATACCCAATCCAAGGCAAGCACTAGTAACAACTGGCAGGTGTAACAATACCAACTATATCGGTTCAGTGAAAAACACACAGAAACTGAAAGGTTCTAAAAAACAAAACAACGATGTACAAGTCAAAGTGCAGATCCACGAGAAACAAACCCCAAGAACAATCTCCCACCAAAAGAATCAATCCCATAACGATGGATTGCGACCAGAACAAATCCATAGAAAATAGCCATGAAAGCCAGACCCAACATAAGGACTTTCAGAGTATGATCATTACCATGATTAATAATATGAAAGAGGAAATCCGAGAAGAGTTAAATAACCGTGTCAACCACTTTGAACAGGAACACAACAGGAACCTGGAGGAGTTGAGAAAAACAGTTCAAGAAACAAAAATAGGTATAGAGCAGGTAAAACAGTCTCAGGCAGAGTTTAAAATTGAACTAAGAGATAAGTTATCTTCAACCCAAAACTCTACAGAGAGTCTTATCAGCAGAACAAATGAGGCAGAAAATAGAATCTCAGATCTTGAAGACAAAGTAGGAGAATTAACCAGCTCAATGGAAGAGATTGTTAAAGCCAAAAAGATACTGGAGAGGAACATTCAAGAAATATGGGACACCCTGAAGAAACCTAACATGCGCATTCATGGAATACCAGAACAAGAATCCCAAAATACCACACCTGAGGAAATATTTCAATTCATCATAAATGAAAACTTCCCACAATTAAAGAATGAGAGGCCTATCCAAATACAAGAGGCATTTCGCACTCCAAACAGATATGACCAAAATAGAAAATCGCCACGGCAAATAATAGTCAAAACACTCCACATTCAAGACAAAGAAAAGGTGCTGAGAGCTTCAAGAGAAAAAAAGCAACTCACTTTTAAAGGTAAACCTATTAGAATAACAAATGACTACTCAATGGAAACAGTAAAAGCAAGAAGAGCTTGGAGAGACATACTTCAAGTATTAAATGAGCAAAAATGCCAACCCAGACTGATATACCCGGCAAAACTATCTGTCATGATTGAGGGAGAAAGAAAAGTTTTTCAGCACAAAGACAACTTGAAGGGATACATGTCTACCAAACCAGGCCTTCAAAAAATGCTAGAAATGATACTCAAGCTTGAAAAAAAGAACAAGCGTATCCAGGAGGACAGAATGGAAGTATAATACCAACAAAATATAAATATCAAACAACATGCTTACAAAATCTACTAAACATAAAAAATGTCCAGAATTAAAAATAATTTCTCCATTATAACATTAAATGTCAACGGCATTAACTCACCGATTAAGAGACACAGATTACAAACTTGGATTAGAAACCACAATCCAACAATCTGCTGCCTTCAGGAAACTCATCTCACCAAAAAAGATAGGCACGTCCTAAGAATGAAAGGCTGGTCCAAAATCTTGCAAGCTAATGGAACCAGGAAACAGGCAGGGGTAGCAATTATGCTTTCAGACAAAGTGGACTTCAAACCAAAGAAAATCATAAGAGACACAGATGGATACTACATTTTAGTCACAGGTACAATTCACCAAGAAGACTTCACATTACTGAACATATATGCACCCAATATGGGCCCCTCCACATTCATTAAGAAAACCCTACAGCGTCTAAAGCAAGAAATCAACCCCCAAACAATAATTCTCGGGGATTTCAACACCGCCCTCTCAACATGGGATAGATCAACAGGTCAAAAGCTTAACAGAGACACTTTGGAGCTTAACCAAACCCTTACTGAAATGGACCTTACAGATCTCTATCGAACTTTTCACCCACGTACCAAAGAATACACATTTTTCTCAGCAGCACACGGAACTTTCTCCAAAATAGATCACATATTGGGCCACAAAATGAATCTACACAAATACAAAAAAGTCGAAATTCTAGCCTGTGCCCTATCAGACCACCACGGCCTAAAGCTGGACATCCACAACAACACAACAAACAAGAGAAAATACACTAACTCCTGGAAACTTAACAATATGATGCTGAATGAGAACTGGATTCAGGAAGAAATTAAACGGGAAATTCAAGATTTTCTGAAAGTGAACGAAAATGAGAATACAACTTACCAAAATCTCTGGGACACAATGAAAGCTGTTCTAAGAGGTAAGTTCATAGCTCTTAATGCCTACATCAGAAAATTGGAAACATCAGAAATAAATAATTTAACGATGCAGCTTAAGGCTTTGGAGAAACTTGAGCAATCTGATCCCAAAAGTAATAGAAGAGAGGAGATTAGCAAAATAAGGGGAGAAATATCTGAAATCGAGATTAAGAAAACGATAGAAAAAATCAACCAGTCAAAAAGCTGGTTCTTTGAAAAAATCAATAAGATTGATACACCCCTAGCTAAATTAACCAAAAGCAAGAGAGAGAAAACCCAAATTAACAAAATTAGAAATGAACATGGAGTTATCACTACGGATACCCAAGAAATCCAGAGAATTATAACATCATATTTCAAAAACTTATACTCTGTGAAGTTTGACAACACAAAAGAGATGGATGAATTTCTAAGTAAACACAACCTACCTAAATTGAATCAGGAAGTTGTGAATTATTTAAATAGTCCTATAACATACAAGGAAATTGAAGAAGTAATCTCGAATCTTCCCACCAAAAAATGTCCTGGGCCAGATGGATTCAGCACAGAATTCTACCAGACATTTAAGGAGTTAATAACACCAATACTCCTTAAACTGTTCCATCAAATAGCAAAGGAAGGAACACTGCCAAATTCCTTCTATGAAGCTAATATCGTCTTAATCCCAAAACCTAATAAAGATGCACTTAAAAAAGAAAACTATAGGCCGATCTCTCTCATGAACACAGATGCAAAGATTCTCAACAAAGTCTTAGCAAATCGGATTCAAAAACATATCAAAAAGATCATTCACGGGGACCAAGTAGGCTTCATCCCCGGCACACAAAGTTGGTTCAACATACGCAAATCAATAAATGTAATTCATCATGTAAACCAGTCCAAAGTCCAAGACCACATGATACTCTCCATAGATGCAGAAAAAGCCTTTGACAAAATCCAACAGCCTTTTATGATCAAAACGCTAGAGGCTGTAGGAATGGAAGGAACCTTTATCAATATAATAAAAGCTGTATACAACAAGCCTACAGCAAGGATTATGCTCAATGGGGAACAATTGGAAGCATTCCCACTTCGATCAGGAACTAGACAAGGCTGTCCACTCTCACCACTTCTATTCAATATTGTACTTGAAGTCTTAGCTGAAGCCATAAGACAAGAAAGGGACATAAGAGGGATTCAAATCGGCAAGGAAGAAGTCAAACTATCCCTATTTGCAGATGACATGATCTTATACCTGAGGGATCCCAAAAACTCCACCAGGAAGCTCCTGGAACTAATTGAGAAGTTCAGCAGGGTGGCAGGATACAAAATAAATG
Source organism: Typhlomys cinereus (assembly GCA_023101885.1). NCBI lineage: Eukaryota > Metazoa > Chordata > Mammalia > Rodentia > Platacanthomyidae > Typhlomys > Typhlomys cinereus. The sequence goes on along the minus strand of JALPQD010000420.1, from coordinate 1,175,632 downwards.
TGCAAAAATCAGAGGCCTTCCTATATGCCCAGAATGAAAGAAGTGAAAAAGCCTTGAGAGAAACAATCCCATTTACTATAGCCCCTAAAAAAATGAAATACCTTCGTATAAACCTAACCAAGGAGGTAAAAGACCTTTACAATGAAAACTTTAAAACCCTAAAGAAAGAAATAGCAGAAGACACCAGAAGGTGGAAAGACCTCCCATGTTCCTGGATTGGTAGAATCAACATCGTAAAAATGACCATCCTACCAAAGGCAATATACAAATTCAATGCTATACCAATTAAAATCCCAAAGCAATTCTTTAAAGAAGTTGACCAAATAATCTCAAAATTCATATGGAGGCACAAAAGACCCAGGATAGCAAAGACAATCCTGAGTAACAAAAACACTGCTGGAGGTATTACCATACCAAACCTAAGTCTATACTACAAATCCATAATTATAAAGACAGCCTGGTACTGGCTCCAAAATAGACACACAGATCAATGGATAAGGATTGAAGACCCAGATATAATCCCACAAAAATACAGCCATTTGGTCTTTGACAAAGGGGCCCAAAGAATCCAATGGAAAAAAAACAGCATCTTCAACAAATGGTGCTGGCAAAACTGGATCTCCACATGCAGAAGATTAAAGCTGGACCCATACTTGTCACCATGTACAAGACTTAATTCCAAATGGATCAAGGACCTTGATTTAAGGCCAGAGACTTTAAAAACCATAGTTGAAAGGATAGGGAACTCCCTTGAGCTGATTGGGCTAGGCCAACATTTCCTAAACAGACATCCAATGGCACAGTCACTGCTACTAACTCTCAACAGTTGGGATCTTGTGAAATTAAAGAGCTTCTGTTCAGATAAAGAGATTGTAACACGAGCTCAAAGGCCACCCACAGAATGGGAGAAAATCTTCACTAACCACGTATCTGACAGAGCTCTACTGTCCAGAGTGCACAAAGAACTTAGAAAATTAAACTCCAAGGAAAACACTGGCCCAATTAAAAAATGGGCCATGGAACTTCAAAGAAACTTTACCAGGGATGAAATTAAAATGTCTAACAAATATCTTAAAAAATGCTCCACTTCCTTCGCCATCAGGGAAATGCAAATCAAAACTTCCCTGAGATACCATCTCACCCCGGTCAGGATGGCAAAAATCCACAATACAAACAACGACAAATGCTGGAGAGGATGTGGAGAGAGGGGAACTCTCCTACATTATTGGTGGGAATGCAAGCTCATACAGCCACTCTGGCGAGCTGTCTGGAGATTCTTAAAGAAATTAAAGATTGAAATGCCATATGACCCTGCTATCCCACTTTTGGGAATAACCCCCCATGCAGCAGAGGTTCGCCTCGATAGCACAAGCTCGACCATGTTCATAGGAGCACTGTTTACAATAGCAAAGTCATGGAATCAACCTAAATGTCCAACAGTTGACGAGTGGATAAGGAAACTGTGGTACATCTATACAATGGAGTACTACTCAGCCATCAAAAATGATGAATTACTGGAATTTGCTGGGAAATGGATGTCATTAGAAAGAATTATATTAAGTGAAGTATCCCAAACCCAGAAAATTAAGCGCCGTATGTACTCCTTAATAGGTGGCTCCTAGTACCAAACTCATCCAGCCCACATTGAGACACTTAAAAGTAAACCTATGTAACACAGTAATTGCAAGGATTATGAACAAGAGAGATGGGGTAGGAGGGCCAAACCAGAAACAAGGAGAAAGGGGACCATGTTACAGCAGAGAAAATAGGCCTCCATCAAGGGCTGCAAGTAAGTAATGAGAAACCAGGTTAAGTTCACAGACGTTCTTTCCTGATTTCACCAGAAGGGGGGGCATATAGTCTAACAGATAAAAAGTAATCATTTCGCAAATGGGTGATGGACCCCTCCCTCACTGAGGTTTCCTACTCTTATTACATATACCCTTGAATGTGCTATTATAACAAGACTCCAGTTTAACAGCTTTTGTCTCTGGCCAGGGGGTGACATACAGTGCCCAGCAGAATGGAGTGAAGGGCATTGCAGGAGCAGCAAAACTGCAAAGAAAATCAACCAACCACAATCCAGAACTTCAGAGACTCTATATCAATCACCTAGAACTAGGCCAGCCTAATCTCTCCCCATCCTGGAGCTCAGGGACATTTGCGGAAGAGGGGGCGGTAAGATTGTAAGAGCAAAAGGATGGGAGGAGCAACGATTTGCAAGATTCTCAACAATAGTTGGGGCCAAAGCAATCATAATGGGACTTTGCATGCCCTGCGCAATGTCCAATGCACTGTTGCCCTCATAAAGTCTAGCATCTGTTAAGGGCACCGAGACCCCTGGAGGCAAGGTGATTGACAGCCATAGTAGTGATCCTATGCTTAAGGGGAACAAGAGAAAGGGCTTATGGAAATGCCACTGGGTCCTTTTATGTCATTGGAGAGGAAGACCCAGTGGAGAGTTAGGCGTACACAATAAAGGACTCTCTGGGAATTGGGGGGGAGGCACTGGGGGATGGGGAGGGAGAGGAGGGAGAGGAGGGGGTTCGCGGGGAGGAGGGGAGAGGGAGGGAACTGGTAAAAAAATTTTAAAATGTATAATTAAATTTTTAATAAAAAAAAAAAAGAAGCCCTACACCTGGTTTTTCATACAGATACCAAACCCCCTGATTATAAATCAAGTCTATTAGGACTGGACGGGGTCTTCTAACCCCTCTCCCTTGGGAGACTGTAGAATTTCCCACCTGTGCCGGCCAATTGTTTTCTTTATTTTCATCTCTGTGCGTACATTTTTCTGTCTTTCATATTTTCGGGTCCCAGGATAGCTTCATGGGTTATTGTGTTGGACACGACATATTTAATGGAACTTTGGTAAGAGTAATGACTGGCCATGATACCAATGCCACACATGAAACACAAGGCCTCCTCTGTCTGACTTCAGGATCTAATTTGTTTCCCTTCCTCAGCATGGTGAGGTTGGACTAGAGGCTGATGGACTGCCCTCAGGAACTGTACCAGGAACTATCTATCCCTCTCCACAAAGATCAATAAGAAATCTACCTCTTTCCACTGGCTTGTCAATGAGGGTCAGCAGAGTGGTCTTGTCACTCCTATAGCTAATGAGAGGTGCTGGGCAGGTAAATCTATTTCCTCCTATCCACTATGAGGGCACCAATAGGTAGAAGGTCTCTAGGAAATTGCTTGGGAGATGGGCTCCTGGACTTTTTCAGGGCGAATGTGTATCAGCTTTTGGAGGGGTTCCTTGAAAGAACCAGAGATGGAGAGTGGGAGGTATGGTAGAAACCAAAAATAAATCATGATAATTAGCATAGGGAGATTGGGTAAGGAGAGTGAAAACGATACAAATAAATTCATAGAGTTCTAAAAGGAAATTAATTAAGTAAATTCGCAAATAACAAAAAAAAGAATGGCCACAAAGTGGTATAGTTGGAAATAAGGACAGAACTAGTGTTCGCCGTGATCATTAGCCATGTAATGTCTTGATTTTTGTTTTTGTTTTATTTATATTTATTTATTTATTTGCTTGTTTGTTTGTTTGTTTTGGTGTGTGTGTGTGTGTGTGTGTGTGTGTGTGTGTGTGTGTGTGTGTGTGTATGAGACGGCACTGTGTGTCCCTGTGAAGGACTAAGGTGACTTCGTGAATCATCCTGGGTTGCTTCTACCTTTTTCTCGTTTTGCTTTGGCATTTCCCAGGCTCTGCCGGTCAGTGCTGAAAGTGCAGGCTGAAGCCTTTTCTGCCTGGAGTTTTTATGTGAGATAAAAGATCCGAACTCAGGACCTTCTGCTTGCGAGGCAGAGTCTTAACCCCTGAGCCATCTCCAATACAGGTTGTTGCCATTTTTTTTTAACATGGGACCTGAGATCTGAACTTGGGACTTTCTGCCTACAAGGCAGAGTCTTAGCCCCTGAGCCATCTCTCCACATGCTATGTAACATTTTGAATGAAAAGTACTACTTTGCATTATGGCATTGTATGCAAAATTGCAGCATTTCATGTAACTTTTATTTTGCAGCACTGGGTATAGAACACAGAACTCATACTGATAGATACTGAGTCTACTACCAAAATGCACTCCAAGATCTGCAATATGATATTACAAAATTGATTTTAAACACTTGTACTACTCGTTGTTTGTTTGCATTATCTCAGTTACTGTGCTTGTACCATGCCTGGTAAATGTTAAGAATTGGATAGCTAAGAACTCAAAGAATGAAGATAAGGACTGTTACACATGAATCCTCCTCAATTCCCTAACTGGAGCAAAAGCTGGCTGCTTGGAACAATGTGTGGGCTGTCCATGAGACAGAACTGACGGGGCGGGGGCGGTTACCTTAACACAGGATGAGTTTTCGTAAGAGGACCAAAGAAACCAAGAGGAAAGGGTCTTATCCTCTCATTCCCAGACTATTGATAAAGTAAGCAGCCCTCCTGAACAGAGACATTCATGCATTAGCTCTCACAAGGAGGGAAGATTTCACAAAACACAGGACCTTGCCGTGGGTGTGGATACTTCCTGAAAGCAAAGGAGAGAATAAGCTTTGCCCCCTGGGACTTCCAGGAATATTCTTTTTCAGTGTAGGGCAGACTTCCTACCTTATCCCCATACCTTGTTCTGCAAGCTGATGGTAGAGGTCAGAAATAAGCGAAAGAAGATGGAGAGATGGCTCAGTGCTTAAAGTTCTTGCCTCACAAGCAAAAGGCCCAGAGTTTAGATTCCAGGATCATATGTAAAAAACAGGCAATGTGGTGATATGCTAGTTACTCTTACCTGTTGCTGTGAGAGAACATCTAAAGTCAAGCAATTTAAGGGAGAAAGGAGATTCATTCAGCTTATGGTTACAGAGGGGAAATACAATCTTTCTTGGCGTGCGTGGCATGGCTGGCTAGCAAAAGCTGGAAACAAGCTACGTCACTACAGATATCTTGGAGACTGAGAGCTACAACACTCCTGCTGCTAAAGCAGACCTCTCCAGGGGGCAGGGTGGGACTAACCACCTCAAGGCCCACACCCATGACCACCATCCAGCAAGTCTCTACCTCTCAAAGGTACCAAGACCCATGACCATCCCAAACACTTGAGACTGTGGGGGATGCATTTCAAACCATGACAGGTAGACTTCCTGTAATTCTAATCCTGGAAAACAGAGCCTAAGAATCCCAAGAACAAGTTGTCTAGCCAGACTAGTCAGTCCTAATGGCAAGCTCTGGGTAGGCTCATAACAATAAGATTTAAAAGCAAACAAGGATGATTCCTAATGTCATCCCTGGACTTCTATAGGCATACACATAAGTGCACTCACATATATGCACTCACCTACATGCACACAAGCACACACACACACACACACACACACACACACACACACACACACACACACGTTTGCACCCCATACAAATACATGAAAGAAAAAAGAGAAAGAGCCACAATGAGCAAGGAAAAAGAGAAGCATGTGCCCACCCTCTCCTGAACTTCAAGGTCACTTGTCAACATAGAATACAGCAGGCAGGAAGCTTCAACTTCATCTCTGGACATTTTTACACACCTTGAGACTGACCACTCTAATTGTTGAAGTGACATTTTGGTTTCTGATTTGAAGTGATCATAAATTTTATTACCAACTAGTGGCATGCTTTAGACCCACCAGAGGACAAGACAATTATAGCCAATGGCCTATCTGGTCTGATCTATTCTTATTCCTTTCAAGGAACCTCACCACCATATAACACAATTTTCCCTACCTGGGAATATTGCTAGAAAAAGATTTCTAAGATCTCATGTAAGCTCTTCCATCTTGTGGAAGCGCTCTCAGATACTTGAAGAGTCCAAAACTTTTACAGAAATTATTCCCAAATTTTTGTCTTTGCTTATGAAAAAGTACTATCATGGTTTGAATGTAAGTTGTCCCCCACAGGCTCATGTGTTTAAATTCTTAGTTGATGTTTGGGAAGGTTGTGGCAACTTTTAGAGCCTTGTTGGAGAAAGGCATGTCTTGGAGTTTGCAGCTAGCTCTCTTGTCCTTCATTATGGATGTGACTAAGCCTCCTCCAGCTTCTACCAATCAGCCATAATAGACTGTTTCTCTCTTTTGCAAAGATTATCCATATGTCACAGTTAAGCACAGGTGTCAACTTGATAATTGAGAGTTTGAGCTCTGGGCACATTTATAGAGAATTAGTGGTTGAGTTAGGCCCAGAGCAAACCTGCAGGAGACTGTCTAACTGATGGGGAAGGCCCAGCCTATGGTGAGTGGGATTAGGCCCTGCAATAAATCACAGAGAGCTGGTTGAGAGAGTTGGCATCCTTCTGTTCACATGGCCAGACATGCTGCTCTGGCAAGTAAGGGTTGTCCATCTCTCAACTGTTATGTGGTGATGGTGTGGCCAGTTCCCTTGGCCCTGGTGTTGGTGCATGCCTTCCATCAAGCTGGACTGAGAACTGCAACAGACTGTCTTAAGGAAATAAACCCCTTGTTCCCTTAAGCTGTTTGATGGTCATTTATCCGCAACCATGCAGGCGAACTGCAACACCGTATGCCTGTGTTTTTAAAAAGTTGTAGTACATTCACTATAAAATAAGGGTGGGTTATAGAGGCAAAAACAAGATTTTAAACATGAAAAGGCAAGTAAAGCTGTTTCTTTCCTCCCAACAGGTAATTTTTCTTCTGAATGCTTCATTGAAGGGGATTTTAACAAAAAGTTTATCTGCTGGATTTCAAACAAATGTTGGAACAAAAAGCATTTGTTAACTCAATTGTTTTTGTAAAATCTGTATAAAAATGCACACTTTAGAAGGCAAAGCAAAAGGCACCCAAATCATGCTTCCTAGTGAGTGTAAAATCCAATTATTATATATTTTATGAACATTAAAAAACAATCTAGAGGGTTCATTTTGAAGATAAGTGTGAAGTACACAAACAGTGAGAACAGTAAGTAGTCATGCCTATGAACACAAACATTGTTAAAGATAAGTACTATTACATTATCTTTGGCAATACTAGAGGGCTGTGGTCTTGGGGAACACACAGAGGGGCACAGAACAAGGGTCACACACAGTGTTTGGTGGCTCCCAAGCCTCCAGCAGGGGGTTTGTGGTGCTGTTGTATTTACCACAAACAGGTACAGGCTTCATGAACTTTTCATACTACATTGAAATTGACTAGATGCCAAAAACAGAGTGACACGTATTTCAGTAGCAGATGAGGCCATTAGTTTTAGTGTGACTTTTCCACTGTTGATTTTACTTCAAAGCATAGCCAGAGAAACAAAGTTCGAAGACATTAAGTAAGTGACAGTTTTAAACTATAGAGAGCATATATGTTTCATTTCCTTCTATAGAGGAAAAAGCAGCGGAAGTGGCTTGCAGCTCATGTTTGCTTCTCTCTCACACACATGCACTCACATACACAGTCTTAACTTCTCAGGCAGGCAGATGTAGGGTTCTCTAGGATCTAGTGCTGAACTTTTTCCTTTGGGGAAGGGGCTGGCCAGCGTGAATTTATTGGGGATTGGAGGGACAAAGGAGGAGGGCCACAGGTGTGTGACAGGGTGCACATACGCAATCTCGATTGAGAGCTCGTGTGTTAGAGATCCACCCTGACCCCCACATCTAGCAGGCGACAGGTCTGTGTGTGCATGTATTTTCTCCTCCCTGGTTTCAAACCCTACACTAGAATGGTTCATCAAATCTTGTTCAGATGGCTCAGAACTATATTCTTTTGCTTACCCCATGCTCTTGAGTTCTATAGTATTTCTATAATTATGAACAGTGTTGCACTATAATCTACCATATAGAGCTGTATGTATGGGAGTTTTGATCATTTTTAAGAGATGTATCCTGTTTATAAAGGCACAATGACATTATATCTTATAGATTATAGGCAATAAAACTAACAATAAACCTTATTTAACTTTTTTTTAAAAATAAGTACTATTCAGCTGTAGAACAATCCTAATGAAAAATCATTTGTGTGTACTGTGTATATAAATAAAATTTAAAAACCCATGCCATAAAACTAATCTGTGTATTTCTTGCCAGCCTTATAAAGGCCTTAATTGTTTAAAATATTCCAAGGCACAAATTGGGGAAAGGAAAGGGAAAAGGGGGGAGGGAGCAAGGGGATCCAGGGAGGGGTGGAGAGAGGGAGGGGAATGGGGTACTTGTATGAGTGGAAGAAATTAATAAAAAAAAAAGCCAATTGTGTACATTTCCTTTTCTTAGAACTGGCTATGCAACTAGGCAAGTATATGAAATAGATTTGGATATTACCTCCTGAGGAAGAGCAATAAGTCAGGTACTGTGGTGGCCCCTGGTAGTAGGCTGAAGAATTGTAAGGTTGGAAGGATCACTTGAGCCTAAGAGGCATTATGGGAAGCATAGTGAGAAATCACCAAGAAAATGAAACCAAGCCAAATCAATGTAATCTTCTATAGTTGAACTTTGTGCCTTTGGGAACTGTTAGATACACAAAAGTCAAAATCTAAATTTAAAGCATCTTTATTGATAAAGGTTAAAGAATGGCTTTAGAAAGAAAAAAATCTCTTCAACAAAAAGATGAATATTTGATATACAGGATATAACATTGACAGCCAATGCTGATTACAACTGGTTATGTTTTAATTAGATTTTAACAAGAAGAAAAAGCTTTCACATAAACAAGCTAAGGACTAAAGGTGTTAGTACTGAAGCAAAAATTCCTTCCTGAAGCACAGCTCTTAGGTGACATTTGAATTCTATCCTTTAGATCAAGTTTCTTCTTCGAACACTCTCCTCATCATAACAAAGAGTGAAGAGTCTTCTGAATATTTGTCAAATCCTTCTGCTGCTGTTTAATGAAAGGAGAAAACAAACACATTTACTGCACAGTGATACACATACAACAGGAAACAGAATGCTATCAGGATTCTACTAATGTATCTTCTGTTAGAAAGATAACTTACATCTATGGTCTGACTACCCTGAATGAAGTTCATGATCTCCTCAGATACATGATTGACAGACTCCGACACAACTTTGTTTTGCAGCACAGTCATCTCTTCTTCAAGTTCCTTCTGTGTGTTGACAAACAGGTTGAAGGCATTCTTCTCCATTTTCTCTGTATTCTGAAGAGACAGACTACCTTACTTATGCAACGTAAGTTTTCATCTCAGGTTATAAACAGAAAGATAAACTTTCCAAAAGAATTCTGGATATTCAATTAAGACACATTATTTCTAGTGAAAAAGACATTCTCAGCAAAATGTGTACATTTTTTGCATGTGTGTGTGCAACAGGCACTTGAATGTGTGTGCTCGTGGAGGCCCAAAGGTGATAGTGGGAACCATCCTGGGTTGTCCTACCAACTTACCGCTTTGTTTTAGGGTTTTCCAGGCTCTACCTTCTGGGGCTAGAAATCTGACCCTCTGCCACATACCACCAGCATTTTTATATGGGATCTGGGGTTCTGAACTCAGGTCCTATTTCTTGTGAAGCAAAGGCTTTAACCCTCCAAGAAAGTTCCCTGGCCTGAAAATGGCTAATATTAACCTGTCAAATATATCAGACAAGCATCAAACAGAATGACAGAAAGAAAGTGTCTACTTTAAAAAATGATTTTAATGAGCTTTTATGGTTGAGATGGGGAAAATAAAAATAGCCATGGTAGCACAAACTTTTCAGGAACTCTGAGGCTTAGGAAGGTGGATGAGAAAGATGGAAGACAGCCTAGATAATATAGTTAGACCTTCTCTTCAGAAAAAGAAAAGCAAACACAAAGATATGGAAATAAACTGACTAAAAGGTCTGACTAAATATCATACTCCTGAAATTTTGTAGAAATGTTCTGATATAAAATGTTAATAACCACATATGACTTACCTTGAAGGTGGCATAAATCCACTAAAATAATAATTTATTTAATTTATGAAAAACAAAAATTACATTGCTTTTTTCTTTTTTTTTTTAACATTTTTTATTATCTCCGCTCATACAAACTTCATAGATACACCGGTTTTCTCCCTCCCTCCTCCTCCGCCCACCCCTCTGCTCGCCCTCCCCTCACCCCTCCCTCCCCACCCCCCAGTGCCTCCTCTCCCCCAATCCCCGGAGAATCCTTTAATGTGCATGCCTGACTGTCCTCTGGGTCCTCCTCTCTGATGAAATACAAGGACCCAGCAGCATTTCCCTGAACCCTTTCCTGTGTTCCCCTTAAGCATAGGAACACTATTTTGGCTGTCAATCCCTTGCCTCCAAGGATCTTGGTGCTTTTAGCAAATGCTAGACTTTGTGGGGACAATAGTGTGTTGGACATTGCGCAGGGCATGCAAAGTCCAACTATGATTGCTTCGGCCCTAACTTGTGTGGAGTATCTTGCATATCATTGCTCCTCCCATCCTTGTGCTCTTACACTCTTACCGCCCCCTCTTCCTCAAATTTCCCTGAGCTTCAGGATGGGGAGAGATTAGGCTGGCCTAGTTCTAGGTGGTTGATATAGGGTCCCTGAAGTTCTGGATTATGGTTTGTTGATTTTCTTTTGTGATTTTGCTGCTCCTGCAATGCCCTTCACTCCATCCTGAAGTTCACAGACATTTCGTTCCTGATCATCTACAACTGAGGGGGTGTGATCTCACCAGAAGGGGAGGGCATATAGTCAGGCAGATAAGAAGTAACCATTTTGCAAATGGGTGATTGACCCCTCCCTCACTGTGGTTTCCTACTTTTATTGCACCTACATTTGAATATACTCTTATTACAAGACTCTAGTTTAACAGTTTTTTAATCTCTGGCCAGGGGGAGACATACATTGCTTTTTATCAAAGACTGGGTCTTACTATGAAGCCTAGCTTGGGCTCCAAATGATCATCAGCAGATCAGTCTTTCCAGTACTGAAATTGTGAGCATTTTGCAACACACAGAAAATACTTTATTAGTCATTCAACAAATAATCCAACAGGTGAAAAGAACTGTGGTAAAAGCTATGGAGAAAGTAAAAACAGTAGCACACGATTGTTATTTTTTTCCAATGAAAAGAGGCAATTACAAAAAGTAGTATAAAACCGTCATGCTGGGAAAGAGAATGCAGCATCCTGTAATCTAAAGTAGAAAATAGGGAATGATTCAGTGTAGTTGGCAAAGCAGTAAGATTTACTTAATGCCAAGGACTTAACACTATGATACTGGACAAGTACATCAGAGCACAGATGTACATAGTGAGTAGGTTCAGAGAATGCTATTATTTGAATTGCTGGGAGTAATGGTCAAAAGTTATAAACGAAGTGTAACAAATTCAACACATAGATCTTAACTACCAAAGGACATAGAATAGGAAATTATTGATAGGTTTTCTGACGAAAGGGCTGTTTTAGTAAGATAACATGACAGGCCTAACACAGAGTTTACTCAGAGTTATGTAGTACAGGCAAAGGATGATGAGAATATCTAGCAGTACAGGTAAACTATAAGGGAAGGTAGTAGCAATTTAAGCTAAAAGGAGTAATGAGCCACTGCAGATGTCAAGAGTATAGCATCTACTCAAGTCTGAAGGTAAAAACAAATACTATACCAGAGGAAACAATTATCCTAGGGTCCCTAACGTGGATGACAGTATTCAGAGGAAAATTATAATGGTTCTTCTTCAAACCATTATGTAATTAAACTCTTCTCATGCAATGTTAGAGTGCACAAGCTGGCAAAAGCTCTTCTTACAAACTCTTAAAAGTAACTTTTGTCTTCATTTAAGTTAAAGTTCGTTAAAATGTTGTTTTAAATATCCTATGCTAATAACATGTCAAAAAATGTCTTTTAAAGAAAGCACTAAGAATGAGGAGTCCCCCTGCAGAGAGGCATAGAGGAAAACAAGGGAAAAAGTCTTGAGCTGATCTACTTAGAAACCAGGGACAAAATTATACTAGAAGTAAAAAGATGTGGCACACTTCCTGATAAAATGTTGGTCAAGTGTTCTTAAAGGCCCCGAAACATTATAAGTTTTAGCCATTGTTCTTGGTTGCTGTCCAAAAACTGTTAGTAAGACCCTGTTACTGAAGATGCAACACAAATGGATCACAGGACATGAGCAAAATATATCAACCGGAACAGCTCTGTGGACTTTCACCTTGCTGGATAGCTTACACAGTACCAAGGAATACTGTAGAAGCTGCTGGGGGACAGAAATAAACAAAAGCCCCATCAATGATATGAGATCTGTAAGTTGCAATATAAATCACCATGGCAACAGGTGACCACCAGTGTAATAGTGGCAAGAGCACCAAGGAGACAACCAACCAGCTCTTCTGATTGGACTTAAGGTCTGCTTGTCAGAATAGTACCCATCCTTGTTACTGTAAACCAGAACAAAAACCTTAAAAAAGAGAAGGAACTATATTAATAGGGAAGACAGCCAATAAACCTTCGAGTAGGAAGAGAACAGGTCAAACTGCTCTGTAAGCAACTGTTAATACACCCATAGAATTGGCACCTACAGTGGAAACCTTTGGGTCTAAAACTGGACAAATGAAGGGAAATGCATCTATCAGTGGGGTGGCCTAAAGAGAGGTAACTTGTTATACTATGGAGGCCTGAGTCCCCACAGGAGTAGACAAGCTAGAGTGAACCCTGATGTCCATAGAAGCATACAGGCAGAATGGTGTGATGGAATGGGAAGGAAAAGTGAAGGAAAGGAAGGAATGGGAGGGAGGGAGGTGGGAAGCTGGGATGAATACTCAATACGCTTGTAAAAGAAGAAAAAATAAATAAAAATGGAAAAAATGTTGCCTTAAAACTATTCATTGTGACTGGGAGGATGGCTCAGGGTTAAAGATTTGCCTTTCATGCAAAGAACCTGAGTCGAGAACCCAGATTCCACATAAAAATGACAGGCAGATATGGCAGAACCCTGCAATTCTGACCCTGGAAAGAGTAGACCAGGAAATCCCAGAGTAAATAATAAGAAAGTAGAGCAATTCAAGATGGTTCTAGATATCACCCTTGGGCTTCTACAGGCACACACACTCAAGTGCCCTCTTTCACACATATACCCTCCCACATATATACAAATGTATACACGCCCCCCAAAAATACTAATGGTTTACATTGCACTTCGCTAATCTATCATCAGGTAAATTACACCTGCATCATTGTTTATCACATTCAGAAATCCACAAATTTTTATTTTTAAGCTCTAAGTGTCATATTCTGTGCAAACACTTTGGATTATACATTGAAATATAGCATCATTTTGGCCACTAAATATTTCTCTGCTACAGTGGAAAACAAAGGAATAATTGCTCTTTCTGATTAACAAACACCGGGATTGTCAACACCAAAGACCACAAAAATTATGTACACACTTTCTCTTCCCAGGTAAACACAGAACAATGACTGAACTACATTTGCAATTTGTAGTCTTCCATCTTCGATACACTTCAGTACAAACCATTAGAATTCTACACACGTCAACCAGAAAGTAACAACTCAACATGGAAAATAAGGAACTTTAAAATTTATAAAAAATGTTTCGTAAATTTGCAAAAAAGTGCATATTCTGAAAGAAAATCTTACTTGTACAACATACCTCTAAGAATTTCTCTTCTGCCACATTAAGAATTTTCAATCTCTTCTTCTGAGTCACCCTACGTTGTTGAAAAACCTTTTCTTCCAGATGAAAATCACTCTACAAATACACAAGGAAAACAGTGAACGACAGTTTGATGAAAAGTCAGTGCTTGTTGCCATGGGCCTTTCGCACACTGCACAAACAATCCCAATGAGCTACATCCCCCACGAAAATTTAAATTTTCTAAAGAATTACGTTTGAAAGGAACTACTTCAAAATTAATATAAATTATGCTTTATCAACTTATGAGTAAGTGTAATTAGTTTTGAGCCTTTAACAGTAACATTCAATGTATTGACTGAGAAAGAAAAATACAAAAAACACACTTTTTTTGAGAAAATGGGTCATTATCTTACACAAGTTGCCTTGGAATTCATGATTCTCCTCCCTAAGGGTCCCAAACATCTGAGAGGACAGGCATGGTTACCCTGTCAGACTGAGTACAAAGCGTTCATGCTCAAGACATGATTTGTTCTTGAATATTTCGTTGTTTACACACGTGACATTTCAGTAATGGCGGACTTCCAGTTTCCTGACATAATTCTCAAGCTATGCTTCTGCACTCCATCCTTTCATATCCTTTTATTTACATATTTCAACTAGAGATTCTGCCATAGCTTCTAAGGGGATCTCTTCATAATGATGATGATGGATAACACATATGAACCATTATATGGGTAATATTCTGAAAGCTTTTCCAGTATATTTATTTTGCAAAAACTCCTCTACTCCTACAAGCAACTGTATTAGATAGGCACATATCAAAGATCATGCAACCAAGCCACAGAAAGTATCTGTCCATGATTTCATAGCTAGTAATTCCTAGGAGAATTTGGTTACAGAATCCAAAGTCTAACAATTATACAAAGTACCCTCCATAATCATGTCTAAACACCACTTCCCACCAGTTTATGCAGTTTAAAACTACAGCTCAAAAATCTGTTGTGACCAACAATCCATTTGTGCTACTTGCTTTTCAATGTCATCCCTGTTCCTGCTGTCTCCTCTTTCCCAGCTTAAATTCTCCCAGATAAATACAATGACTTGTTTCATACATCCTAGCTCCTTTCTATGTAATTCACATTAACTTGACTAAAATACAACCCAAGATAATCTACTTGGAGGCAACACTTTCATGATTTGATGACTTGACTTTGCTAAGTTCACAGAAGCAATTCAATGAGCTGGTCAAATCTTCACCACATGTTGCAGCTATCCTGCATTGTTGCTGATAAAAACATGACAAAACTGCCTAAGGGAACAGTAAGTTTATTCTCCCTTACAATATATACAGTTCTTTGTCCAGCTGGACAGGAGAGACATCACCAACACCAAGGGCTTAGATAAGTGGCTGCACCATATACACATAATAGCTGAGAGAGGGATTATCATTACTTGACAGACCAGCATGTAAGGCCAAATATAAAGATGTCGACTCTCTCAACCAGCTACCTCAATCCTATTCATCTATTCAGGGACTAGTTTTGTCCTCCATAGACTAGTTCTTCCCCATCAACTAGACAATCTCTTATAGGTTTGCTCTGGGCATAACTCAACTACTAATTCTCTACAAATGTGCCCAGAGTCAAACCCTCAACTGTCAAGTTGACACCTGAATCTAACAATGATACCTCATTTGCCAACAGCTTACATCTCTTTATGCTCTCATTTCACTCTGGCTTCTAAGCATGCACTAAACTTAGTCTTTATTAATTCAACTGCTTCACATGTGGCATTCTTCTTCAAAACCCAGCAGGCAAGGGTTCTCACTCTTTTTTGTGTGTGTTTACTTGCCTGGTTAGGCTTAGTGGCACAAATTGTAATGCTAGCTTTTTGAAAGGCTGAGGTAGGACGGTAGAAAGTCAAGGCCAGTCTGGGGAATGTTAACACACCCAGCCCAAAATGAAATGAATGTGTTTCTACAATTCTTCTGAAAGTAGAGCTGCTTTCCTTTCCATTTACTTGGATGTAATTAGATGAATATATATGGTAGAGTTACATGATAGGCTTTACAAGTCTAGGACTTAAGAGTACGTCTAGTGTCTACTCTTGTATCCTTAGAAATTGAATGTTATATAAAAAGTTAAGATAGTCTCCTGGAAATGTCACACTGACAGATCTGACAATATGGCTGAAGCCCAAGCCAGTCATACAAGTGAAGCATTCTTGAGAACACGTAGACAGACTCAACACAATGTGAATGAGTCCAGCTGATGCCATAGGAGAAGAGATGAACTACATCCACTGACCACTGTTTATGTTGCCAGTCATTAGTGTCCTGGGAAAATAAATTACCATAGTTTTAAAACACTGTGTTTGGGGGTTCTAAAAAACTTAGAAACAAAAGTTGAGATTTTAAAATTTGTTTATAGCTCCTTCTAATGTTTATGCTTCTTTTCCTTGGAAGAAAGCATTTCACTATGATTTGACAAATTATCTTGACTTGCTGAATATTGTTACTACTGATTAAATACACTGGTACTACAAGTCACGCTTTTGTTTTTCATAAATTGGGAAGCTTTACCTCCAATTTATGGAAGGTTTTTTTGTGAATGCTAGGTAGGGTTGCAGATAAAAACTTATTATTTCTTAATAAATTATCATAATATATTTCATAGACAGAAAAAAATTTCACTAGAGGTTATCTGAAGATCATTTAAGCTTGCTTTGATGTGCTGATGCACTTGACACTGTCCATTGTAGCATAATGATTCTTTGGGCATGCAATTGTTTTGGTCTGACTTTTGGATGCATTGACATTTTTCATGGGATGATCACTGAGAAAATTCACTATCGAGGCTTAAATTAATTCTAATTAATCTAGCCTTAATCTGCTAGCAATCTAGCAGCTATCCAATTTGAAATATAATGTACACAATGAAAAATTTCAGAAACATTAAAGAAAAATATCTGGACTTTCAAAAAACTGTCTAACATTAGTAGAAAATTTCCTTCTTAAAAAGATAAAGAAAGCAACCTACTTGATAGCTCTATTTGCAGAAACAAAAGGCTTTCAAATTAGTGTTTTCAGTGTAGAGTCTCAGACTAATATAGAGATATTCACCTGTGTTCCTTTGTTTGTTTCTCCATGGGACTACGAGAGGTAAGAAATCATATTTCTTTGTATAGGTCAAATGAAAAATAAGACTGAAACAGTTCTATAAAATGCTAACATTTCATTTGTAAATATCTTTTGTTTAGAACAAAAAATAGTATAAGAAATGTGCATCAATTTCCAGGTAATTGTGAGTGCATGCATCTTCAAAGCAAGTCTCAGTGTTGTTTTCCATTTAGCCCCAAGTATATCTAGGTTCTCAATCAGTCCTTAACCAGTCATCAAAAAAAAACCCCTTAATTTTCTAAAAGTGACCAATCAAATTATTTCTACATATTTTCTTTGATCTCTATCTTGCATTTTTGACTTAAAAACTACCTTCAAGTTCAGTGCTCTCAATTTTCTAATTTTAGTCCATGTCTCTTTTCTGAATATGAAACTTCTACAGTAGTCATATACTAAATGGCTTCCTAGAATCATGCTCTGGTGAGTTGCCAATTGACTATTTCCAAAACTGAGCTGACACTCAACCACAAAATTATGTGGTACAGTCAGGACACCTGACCTAAATAATAAAAAGAGCACAAACAATGACAGGAAACTTTGCAAGGGTATTTAATGCCATTGTACGAGGTATGGAAGTGGTTGTTTCTCATCTTCTGTGGGATCTAAATGTATCCCAAGTCCATATATTAAGGGTAAAGCATGTTCTGGGTTGGTGCTGTAGTCTACAGTGTGCTAGCCTGGCTTGCATATATATGATCCTGGCTGCAGTTCTGCAAAAAGAGAAAGCATCGGAGCCATGTTCTGATTCTGGTGATGGGTTCAAAAATGGGAAAATTACTCAAACTATTTCAGTGATATTACTACACAGGAGTTTTCTGCCAGAGCTTTTGAGAAAGTTAGTCACAGTTCCCTGCACATAAACGTTGAAAGCCTAAGACTGGAAAGCTGAGCTTACTATCTTAAGTTTGCTCATTAATACCTAGCAGCAGAGCCCAGACAACACTACATGAGCAACTTTTTCTCTCCAGATGAACTGTCTGAAGCTAAAATTCCCAATTTCTTCTTCCTTTAATTTTCACAAATTTTTGTTAACTTGAAATTGAAAGAATATGAACTTAAAAAAAAAAAGAGACCAAAGATTTTTATGTAGATGGTATGTGCCCAGACTTCTGTTCTGTAGGCTTCAGCAGAGGGAAAAAAAAACCCTCCGTAAGTTACCTGAAAGTAAAACAAGTCTAGTTTACTTATTCCTGAGATTTATTTATAATAAATTTAGTGTAAAACTAATGCAATACCAACATTTAGTTTTTCTTGTAATTCCCTTGATTTCTGCAATTCTAAGCCCCACTCCTCAAACAGAGTTGCAAACTTCTGAGAATATTCCTTGTTAATCTGCTGTCTGTAAAACATAAAAACAAAAGATGACGCTTTTATATCAGAGTAAAAGGAACATTCAAAACTTCATTAAGCTGTCATACCTATTACAGAATAAAAGGAAATGACAGTTTAAGCATTTTCCAGAACACTTTGAAGTAGTATAGATTAATTCCAAACTAATACAAGGTTCTGTTCACACACATTGGATCTTAAAAGCTTAATCATATATATGTCAATTTTCAAAAACTTCATTGTCAATTATTATTTTTTGTTCTGAATACCGACCCTGATTAAAACCTAAAATGTTCTCCATGCGGTAATACTTTTCTAAGCTTCAACTCCATTTTCATACAGCTAAAACTTAGTGCGAAGGAAAAACTACTTACTATGTACAACTGAACTTTGTCTACACTGTCAAACATAGCTATCAGACAACTAACAACTCCTACTTTATATACATTTTCCTCCATTTGTTTATTTTCAGACTGAATATAAAGTAGTTTTGAAAATAATAACTTCATTTAATGATATTTAAGGAACAAAAACAATTTCATTTAACTTCTAGGAAACATCTTTTATATCTCTGAAGGGAGAAGGCTGAAGGAGTACCTGGCTCAGAGGCAACGCAAGTGAATTGTTTGTACCGTAGACTCCCAATATATGCAAGATAATTCTCAGAAGTAATCAATATCACCTTTTTTGCCCAGGACCAGACCAGTAGACCCCCTGCTCCTCAGGTAAGGCCCCTAGACCACGCCCCAGGCCCCAGGTCACTTGCCCGGCCCACCAGGCAGACTGAGTGGCAGCAAGTCAGCTCTGGTGCTGGGAAAGGCCCCTAGGGCACACCCAAGGTGATTTTCGGGACAACTAGACACACAGCCCTTTTGGCCTGGGACACAGACCAATGGCCCTCTTGCTCCTCAGAATTAAACAGAGTCCAAAGCAAACCCAAGCAAACTTCTAGGGGACAAACACCATACATCTGAAGTCATCTAAAATCATCCTATCACATGGGAGAGATCCTTCACATCCACCTCAAAGATAAGTAAACTCTTTTTACCATCTTGTTCCTTTCAATAATTAGTCACTGTAGTTTAACTTTTCCATATAGCCACCCCAAAACCCATACAACTTCAGGGACTATACCATTTACCCTCATGTCACCATGGTAGTAAACTGAAAACGTGTACCACCATACTAAGCTTCACCCCATGTCTACTAAACCTGACTTAATTGATGTACTAACAGTCTAATAGCCTCATCTAGGAAATAACACCAATACCAGACAAGTGTACTCAACTCCAAGGCAAATACTAGTAATAACTGCCTAAGAGTAAGAATACCATCTAATTCAGTTCAGCCATAACACACAGAAAATGAAAGAAGATCTTAAGAGATAAAATAACAATGCTCAGGTCACAGTGCAAATCCATGAGGAACAAAAACCAAGATAACAAATCTCCTACCAAAAGAATTAACCCCGTAATGATAGATTTCAACCAGAACAAACTCCCAGAAAATAGCCAAGAAAGCCATACCCAAGAGAATGATTTTCAAAGCCTGATCTTTACCATGATCAATACTATGAAAGAGGAAATCTGGGAGGAGTTAAATAACCGCATCAACCACTTTGAACAGGAACACAACAGACACATGGAGGAGACGAGAAACAAAAAAAGGCATAGAGCAGTTAAAATGGTCTCAAGCAGAGTTTAAAATTGAACTAAAAGACAAGTTATCGTCAACCCAGAACTCAACAGAGAGTCTTATCAGCAGAACTAACGAAGCAGAAAACAGAATTTCAGATCTTGAAGACGAAGGGGAAGAACTAACCAGCTCAATGGGAGAGGTTGTTAAAGCCAAAAAGATACTTGAGAGGAATATGCAAGAGTTATGGGATACCTTGCAGAAGCCTAACATGCAGAAAAAGCTTTTGACAAGATCCAAAAGCCCTTTATGATCAAAATCCTAGAGACATTTGGAATGGAAGGAACCTTTATCAACATAATAAAAGCTGACACAACAAGCCAACAGCAAGGATTATACTCAATGGGGAGAAACTTGAAACATTCCCACTTCGATCAGGAACTAGACAAGGCTGTCCACTCTCACTACTTCTATTCAATATTATACTTGAAGTCTTAGCCGGAGCCGTAGGACAAAAGAGGGAGATAAAAGGGATTCAAATCAGCAAGGAAGAAGTCAAGTTATCTCTATTTGTAGATGAGATGGTCATATTCCTGAGTGATCATATCCCAGGAAACTCCTCAAACTAATACAGAAGTTCAGCAAGATGGCAGGTTACAAAATAAACATGCAAAAATCAGTGGCCTTCCTATACACCCAAGATGAAAAAGTGAAAAAGACCTAAGAGAAAAAAATCCCATTTACTATAGCCCCTTAAAAAATTAAATACCTTGGTATAAACCTAACCAAGGAAGTGAGAGACCTTCACAATGAAAACTTTAAAACCCTAAAGAATGAAATTGCCAGAAGACACCAGAAGGTGGAAAGACCCTCCATGCTCCTGACTCGGCAATATCAACATCATAAAACTGATCATCCTACCAAAAGCAATATACAGATTCAATGCTATACCAACCAAAATCCCAAAGCAATTCTTTAAAGAAATTGACCAAACAAACTCAAAATTCATATGGAAGCACAAAAGACCCAGGATAGCAAAAACAATCCTGAGTAACAAAAACACTGCTGGAGGTATCGCCATTCCAAACCTTAATCTATACTACAAACCCATAGTAATAAAAATAGCCTGCTACTGGCTCCAAAGTAGACACATAGATAAATGGACAAGGATTGAAGACCCAGACATAAGCCCACACAGTTACAGCCATTCGATCTTTGATGAAGGGGCCCAAAAAATCCAATGGAAAAGGACAGCATCTTCAACAAATGGTGCTGGCAAAATTGAATGTCCACATGCAGATTAAAACTGGACCCATACTTGTCACCATGCACAAAAATTAATTCCAAATGGATCAAGGACCTCAACATTAGACCAGAGACTATAAAACTCTAGTTGAAAGGGTAGGGAACTCCCTCAAGCTGCTTGGGCCAGGCCAACATTTCCTAAATAGAAATCCAATAGCACAGTCACTACAACCAACACTCAACAAATGGGACCTTATGAAATTAAAGAGCTTCTATCCAGATAAAGAGATTGTAAACCGAGCAAAAAGGCAACCCACAGAATGGGAGAAAATCTTCACTAACCACATATCTAATGGAGTTCTATTGAAACTGAACACCAAGGAGATAAAGGGCCCAATTAAAAAATGGACCTGAGGGGCTCTGCCTTGCAGACAGAAGGTCCTGAGTTCGGATCCTAGACCCCACGTATAGACGCCGGGTAGAGGCAAGGGTGTCCTGCATTTCTGGTCCTGGTGGGGCGGAACCTGTGAATCCAGGGGCAGAGTAAACAAGAGGGTGCGGAGGCAGTCCATGGTGGTTCCGGAATTCGCCTGTGGTTCTACACACACACATACACATGCACACATGCACGGTACACACACACACACACACACACACACACACACACACACACACACACGTAGAATTGAATAAATAATAATAAAAAATTTTAACAAATGGGCCTGGGAACTCAAAAAAACTTTTCCAGGGACGAAATTGAAATGTCTCACAATATCTTTAAAAAATGCCCCACGTCCTTAGCCACCAGGGAAATGCAAGTCAAAACTCTCCTGTGATATCATCTCATTCCGGTCAGGATGGCAAAAATCCACAATACAAACAACACCAAATGCTGGAGACAATGTGGAGAGAAGGGAGCTCTCCTACATTGTTGGTAGGAATGCAGGCTTATACAACCACTCTGGTGATCAGTCTTGCAATTTTAAAAAAGTTAACGATTGTCGTTCCCTATGTCCCTGCTTTATCACTTCTGGGAATAATTCCCCCATAAAGCAAAAATTCACCTCAACAACACAAGCACGACCATGTTCATAGCAACACTATCTACAATAGCAAAGTCATGGAATCAACCCAAATGCCCAACAGTTGACGAGTGGATAAGGAAAATGTGGTACATTTATACAATGGAATACTACTCAGACATCAAAAAAGATGAGTTAATGAAATTTACCAGGGAATGGATGGAACTAGAAAAATTCTATTGAGTGAAGTATCCCAGACACAGAAAATTAAGCATGTTTATGTACTCTCTAATAGGTGGATCCTAGTAACAAACCCTCTTAGTGACATATTCAGAGATAATTCTCTGTAATACCTACAGTAATTACAAAGATTATGTACAAGAGGGAAGGGAAGGAGGCCCCCCCCCCAGAAATAAGGAGATAGGGGATCATGCTACAGTAGAGAAAATAGGTCACCATCAAGTATTCCAAGTAAGTAGTGAGACATCTGGTTAAGCTCACTCACTTTCCTTCCTGGTCACTTGCGACTGAGGGGGTTTGATCTCACCAGTCAGAGAGGCCATAGAGTCAGGCAGACAGATGGTAACTATCTTGAAAATGGGAGACTGACCCCCCCTCACTGCTGTCTCCTACTCCTATTCCATCTTCTTTTGAATCTACTCTTGTAGTAAGACTCCATTTAAACAGCCTTTTTTTTTCTCTGGCTAGGAGGTGACCTCCAATACCAATCAGGATGGAACCAAGGGTATTGCAGGAATAGTAAAACTGAAAACAATAACAAACCATAATTCAGAACATCAGAGACCCTATATTAATCACCTGGAAGCAGACCAGCCAAATCTCTCTCAATCCTAAAGCTCAGGGAAATTTGCCGAAGAGGGGGGTGGTAAGATTGTAATAGCCTAAATATGGGGAGGAGCAACGATACACAAGATACTCCACACAAGTTAGGGCCACAGTAGCCATAATCAGACTTTGCATGACCTGCGCAGTGACTGACATGTCAATGACACCCCCCCAAAGTCTAGTATGGATGACAGGCACTAGTATCCTTAGATGCAAGAGACTAACAGTCCAAATAGTGTTCCCATACTAAAGGGGAGCCCAAGAAAGGGCTCTGGGCAATGCCACTGAGTCCTTACACCTCACCAGAGTGGAGGACGCAGTGGGAAGTTTGACATTCATATTAAAGGATGCTCCAGGGAATGGGAGGTGGGAAGTGTGGGCACTAGGAGAAAGGGAGAGAGGGGGCAAAAGAAAGAGGGAGAGGGTACAAGGGGGACTGGGGAGGGGTAGAGAGAGGGAAGGGACCGGGGTACCTATTAAGCCTGTATGATTGGGAAAAAATAAATATAATAAAAATTATAAGTAATCAATATCAATATATTAAGAAATGACTGATAAAATAAATTTACATTTCATTGTGTTGCTCTTTCCAACCATCCCTGATTTTCTGATCACTGCCTTCGAAAAACTCTTTCAAATGTCTTTCCATTCTTTCTTTCTTAGCAAGAAGAGTTTTGGTAACATCATCTGTGTTGAAAATAAATGTTCATTTAAATTCAATATTGAAGAAATTACTTTGTTCTCACACATTCAAGGAAATATAAACGTGTATAATATTAATTTGGTAGCATCAAAGACATTTAAGTTTAAAAACAGCAGTGATATGAAGATCTATACATTTCATTGTTTAGAGCACCTAAATGTTGGATTTTCTAACTGAAAATAGTAAATTCTAAGGAAACATTCCAAAAATCCAAAATTCTGAAATCTGAAACACTTCTGGGTCCGGTCCTTTTGGTTAAGAAATATCACTTTCTTACAACTTTAATTTTCCTAATTAAAGATAGTTTTAAATTTAGAAATACAAAACAAAGTGAAATATGGATCTTTTGATGAGGACAGAGTTGAATGAAGAAAAAAATATTTCTAAGTTTACCACATATTTTCCACCAAAACTATGCACCTCGCTAAATTATTGTTAAAAATTATATAAAATAATGAATTTTAGTATTAACGATGCGAAATCATTAACCAAAACGTTTTGTAAAAAATATAGTCAATGAATGGAAGGATATGTATCTAAGTAGCTGGTAGAGTACTCGCTTATCATGTCATCACATTTTATTTGCACTTGCATGTTGTTGAGTATTTCATACTGCATTTTACAAGGAACAGTAAGCAGTTTAATTAAATTTCAAATAGTGAATGAGTTAGGGGATAACTTTCATCATAATTTCCTTTTGATTACCATACTTTTGCACTGTTGCATAAAGATTTTATTCTTTGAGTGTATAATTAATAAACACATAGAACTGATTTCAAAACAAGTACTTTGCCACTACTAAATACAGAATTCTTTAAAGGAAACACTTGATGATATGAACAGTTTCTACAAAACACCCAAATAGTAAGTAAGTCTCTTTAAAGAGTACAGTCACCTAATTTAGGTGAATTTGTTTGCCTCTGTGCTCCCAGAACCTGGGAAGCTGGGGCAGAAAAACTGATGTTTAAGCGCAGGCTGGAATGTATAAAGAGAGTATAAAAAATGCTAAAAAACAACAGAAAAGATTATCTCCAATCTCATATAAATGGTATTTAATTATGTTCTCTTCGACTGGGTTATAAATGTTTAGTGCCTCTTAGGGTAAATTTTCATTTTCAACTCCATAATATAATATATTAGGATAGAAACAAAATTTTATCATTAGAGGTTTCAGTCTTATGTTGTCCATCATGAAAAAGAAACATAAGAAAACTCTTAGAAAATAAACTAAATGAAGAACTAATATTGCAAATGTGAAACATGTTCTAAACTACTCTTGGGTACGTCACCTAGGACATGAATACAAAGAGGCACAAAAACTTTTCTATGCACCAGTTTTTGCAATGTTCCACTGAAGTCTGTTTGCCAAAGCACCTTTTTTACTTAACATACTTTCATATCATAGAACCAGGGAAGTAAAAAAATTTCTGATTCCAAATGCTAAATATTTATGTAAAATTCTATCAATGAAAACACGACATTTAATAACAGTTATATGGTACACTGTTCTTTTCTTTTATACAAATTACTATGTGTCTTGAAACAATTTTATAAAATTATGTATCTCCAAAAACGTACCTTCAATTTTTTCGAAAATGCTGTGTACTTTCAATCTGTGAAGAAATTCCATTTTAAAAAATCATTACAGTTGGCAGTGGGGTTAGGGAGATGGCCCAGGGTTTAAGCCTTGCCTCACAACAAAAGGATCTGAGTTCAGATGTACAGAAAAATAGTCAGACCCATGTAAAAATGTTGGGAGGATGTGGTGGCAACCTATAATTCTAGTTCTGTTAGGCAGAACCTGGGAAAACCCAGAGCAAAGCAATAAGAAGGTAGAGCAATCGAGAAAGATTCCTGAGCTCATTCTTGGGCCTCCACAGGCACACATACTTAAGTTTCCTCTTGTACATGCACACTTACAGAAAGAGAGGAATAAATAAGTTAAAAAATCAATGAATGGACTGCAAGGGGTGAAATACAATACTCATCAGGATGGAATGGAGGGCATTGCAGGAGCAGCAAAACTGCAAAAAGAAAATCAACGAACCATAATCCAGAACTTCAGAGTCTCTATATCAATCACCTGGAACTAGGCCAGCCTAATCTCTCCCCATCCTGAAGCTCAGGGAAATTTGCAGAAGAGGGGGAGGTAAGATTGTAAGAGTACAAGGATGGGAGGAGCAAGATATTCCACACAAGTTAGGGCCAAAGCAATCATAATTGGACTTTGCATGTCCTGTGCAATGTCCAACACACTATTGACCCCACAAAGTCTAGCATTTGCTAAAGGCACCAAGATCCTTGGAGGCAAGCAATTGACAGCCATAGTAGTGTTCCTATGCTTAAGGGGAACACAGGAAAGGATTCAGGGAAATGCCATTGGGTCCTTATACGTCATCGGAGAGCAGGGCCCAGAGGAGAGTCTGGCATGCACATTAAAGGATTCTTCGGGGTTTGAGGGGGGAGGAACTGGGAGATAAAGAGGGAGGGGTGAGGGGAGGGGGAGCAGAGGGGTGGGGGGAGGAGGAGGCAGGGAGGGAACCAGTGTACCTATTAAGTTTGTATGAGCGGAAATAATAATAAAAAATTTAAAAAAATCAATGAATGAACAAATAAATAGTAAATAAAGGATAAATAAGTTATTATTGCAGTTTGTTGGTAGAACATTTGACCATCATGCATATAGCACTAGGTTGGATGTCTAGCATGACCAACAACATGCTTTTCACTTATGCATTCATCATATATAATGTTATTTTAGAATAAATAATACATAGCAAGTGTTTGCATGTGCTACTTGCTAAACAATCACAGCAAACTTAGTAAAGTTCATTATTCCACAGGCAAGAGCTGTTCTGCACATATTACCGCAGTTCTTCTGCAGGGCGCTTTTTCTGTCTATGCTCATCAATTACTGGATTCTTTCCTATATAAGAAAAAAAAAAGGAAAACACTGTTGAAATGGAGTAAAGTAAGTTTTAAAATTTTGATGAAAGGGTATCTTATTTGAGCTTCTTTCAGGCATGTGGCAATATTAAGTGTTCTTATCTGACAGATACTTGCAAGGGTTTCTTTGAAAGTTAGATAAAATCAAATCACTATGCATAATCATTTTACACGAGCAAACTTTCAGTCTGTCTGGGTTGAGAACATAGTAAATTACATACTGTTAATGGACTTCTTGGGACTTCAAATGTAAGATCACGATATGATTTTCTAGAACTTAAGATACAGGGTTATAGAGATAAAATGAAACAACATATATGACAATGTTTGAGTTGTATTTGGCTTTAAGTGTCTGACGTTGAAAAGAAATGAGTCAGAGGGCACTATCAATACTTATCAATAGAGATACAATACCTTCAGTAGCAATATCCCTTGAAACACCCAGCTCTTCATCTTCTTCACTAATCTCATGGATTAGTGAACTCACATATTTCTCAGCTTGCTTTTTTCCATGGGGAAACATCTGTACATGTTTTTTGATTAAAAGAAAATTAGCAAAGAAAAAAATTGTCAAGCCATTTGAATTCAATGGTATCATTCATGTAAACTGATACTAATATTGAATAAGTATGCTTTCATTGGAATTAAATGTTGGCATTTTCTTTATTTTATTGGACCTGCTCAATCACACTTAACAATTCACAAATGAAAAGTCCAATGATTGTTGAACCCCAACTTCAATTGTGTTTGTACCTATCCCCTGGAAGATCTGAATTTCACTCTCATTTCTTCCACTTTCTTGATAAATGAGAAAATACGTTTTCACCTCAATCTGAAAGTAAAACCGATACTGCTAGCAGTATAAATCAAAAGCATGCAAAAATATTTTCATAGATAAAAACATTATAAAGTTCCGCACGGCTATGGATGTGATTCAGTTGTACAATGCATGCCTAGTACTCAAGATACCCTAGATTCTGTCCCAATAGATCCTGTAGGTCCACCTTCCACTCCCTTCTTCACACCTCTGAACTCCTAGAAACTTAAAATGTAAGAACCTCCACCCAGGCCTTTTCTAGGCATGACTCTTTCCTAACATTCTGTAATCCTGATAAGACTCCAACTGAAGTCTTCTCATGATCCTGCCCCCTTCCTTACACTTATGAACTACAAAGCTTCCACTCACAGCTTTTCCTATGCTTCACCCTTCCTTGTGCCAAGGAATACCACGAAACCTCAGCTTGTGGCCTTCCCAAGCCCTGTCCCACTCCTTATTCTCCTACTGGTTGAAGGCCCACCCTCTACAAGGTCACCACCTCCATTTTCCTGTGATGGCCAGTGAATGCCCATTATCCCGTAGAGAAGGCCAAGGGATGCCAGTGTTCATTATCCCATGGGGAAGCCCAAGGGACACTGGCTTCCATTATCCCATGGGGACACCACTCTCAATTTTCCCATGGGCACGCTCAGGGGACACTGCTCTCCATTAACCCACGGGCACGCTGGCCTCCATTATCCCGCCAGGAGGCCCAGGGATGCAGCCCTCCATTACCGCGAGACGCTGCTGTCCATTATCCTGCGGGGAACCCCAGGGGACACTGACCTCCATTATCCCAATGGACATCATCCCCTGTTATCCCGTGGGGGAGACCGGGGGATCTCGTCCTCCATTATCCCGCGGGGGAGCCCGGGGGATCTCGCCCTCCATTATCCCACGGGATCTCATCCTCCATTATCCCGCGGGGAAGTTCAGCGGATCTCACCCCCGATTTTCTCTTGGGGAACCCCGGGGACGCAGGCTTCCATTACCTGTGGGGACGCCCAAGGGATGCCGGCTTCCATTAACCCGTGGGGAAAACCAGGAGATCCCGTCTGCCCTCCATTACCCCATGGGGAAGCCCAGCGGAGGCCATCCCCCATTATCCTGTGGGGAACCCAGGGGACGCCATCCCCCATTTTCCCGTGGGGAAGCCCAGGGGAGGCCATCCCCCATTATCCTGTGGGGAACCCAGGGGACGCCATCCCCCATTATCCCGTGGGGAAGCCCAGGGGATGCCAAACAGTGGGAGAGGGGGCTGCCGCCCCAGGCCCGCACCCCATGTTCCACACACTCCTCCCCTCCTCACATCTGGAGGACCCCCACGGCAAAGCCACTCTTACTGCTCTCCCGAAGGGTGGCCTTCCCAGCGCCGGCCTCCTGCACTCAGCTCCTCGCACCACAAAGCCGCTTCTTCGCAGCCTTCTGGAAGCTTCTGGCTGCGCCAGAAGAAGAAATACCGGGTTTGCCTTCACGTGATTGGCTAAAAGGCATGCGCATGCGTGCATGCGTACATGCGCTGTGAGGAGCCTTGCCAATCGAAAGGCAGCATCTCCCTGCGAGCCGTGCCTAGACCACCTTGAGCTGCCAAAAGATGCTTGGCTTGGTGCTTTCCAGATTCTATGCTTCAAAAGTTAAAAACCAAGGACTATGATGACTTTGAACTCCTATTTCTCTTACCTCAACCTCAGAAAAAAATCGAGGCTACAGATTACAGGTGTACACTACCACAGTGTACAGGGGTGGGGGAGATGATAGTGGAAAGTGTGTGTATATGTGTAAGTACGTATATGTGTGTGTACTTTGTTTTGTCATTCAGGATCTCATTCTGGCTTAAGCGGGCCTAATTTGGGCTTCAACTCCCTAGTCCCATCCTTTCAAATGTTAGGCATGTTTTTAAAATTATTTATTTAGTTGAGATGGGGAGGGAAAGTTTCATAATCTTGAAAATTATAAGTAGGAAAGTTGTAAGTGTGGACATATCACCTCTATTTTAAAAGTAGACTTTTACCAATATACATTCAGTTGCTCCAAAAAGTACTGTTCAGCCCATGGGCTTTCTCCAGCACTGCAGCTACCTCCCTCCCCTTAACAGATTTTTTTCTGCTCAGAGGTCTAATGAAATTATTCCTTCACATTTGCCTCCCATTTTCTGTGTTTCATACCTGAGACATGCCTGTAATTAACATGGCAGTTTTTGGCGTGTTTGAGCATATATAGACTTTGTACCACCGTCTATATAATATCGGTCCATTCACGTGTGTGTGTGTATGTGTGTGTGTGTTTGTGTGTGTGTCTGTGTGTGCGCGCATGCATGTGCACACTAGAGCATCTATGGGGAGTAGTGACAGTGTGCAGCTGTGTGTGCAAGTGTCTAGAGATGTGTGTGGAGGCTAGAGGACCATTGTTTTATACTGTTCCTCAGAAGCCATCAACTCAGAATCTTGAGAATAATATGGATTTCCTTCCCCTGAGCTCTATGGATTATGCTACAATGAGTGGATGGTGAGTCCCAGATATCTGCTTGTCTGTGCCTTGACGGTGCTGGGGTTACAAGGCATGAACCACCATGCAAAGCCTTCTCTTATTTGAGTTTTGGAAATTGAACTCATGTTCTCATGCTTGTCAGCAAACACTTTGCAGATCAAGCCATCTTCCAGTCCTACCCATCATTGTTTATTCAACATTATTTAATTGTGAAATCAATATTATTATACATAGCTATGATTCTTTCCTATCCATTACTCTGTAATATTTCATTACAGCATTGCTCCAAAATTTACTTATGTAATAGTCATCTGGATTATTTTCAAGTGAGGACTTGTATGAACAAGACTATTCTGAATTTCGAATTTCCTTTTTGGAGAAAGTATAATTTTTTCACTTTATTTTTTATCATTGTATATTTACACCCATACAATATAGGTTAAATAATGTCAATACATACTCTATCATGTATCTTCAAAATTAAAAATGTAGCAAAGTACCATCATATATGCTCATTGTAGAGGTATTATGTTGTCAGTTTTTTAAGTTGCAAAATTACTTGTATGTAAAAGAACTATATATCTCTACATAGATATATATATAATGAGTATATCTTTAAAAATATTGGATATTTCTAATTTCTTGTGTACATGCTAAAGTTTTTTTGAAACTTGACATCATAGCATCATCGAAATGAGAAATGAACATAATTTTAAATAAAGAGAATAATTTAGAGAGAGAGATAGAAGGAAAAAAAAACTACAATTAGACGTCAGAGAAAAACTTTCTGAGGTCAGTTCCCTCTTTCCACCGTATAGGCTTTAGATGATAAAACTCAAGTTGCCAGGCCGACACGCAGGTGCCTTACCAGTTTTCTCACTGGCTCATACTCATTATTATAAAGAGGCATGTTAATCTCTATTTAAATAGTTAATTTGGGGAAATGTGTGAAAAAAAAGAGAACTGTGACAAAAATACTTTATAGTGAATCTACAAGTGAAGTTAATAAGTTATTGATTAGGTGATACTTAGTTATGATAATTAGCTTTCCAATTACATTCCAAACAGCAGAATGAGTTCCCTTCCCTCTGTTCCATGAACTTATATGATAAGTGATATGCTTAGATTTCTTAATGTTGCCTTGTATGTGGACATAAAAAGATTTTTTAGGTCTTCCATATTTCTCTAATTATACACAAATTTAACTTCTAAGTACTTAGTGGACATTTGCTTTGCTTCATTTCCTTAGATATCTACTTGGATTTCTTGCTCATTTTAAAATAGGTTGTTTGTGTGTTTCTCACTGTTCTGTAGTCATGCTTCTGCTTCTGATTCCTTATAATGTAAGAGATCTAACCCAGAGCTTAGGCATGTTAGGTAAACATTATATCACTAGCTAATTTGTAGTTTTTATAGCATTATTTTTGGGTTGTCCCTTTGTTCCACTGGTGTCTGTTAGTCTTTCTGTGAGTGCCTTGCTCTTTCTTTTCCTTTTGAACCTATCTCCTTAGTGTGATTTTCAGGGTATTACACGAAATCCAGGTTTGTTCTTTGTTTTATTAAGATTTCATTCATAATTGGGGTCTTTGATCTGTGCATATGTTTTCTGAGACACTGTTTAGGACAGCATTTTGCTACTTCTCGAAATAGCCTTGCCATTTAGATGAGTATTTTGTTAAATCTGTAAATAGCTTTAGAAAGCATAAATATTCAATGAGAGTATTATTCTTATTTATAAGTTTTTGCTCTTACTCTTCACCGCCAATACAATTTCTGTGGGTTCCAACTCTTTAAAACTTATGAAGATCAACTTATAAGTTATCAACTTCTGTCCTAAAGATATAATTACCTAGACAATACTCTCAATATTCTACTATTTTATTGTCCATTTGGATCATCATCCAACTCTTCGTTTAGGTATAGACTCTATAGAGACAAAAAGACCCCTAAATTTTCAATGTTTCCCCGCTATCTAACAGACAGACCTTAATAGCTTGGAGCCTGAGGCAGTAGTTCGTGGTAACTTAAACAAAAACTCAAGCCTGGCTCTTAAAGGTCCTGGCACTTTTCTTCAAATAACATGTCTCAGGAAAGGTAAGTGACTTTGTAAGATTTATTACCTCAAGATAGTAAGATGAGGCCTTAGAGATGGCTCAGTAGGTAAAGGTGCTTATACCCAGCCTCAAAACCTGAGTTTGATATCTGGAGCTCATATTGCAAAAGGAGAAATCTGACTTCATCAAATACCATAGCATGTACATGCTTCCCCACCCCCAACACATACAAATTAATAAAATGTTTTAAAAAGTGATAATAAGCTATTCTTTATACTTTATCCAAATATGGCTCTACTCTAATGGCACAAAAGGCAATGCCAGAGAACTTCTCTCAGTTGCTATAAAAGAATCCCATCCCCTTTAAGAGAAGTGACTTTCCATGAGATTTACCCACCATATGTCCCTGTCCACAGTGCTAATTCTCTATTAAAATTTTATGTCAATTGTCATCTGATAACTTCTTTTTATTTTTGAATCTGGGGTTATTCCCGTCATGACAGACTATATTCAGATAACTGTAGAACTCTTCATGACATACAATTATCCATCCTGTCCCTTTTACAGAGCCTGCCTATAATAAATTATTTGCTTTTACCATGATTTTCAGATATAGCAGAGATGGGATGAGAATTCAGATTCTCTACTTCTCCATGCCATTAGACAATATTTTTCAGATACTTGGCAGATGAACACACACACACACACACACACACACACACACACACACACACACACACATTCTTGCATTCCCTGCTGTTTTCATTAAAATATCATGACAAAAGCAACTTAATGTAGAAAGGATTTATTTTGGCTCACAGTCCAAGGTTATAGTCAGTCATGTCATGAAAGTCTTAGTGAGAGGAGCTTTTGGGGTAGCTGACCACATTGATTCAAAGTCAGAAGTAGGGCTGAAGAGAGGGCTCAGGGATTGACTCTGCCTCGCAAGCAGAAGGACCTGAGTTCAGATCCCAGATTCCATGTAAAAATGCCAGGCAGAAATGGTAGAGGCCTCCATTTCTGGTTCTGGAAGGCAGAGCCTAGGAAATCCCAGAGCTAGGCAAAAAGGCAGTAGAAACAATCCAGGATGACTCCTGAAGTCATCCATGGGCCTCCACAGGGACAAATAGTACCCTCTAATACACACACACACAGACACACACACACACACACACACACTCAAAGACAAATAAAAAAATAAAAAGTCAGAAGCAGAGAGAAATAGATGCTCGTATTCTACTCATCTTCTACTTTTTATACAGGTCCAAGATCACAGACTAAAGAATGGTTCCACCCACATTTAGGGTTGGTCTTCCCACCACAACTAACCTAATCAAGATAATCATCCAGAGACATGCCTAGGGATATGTCTCCCAGGTGGCTCTACAGCTTATAAAGTTGACAACTGATCACTACAACCCATAAATTTTCAGTATAAACAGTCCATTAAAAGAACATTCTCTAATATGTTATAATACGATTCACTCCTAACAACATTTTTCCACTTAAATCTATTAATGCTCACTACAGATACTGCATACCATGCACACATGCACTGACTTGACTTGTCACTGTTGAATCCAAGCAACAATAGGACCAGTTCCCACATAGTTTGAACTCAAACATCAGACTTGTCATAAGAGTTCAGTCTTTGAAATATATACCTCTTGCAATAGAAACAGTATTTGCATCTCAAATTTTCTTTTTGTAAAATATTGAAATCATGATCTAAAACAGCTCTCAGAGTTCAAAAAGGACTGATGATGTGAGCAACCCACTGGATAATGACATATGAGAACATGGATTACCATCAAAGTTTGCACACTCAAACATAAAAATAAGGCTAAAATTCTGCTCTGCCTGGAGGTCAGATTTCACTGGTGCCTGTTTTGCAGTTGTAACACAAACATGATTTTCACATTTTTTTTAAGAGCAGAATTTTTTAATTATTATTTCTGCTCATACAAACTTAACAGGTACACCGGTCCCCTCCCTGCTTCCACCTCCTGCCCCCGACCCCCCTCTTCTCCCCTCCCCTCCCCCTCCCCCAGTTCCTCCCCCCCCCCAGTGGCTCCCCCACAATCTCCGGAGCATCCATTAATGTGCATGCCAAGTTCATCCTCTGGGTCCTACTCTCCCATGAGGTGCAAGGACCCAGTGGCATTTCCCAGAACCCTTTCCTGTGTTCCCCTTAAGCTTAGGAACACTACTGTGACTGTCAGTCCCTAGCCTCCAAGGATACTAGCGCCTTTAGTCCATGCTAGACTTTGTGGGGTCAATAATGTGTTGGACATAGCTCACGTCATGCAAAGTCCTATTATGATTGCTTCAGCCCTAACTTGTGTGGAGTATCTTGCATATCATTACTCCTCCCATCCTTGTGCTCTTACAATCTTACTGCCCCCTCTTCTGCAAATTTCCCTGAGCTTCAAGATGGGGAGAGATTAGGCTGCCTTAGTTCCTGGTGGTTGATACAGAGTCTCTGGTGTTCTGAATTATGGTTTGTTGATTTTTTTTTTAATTTTGCTGCTCCTGCAATGCCGTTGGCTCCATCCTGATGGGTATTGGATGTCACCCCCTGGTCAGAGATTAAAAACTTGCAGTCCTTGATGGTGGCCTATTTTCTCTACTGTAACATGGTCCCCTCTCTCCTTGTTTCTGGTGGGGCCCTCATTCCCCATCCCTCCTGTTTATAATCTTTGCAATTACTGTAGGTATTACAGAGATTTTTCTTTGAGTGTCTCTAAGTGGGTTTGGTACTAGGATCCACCTGTTAGAGAGAACATACGGCACTTAATTTTCCGCTTCTGGGATACCTCACTCAATATAATTGTTTCTAATTCTATCCATTTCCCGGCAAATTGCATTAATTCATTTTTGATGGCTGAGTAGTGTTTCATTGTATAAATGTACCACATTTTCCTTATCCACTTGTCAACCATTGGACATTTGCACTGATTCCATGACATTGCTATTGTAAACAGTGCTGCGATAAACATAGTCGTGCTTGTTTCATCGAGGTGAATATATGTTGTATGGGGGTTATTTCCAAAAGTGGAATAGCAGGGTCATACATCATTTCAACCTATAACTTCTTTTTTTAATTTTATTATTATTATTATTTATTATTTATTCAGTTGTGCATGTGTGTGCGTAGAACCACGGAGGAAGTTGGGAACCACCATGTACCGCCTCCACCTCCTCCTTGTTTAATCTGCCCTGGGATTCACAGGCTCCGCCCTACTAGGACCAGAAAGGCCTGTCGCCCCTGCTTCCTCCTGGCTTCTATATGTGGGGTCTAGGGTCCGAACTCAGGACCTTCTGCCTGCAAGGCAGAGGCTTAACCCCTGAGCCACCTCTCAAGCTCCTCAATCTATAATTTCTTTAAGAATTGCCAGAAGGCTCACCAGAGTGGCTGTATTAGCCTGCATTCCCACCAGCAATGTAGGAGAATTCCCCTCTCTCCACATCCTCTCCAGCATTTGTTGTTGTTTGTATTGTGGATTTTTGCCATCCTGACCAGGGTGAGATGATACTTCAGGGAGGTTTTGATTTGCATTTCCCTGATGGCTAAGGAAGTGGAGCATTTTTTAAGATATTTGTTAGACATTTTAATTTCATCCCTGGTAAAGTTTCATTTAAGTTCCAGGGCCCATTTTTTAATTGGGCCATTAGTTTCCTTGGTGTTTAGTTTTCTAAGTTCTTTGTGCACTCTGGATAATAGAGCTCTATCAGATATGTGGGTAGTGAAGATTTTTCTCCCATTCTGTGGGTTGCCTTTGTGCTCGAGTTACAATCTCTTTTTCTGAGCAGAAGCTCTTTAATTTCACTAGATCCCATCTGTTGAGTGTTGATTGTAGTGACTGTGCTATTGGATGTCCGTTTAGGAACTGTTGGCTTAGCCCAATCAGCTCGAAGGAGTTCCCTACCCTTTCAACTATGGTTTTTATAGTCTTTGGCCTTATATGGAGGTCCTTGATCCATTTGGAATTAATTCTTGTACATGGTGACAAGTACGGGTCCAGTTTTAATCTTCTGCATGTGGAGATTCAGTTTTCCAGCACCATTTGTTGAAGATGCTGTTCTTTTTCCATTGGATTTTTTGGGCGCCTTTGTCAAAAATCAAATGGCTGTAGTTGTGTGGGCTTATATTTTGGTCTTCATCCCTTTTCCATTGATTTGTGTGTCTGTTTTGGAGACAATACCACGCTGTTTTTACAACTATGGATTTGTAATGTAGACTAAGGTTTGGTATGGTGATACCTCCAGTAGTGTTTTTGTTACTCAGGATTGTTTTTGCTAACCTTGATCTTTTGTGCCTACGTATGAATTTGTTTAATTTTTAAAATTATTATTTATTCAGTTGTGCACATGTGTATGTATGTGTGTGTGTGTGTGTGTGTAGAACCATGGTCGAATTCGGGAACCACCATGGACGCCTCTACCTCCTCCTTGTTTACTCTGCCCAGAGATTCACAGGCTCGCCCTACCAGGACCAGAAACGCAGGCCACCCTGGCTTCCACCCAGGGTCTATAAGTGGGGTTTAGGATCTGAACTCAGGTCCTTCTGCCTGCAAGGCAGAATCTTAACCCTTGAGCCACCTCTCCAGCCCCCATATGAATTTTGAGATTGTTTGGTCAACTTCTTTAAAGAATTGCTTTGGGATTTTAATTGGTATAGCATTGAATCTGTATATTACCTTTGGTAAGATGGTCATTTTTATGATATTGATTCTACCAATCCAGGAACATGGGAGGACTTTCCACCTTCTGGTGGAATTGTCTCTATGTAGCAGTAATCCTGGCTTCAGACACTTTTTTCTTATCACTGCATTCTAATGTGATAGATTATAAACAATCAGCAGGTAAGATTGTCTTTCTGTCCTAAGGTTTCAGGTTGTGCTTTTCAGGATTGAAAAACGTACTGTGATAATAAAACTGTGCTGGTAACAGAATAGTCTGAAAATAGATCAGAGAAGGCGACTGTATGAAGATGTAACAATTGAACTGAGACCTGAAGAAGAAGGAACTGGCTAAAATAATATTCCAAAAAGAATGAAGAACTAATGCCAAAGTCCTAATGTGTGAAAAATCCTTGGCATGTTCTAGAAATTGAAGAGAAAAAGGAGGGCTCGTATGTGTGGCGACTTTATTGTGAGACGTGAAAGGAGAGTGTTATGAGAAGATGTGTATATGTGTGTGCACATGTGTGTTGCATGTACATATTGTATGTGTGCATGTGTGTATGTGTGTGTCCTTCTCCCTCTGTCTATCTATCTGTCTTCAGATGCACAAGGAGGCCAGAAGAGCATGTCAGATGTCCTTCTCTATCACTCACCTATTTCTTTGAGACAGGTTCCCTCACCTAATCTGGAGGTACACTGGCAGCCAGCAGGCCCCAGCAATCCTGCTGTCTCTCCCGCAAAGCACTGAAGTTACAGGCATGTGTGTACCCTCACCAACTTTTTATATGAATATTGAGATCCAAGCTCAGGTCGTCATACTTATATAGCAAGTCCAGTATCCAACTGAGTTTTCTCCAACTCTACAACCAGTAAAGCAATTAATTACTAATGCTAATAGGATTCAGATGGTCTAGACCCAGATCTTGTGGACAGTTCTAATTAGTTGGTATAAAATGAGTAAAAAGGATTGGAGGTAGGTTGAGGAATGAGTAAAAGCAATTTTGAAACTGAATGTGAGATATATAAGGGCCAAATGTGTGTGTGTGTACATGAGGGTATATACATATATATACATATTCACACAATATTGTCATGTATCCTAGTTTGCTCTTTTTAAACATTTTTTATTATTATTTCCGCTCATACAAACTTAGTAGGTACACTGGTTCCCTCCCTCCCTCCTCTCCCCCCACCCCCGACACCCCTTGCCCTCATCCCTCCTTCCCCATCCCCCAGTGTCTCCTCCCTCATCCCCGCAGAATCCTTTAATGTGCCTGCCAGTCTCTACTCTGGGCTCTCCTCTCCAATGACATACAATGACCCAATGGCATTCCCCTGAATCCTCTCCTGTGTTCCCCTTAAGCATAGGAACACTACTGTGGCTGTCAATCCCTTGCCTCCAAGATTCTTGGTGCCTTTAGCAAATGATAGACTTTGTGGGGTCAATAGTGTGTTGGACATTGCACAGGGCATGCAAAGTCCAATTGTGATTGCTTCGGCCCTAACTTGTGTGGAGTATCTTGCATATCATTGCTTCTCCCATCCTTGTGCTCTTACAATCTTACCGCCCCCTCTTCCGCAAATTTCCCTGAGCTTCAGGATGGGGAGAGATTAGGCTGTCCTAGTTCTAGGTGGTTGATATAGAGTCTCTGAAGTTCTGGATTATGGTTTGTTGATTTTCTTTTGCAGTTTTTCTGCTCCTGCAATGCCCTTCACTCCATTCTGATGGGTATTGTATGTTACCCCCTGGCCAGAGACAAAAAAAGCTGTTAAACTAGTCTTGTTATAAGAGCCTAGGCTGTTCTTGAACTTGCTGTATAGCCCATGCTATAAGTATTCATTTGATTCTGGAGATAGAAATGAAAGAATTAACTGATGGACTGGACATTTGGTGTGAGAAAAAAGGAATTATGATTTTATCCAATGTTTTGTATTTGAGCTGTGGTAAGGAAAGATGTTCTGGTTTTGGAAGGCCTAAGGAACGAAATTAGGTGCAAAGATAGAACAAAAGAAAATTGGCTTCAGGCATAATAATTTTTATAATCATTTGAGTATTTGAATCTGAGGTTGTTTAGAGCTTCAGGTATATACATTTTAGAGTTGTCAACCTGTGGGTATTTTATAATGATACACAAAAGAAATGTGAATTGAAAAAAGAAAAAGAGCAAAACAGAAGTCCCATGCATAACATGGGGTTTTCAGCGGACCTGAAGGAACTAGGAAACGCTAGGCCAAAGGCTGAAGAAATGTTTTAATTTTGCTTGATATTACCAGTTTCTGAAGTTGTACCAATAGTAATATTTATACTAGTAATTTACAATAGTGACATGGAGAAGTATATTTGCTTGAAAGTTTCCCTGATATCTGTTTATTTTATGACTCGCTTTTAATTATCATACCAATCTATAAATACTTGTTTAGAACTGTAGTATTGAAATATATAGTATTTGTCATCTGTCTAAAACACATAATAAAATTGTGTCCTTTTTTGTGTGTATGTGTAGGTGTGTGTAATAGAGGACATTTTGAGTGTGTGTACTTGTGGAGGTCCAAGGGTGACATCAGAAATCATCCTGGATTGCTCTACCTCCTTACTGCTTTGCTCTGGGGTTTCTCAGGGTCCACCTCCCAGGGCCAGAATTGCAGTACTATCATTTCCCCTAGCATTTTTACGTAGGATCTGGGAATGCAAACTCAGGTCCTTTTGTTTGTGAGGCAAAGGTTTTAATCACTGAGTCATCTCCCAGCCCTTGTGCTATTACATATGTACTTGTCTATCTCTCCCAAAGGAGGTAGAATGTGATCAATTGTCTGATGCTGTCCTATCCACAAGAAGATTGGCTATAATGTGAAGTTGTCACTTGTCCTCATTTTACTTTGCTGTGTAAATAGAGCAGAACCAATCTCTAAATGATTGCCTCTTCCTTTCACAGAAAGATTTATGGGTAGTTAATATTTTAAATGTTCAAAATACATCATAGGTGTAGTAGAAACTATTTCAGTAATCACATCAAAGTGAACTTCGGAATGTAACATTACCAAAGGGGGGAAAAAGACTACCTCAGCTTCATTTTCTTCCATGACTATTTCAGATTTCGAGCCTTATAAGGGTGACCTGGTGGAAGTTAAGTTTTCTCCCCAGTCAGATGCACAGACCAGAAAGGCCATCTCAGTGAA
Source organism: Typhlomys cinereus (assembly GCA_023101885.1). Taxonomy (NCBI): domain Eukaryota; kingdom Metazoa; phylum Chordata; class Mammalia; order Rodentia; family Platacanthomyidae; genus Typhlomys; species Typhlomys cinereus. The sequence continues at coordinate 1,135,957 of JALPQD010000420.1, read as the reverse complement.
ACCTCTGAAACACATGCATGTGAACAAGGTAGTTTTTTTGTATATTGTACTTGCTCTTTGTTTCTCCTTTTCCTTCATTTAGTGATAATTGCTACTACTTAAGATTCTATCAAGATATTTGAAGAAACCTAAAATAAATTCTTGTTTGAAAAACGCTTATTTTCTTATTAAAACACTATAAATATAAGAGGAAACAATAAAATAATAATGTAGAACATACATATGACTAAGATCTAAATTATGTAGTTTACTTTGAAGGTATTAGAATGTCCTAAGTAAAACGACAGCAACACATAAAGCAATGTTCAAGCTCCTTGTAATTGTTAAGAAAAATGGGTGGAGCACATCACTTGATTTTTATCATTAGTAGCTACATAGGATTGTGTAGTATAGACTGAAATTGAGGTAACGAGTATAATCATTTTTTTACCTTAGAAAAAATAAACAAGCCTGTTTGCAGTGTGACTGAAGAAGTAGGAAAAAGTGATAGTCTAACTATATGTCTCTCTCAGTCAAATATTTTAACCAGTCCATATTAACTAGAAGCTAATGGCCACTATAGCTAATATTTAAATACAAGTCTCTCAGAAGAAAGCCAGGGCTCATGCCCAGAGATTGCTGGATCTGGACACCAGTGTGTTTAAATAGAACCCTGTTGTTCTCAATGTGCTAGGTAGGTTGGGAATCAGAAATAAGGTGGAGGAACCTCATGGCTAGAACCAGAGGAAGAAGATGTAGAACCTATGATTATGGGATACACTTTTCCATGCTCATTGTTGTGATTTCTCATCACAGGTCTACATCACCAGCATGGAAGGAAGAGATGGAGTAGTGGATAACAACATCTTTTTTACGCTGGATTCTCTGAAACTTCCTTCTGGATATATACCTCAACCAGGTGACCGTGTCGATGTGGTCACAGTGCAAAGCACCCACTTCCGCTATTACTGGAGAGCAATTTCCATGAACCCAGTGTAAATGCTCTAGAAGCCAGCCCTTTTATTTGTTCCACAGTGTTAGTTCTATGAATAGTAAAGGGACTGGTTTAATGAAAGAGTTTGGGTTCATAAGCCAAAATGTGCTTTGAATACCATTTTTCTTATAATCACACTTGATCAGCTATTTCAGAAGCACAAGTTGACTATACACAAGTCTCTTGTCAGTTCAAAAATGTGGAAAGCTAGCTTAGCTGCAGCATAAAAGTAGCACTTCATTATTGCAAATTCTTTGTTTTTCCTGGCCAGGAGTAGATCTTGTGCTGTCAGTGACCTGGTAGCCAGCAAAGAGGACCAGCAGGTGAACTTATGTAATGTAAAATCATAGATCTCTTCAATTTTGAGTTTTCTTGTGCCTTGTTCAATGTTCATTTATTAGAGAGGACAAGAGAGGAAGGGAGGGAGAACAGGTATGTGTAAGAAGACAACTTTGGGAAGTAGGTTCTCCTCTTCCATAATGAAGATTCCTAGGATTAACTCAAGTAGTCAGGTTTTCATTCAGGCACAATTTACCTGTTGAAACATTTCATCAGTCCTCAATGCTTACTTTTTTCATAGCATTTTTCAATTCTTATTTGCTACTAAATTATTAAATTTATTTTCTTTCTACAGTCCTACTGAATTTTCTAATTTTAGTATTTCTCTATAGCCCATCTTCCATTCTAGAATATCAGCTTTACACAGGCAGGGTCTTAGGGGTGTGTTTTTCTATTAACTCTGCAACAGTTCCTGTTAGATATTTGATGAATACCGTGTATTACTTTCAATAAACTAATTGTCTGAGTAGCAATGCCTTACCATTCATTCCCTGGAAGGAAATTGCTCTGTATGCTGTCAAGAGCTCAGTTGCTTTAAAAATAAGCAAACAAAGGAACCATTGCCATAGGTAATTGGCATCAGCCTCCATCAACCATATTGTGGGAAAGGTATTGCTTATCTTTGGAGCCCCATGTTCACTCATGGAGAAGCGTCTTAACAAGGTCCACTGAGGTGACTGTGTCTTATTGGGAAGCCTACATCAAAACATCAACATCACTGGGAAGAGGTGATGCGCTCCAACACAGGCCTAGGATTTGCTGTTCCACCATAAGCCATTGGCCGTGAGTAAGCAGTTTGGTTGTAAATTTGCCTTACCAGTCTAGTGGGCCTGCCCCTGCATCCTGTGGTTTCTGCTCCAATTTATAATTAATGAAGACAAAAGGACTACTTTGTTTCTGGTGTATTACATACGGTAACTCTGTGCGGTCTGAATCAACGCATACTTCAAATATGCAAGTTATAGTTATATAAGATAATAACACTGGCACAAGAAGGAACTAACAGTGCTGGCCAAAACTAAACAAATCTATTTTGTTCTCCCTATAAAAAACAAATATCTAATACAACCCATAACTTCCCATTTGCTGAGTCATTTAGACAGACCCATGTGACACATGACTGAGTATAAGATTATCGTGGACCTACCAAACAAATGTAGAAAAGGCCTTCAGGGTCTTTAGGAAAAATTTTCACAACGTAGTTCTGCCTTGCCTAGCCTGTCAGCAAACTGGTTTGGACACTTTTTATTTACAAAGATGAGATAAAATTTGTAGGATGTACAGAGTCTTGTTTTACATCTGACTTTTGATGGAATTTCCTGTTCTCCATTCCCCATACTCAAGGCAGAGCTTCTGCTTGATGGTACTTGCTCCCTAATGGCCAGTTGGCATTTGCAAAAGGCCATGTTTACCCAACCCTTAGTGGCAGCAGGGTCAAGATCAGGGACTGACCCAATTTCCTGGACTGGGCAAGAAACCAGAATATCTCCTTATAAAGGATGGGACTCCTTTCTTCAAACCTCCTCAGCCTACCTACCAACCCTGAGATTATAAACCCCCTTTGTTTCTGTCATCCAGGCTTTTTTCTCCCCTTTTCCCTGGGATTGGCCCAGCAGCTCTGGAACATCATCTAATTAGATGGAACATTCCATCTAATCTGTGGTGTGGTATGTTTGGGGACAAAATCTTACAGTGTTTTCTTGAGACAAAGTCTTATTATGTAATGTGTGCTGTTGTGAAACTCACTGTACAGTTCATGCTGGCCTTGAACTTGTAGCAATCCCCCTGCCTCAGAATCACAGGAACTAGGGCTACAGGTAAGAGTTATAACTCTGGGATTCACATTCATTTTCCTGATAAGGTCTCACTATACAGCCCATGATACTCTGGATTTGTTGTCTATCCCAGCCATTGCCTAAAACTCATAAACCTCGTATTTCAGCTTCTCGAGTGCCAGAATGACAAGCATGTACTGCCATGGGCTTTGTATCTCACTTTAAAGGTCACATGTTATCTCCTATTCCTACTCCATGATTGTTCTCATGTGACACATTGGTTTAGGAGTTATACAGGGAAGCAAATGCTCTGTCCCTAGCAATGGTAAAGCACTTTAACTATCAAAATAGCATATTCCTTTCATGTAGTTTTCATGGAGATTCAGCCAAAGATGACTCCATTCACTGTTGGTGTATGCAGCAGTTCCTTGGGTATCCAGAACAGTTAAAAGCAGAAGTTTGTAATCAACATAATTTTCAGTCAACTGGGCAATGCTTTCACTAATTTGAATCGCTCTAGCATGAGGATGCCCCAGCAGAATTAGAGGACAAGAGTGCAAAGTGATCTGAGTCATTATTTTGGGCCTTTAGAACTATAGGCCTTTCCCACTCTAAAACATGGTTCCTGTGACCAAATCATCACCTGTAGTATAAACCCACTCAGGATGATGCTCATGATGACAGAATCCAGGGTATCTTGAGTAAGCACTATAGTGAAACACTGAATATAAGTTATCTAGTAAAGGGCTCAGAAAACACCAAAGATTCCTTTCTCTTTCTTCTAACAATCTCTTTCCTAACATTGTTCATCACTATGGAGTAGTTGAAGTACAGTCATTGTAAGGGGTAGGCTTGAACTTGCATGGAATGTTTTCAAGGAGAACTGTAAAAGAAACCAGGGCTCATGAGAACAGAAGTCTGGAATTTCATGGGGCATCCACCCACAGCCCAAGAATATATATCAGGGTTCAGTGAATAACTAAAATGTCGAGCAGTTGAGTGGGTAGTTGGGATGACCATATTAGACACTTGCTGTTAGAGGATCCTCTTGTACATTAGCCAAGCTTGGGACTTAAGAAGTGGGAAAATTCACGGACCAGGCATATAATCCATCCAAGAGTGGTCTTCTCTGCAATTCCCACAAGGGATCGAGATGCTAAGGAAAGGCCACCTGCACAACGAGTTGAGGTTGGCATAGCTGCCATTTGTTTGTGTCCAGGGTACCACCTTGCTTCCCTTCATGACTTGAGTTGTCCCACCTCTCTCATTGCTCCACTTTTTAGCTTTCTTTCCAGCCATCAGCTATGCCTCTCATTTCTTAACGCTCCATTTCCTACAAATTTCCCATTTTTAGTTTTTAAGAGTGAATATCTGACTTACCAATCACATTCCTTCAGAAATAAGAGTTTTCTGAATGGCAGTCATTTCACTGTGTTCATCACTATGTACTAGGTGAACTTCTGTCAAATGACTTAGTTCCCAATGCACTGTGCCCTGAAGAGGATTGCTTTGTATGTCACAAGTATTATGGACTTCTCAGGATACTTCTTTGGCAATAATAATCAAGAGCCCTCAACTCTAGAAGGTTTATTGTCATAAGAGGTCATATTGGAGCGTGGTTTGATTTGCAATGCTTTTCTGCTGCTTCTTCAGCCTTAGCTCTTCCTCCTTACTCTCTTTGCTTTCAAGGTTTGATCGAACATTTCCCATTAGTGGCCACGACCACAGGAACATTCAGAGTGTTCTTCAGTGTGACCTGCACCTCTAAGAAATGAACCTGTATTTTGTCACTATACAATCAGAACATGGACAGTCAAATATCAGGAAGAGAGAAGTGGGTGGAAAGGACACAAGAAGATTAAATTCCACTGTAAAAAAATTTGAGGGGTACCATACAGGAGGGAGAGACATAACTGCCCCTGAGGTGCAGAGATATGAGACCATAATAGATGGAGAAATGCTCTATAAGAAGAGAGACCCCTTCAGGGACTTTTTTCTTAGCAGCCTACCTGGATGGACTGAAAGATATGGCAAGATAGCAAAATTACATCCAAATTTTCCTTTTCTATTTTCACATGTGTGTATATGAGAGGTGCATGTGTCAGTTTTCATGTTTGCATATGTGTGGGTGCATGTACATAGGGGTGTGCATGCATTCTTAAATACGTGCAGGTAGTAAACCGAGGTCAATATCAACAATCATTCTCAATAACTCTTCCACCTTATTCTTTTGAGACTGGGTTTCTAGTTAAATCCAGAAATCGCCTACAGGGCTGATCTAGGTAGTCACCCTACTTTGGAGATTCATAATCTCTAACTTCAAGTGCTGGAATTATAGGCAAGCTGCTATAATCACCCAGCATTTTTATAAGGGATTAAATGCCAAGCCATTTTCCTCATCCTTCCACATTTTTATTCTGAATATCCATAACAGGTTAAGCAATATCTGGAAATGTGATTCATTAGTCATCTTATACAATGAGTGCCCTGACTTCCTTTGAAACTAGACTTAGAGCCTAGCACACAATGCATGCTCATTATAGTAAGAAGAAGAAAAAGATACATGAACAGAAAGTAAAAAGCTTTCCATAATCAAAACTTCTATTATCCAGAAACTACTGACTAATCTCTTGGAATTTACCTCCAAAAGTTATTTTTCTGTACACAAATATCTGAGTCTTATTTTAAAATCAAAATTTAACATTGTATAAACTGTTAAAATATTACATGAAGGCTACAGATATTTAGAAACATGTTATAAGGTATTTCAGTGAATATATGTGTCATAAATAATGGGCAGCATTCCAAACAGTGTGACATTCAGTTTGGATTTACTATCGTATATCACCCATCCACCTAATTATTTTTTATGCCAAAATTCTTGGAGTGTTAGTTCTTGTTCTTAAATATTTCCAGGAAACTTGAACCACTTGGTCAAAAGGGGTTTCCCAGTGTTTTTCAAAGCCTAATTCATTGTTTTTTCTATCTTTCAATTGGTATTCTTCCAGCTATCCAAGGCAATCTCATGGACCATTCCTGAAGATTTGCTTTCCTCAACGAGTTTCTGTTCTTCAATTCTTTTTTTTTTTAATTTTTTTTATTTTCTTATTATTATTTATTCAACTGTGCGCATGTGCGTGTGTATGTGCGTGTGTGTGTGTGTGTGTATGTGTGTGTGTGTGTGTGTGTGTGTGTGTGTGTGTGTAGAACCACGGACGAATTCGCGAACCACCATGGACGCCTCCACCTCCTTCTGCCCCGGGATTCACAGGCTCTGCCCTACCAGGACCAGAAGCGCAGGCCGCCCCCGCTTCCGCCTGGCGTCTATACGTGCGATCTGGGATCCGAACTCAGGACCTTCCGCCTGCAAGATGGAGGCTTAACCCCTGAGCCACCTCTCCAGCCCCTGTTCTTCAATTGTTTTAATTTTTTTTAATTTTTTTATTATTTATTCAAATGTGCGCATGTGTGTGTGTTCGCGCAAGCTCGTGTGTGTGTGTATGCGTGTGTGTGTGTGTGTGTCTATGTGTGTCTGTGTATGTGTAGAGCCACGGACGAATTCGCGAGCCACCATGGACGCCTCCACCTCCTTCTGCCCCGGGATTCACAGGCTCCGCCCTACCAGGACCAGAAGCACAGGCCGCCCCTGCTTCTGCCTGGCATCTATACGTGGGATCTGGGATCTGAACTCAGGACCTTCTGCCTGCAAGGCGGAGGCTTAACCCCTGAGCCACCTCTCCAGCCTGATTTTTACATTTTTACATGAACTTTTTAATTATAAAAACCTAAAAATGATGTAGAAATATATATATATATATATATATATATATATATATATATATATATATATGCCCTAAAATTATTTGCATTCTGGCCTTTATAAAAGGACAGATCACCACTCAATATAAAATCAATTGTGATTGTGAGCTATTATATTTATGAATGTTAATATAGGCACTAAGGTAATATACCAGTGTCCTCAGAGCTATTCGTATTTAATTATGGCACCTTTCTATGCATGCATTAATTTCCAAAACATATTTACATTTGGTAAGTTGATTTCCACATGAAAGTCTTTTGTGCAATGATTTATCAGAATGAACCTCCTTGCATATTCTCCTTTTGGGAAAGAAGTTTCACTTAGTAACAATTAACTATGTGATGAAAGAAAATAAAATTAAATTATCTATGTTGATGGAAGAATGTAAGCATAGAGAAGTTTCTTCAACACAGATATCCTTGATTGTTTTCAAAGTCTCTCAAAAACTTTCTTCTGTACATGTGGTTGGTGTATATGCACACATGTGTTTGTTCTCTCCTTCTACCTTGTTTGGGGCAGAGTCTCTCTTGTTTGCCACTGTGCTATATATTACAGGCATGCTGTTGCATGTGCTTCCAGAGGATTCTCTTGTCTCTGCATCCTATCTCACTGCAAGTATGCAGGTATGATGAGATTACAAACATGTGCCATCATGTTTAGCATTTGCATAGGCTCTGGTCATCTGAATGTAGCTCATCAGGCTTGTGTGTCAAGTATTTCTACTTACTACTGAGTCATCTCTTTGATTCTTATTTCCATAGTTATAAACATAAAAAACACAAATATGTCTTTCATTCTTTTTCCCTAAAAACAAAATCAATCACTAGTTCTGTTTGCACTATAATAGGACTATATCTAAGTATACTTCCACAAACAGATACAAGAAACATAAAAAAAAAATTCACCCTACACATCGTTTTTTAAAGGTCCTTAACTAAAGATTTTATGTCTGTGGTCATTCATACTTATATTCAAGATAAACAATCTATCCAGTTTTTTAAGGAACTGGTTTTAACAATGGGGATACTGTCTTTGGGTTTTAATAAGACTATAGTTGTAAGATAGTAGATTTTTTTTTTTCAAAAGCCTATATTAAAAGGTCTCTCAAGGTCTTGGTAGACATCTCAGTGGTTAAAAGCCTTGCCTTAAAAGCAAAAAGACTTCAATTCAGATTCCCAGATCTCACATAAAAATGCCAGATAGGCTTGGTGGCCTGCCTGTAAGTCTAGCCCTAGAAGATGGGGCCTGAGAATTCTCAGAGCAAGCTGGCTAGCCAAACTAGTCTTAATGGTGTGTTCTGGTTTTAATTAGAAGCACAGGATAACTATAAAGTGGACATGTGAAAGTCCCAGTATCACACTTGGGCTTCAATAGGCACACGTGCTCAAGTGCCCTCATATACCTATACTTGTACACCCACATCCATGGAAGCACACACACATGTACTCTACCTACATACATGAAAGGGAAAAATGTTATCAATATTTTTCCATGCTTAACCTTACAACAATTATTTAAAAATAAAATAACAAATTTATGACTTTTAGTTTTATTAAATATTGCTGCAATGATCCAAGCAACTTAGGGGAGAAAGGGGTCACTTGGTTCACAATTCCATGATAAGCTATAGTAAATCACCATCAGGAGTTTGAGATAGCTGAGCATATCACATTCATAGCTAGAGTAGAGGACAAGGACAAATGCATGCATGCTTGCTTGATTGTTCTCTCCAACTTTATACAGTTCTAGACTACTTGTCTAAGAAATGGTCCCACCCACAACGTGATGGGTCTTCCTAATCCATTAAAATAATCAAGGCAGTCTCTCACAGACATGTCTAGAGAACAATCTTAATTTAGAGAATCCCTCTCATGTCTGTCTCGACACTTACCTCCTAAGCATCAAGTGAGTACTTAATACTAAACATCACAATTATGTATTGCATGTCTAGAGAACAATCTTAATTTAGAGAATCCCTCTCATGTCTGTCTCGACGCTTACCTCCTAAATGTCAAGTGGGTAATTAATACTAACATCACAATTATGTATTGTAATACAAGTAGTTCATTTGTAATGTAAACAAAAGTTCCTGGAAGAAGCCCCATCTGCAGGGCTGATTGACTGATTAGAACTTCAGTGATGCAGCAGAGCTTGGATATTTAGAGTCAGGAACTAAATTATAATGGTCCATCTTTAGTTCTCTTGATGAATATTACCTATCTTTGCATGTAACTTAGTATCTTTGTGACTATTATGTAATTTACAACCAGATCCTTAGTTTCCACCAAGCAAAAGGCTAAGAATGCTGTCAGATAGCATTTGTAACAGAGATTTCCCCACTCTGCTATAATCCACATACTGGAATTTTTCATTTAAAGTGAAATTAAAAATATAAAGTTCACTCACAATGGGTTCCTACATGCTTGTTGGCCAGCCAGTCTAGCCAAGCTGCTAAGTTGTAGGTTCAATGATAGGCCTAATCTCAAAACTAAAGTGGAAAGCCATAGAGGAAGATATCTGACATCATCTTCTGGCTTTCACATGCAAACCACATATATGCACATCCTCATACATGTGCACATGCACACACAATAGCACATATGCAAGCATATGCTACACCCCCCCAACACACATCTTAACTTTCATCTCTAACTAGAAAGGTTTACAAGGAGTGGAGATGGGTGGAAGCACAGTCAATCATTTTGTAACTCCAGTCCTGCCCCTCTGTTTAAGTGGTAAGTCACATTTTTGAAACTTGCGACAGTTGTGCCTCTCTAACTCTCATCCTCTACAGTCTTTCCTATTTTCTGGATGTATGGACTCAGACACTTACTGAAACCAAGTCTAGTAAGTGTCTGCTAAAATCAGCCTTGTACTACTCAAAGAACATCTTGGAGGAAGTATAACTCAGAATAAACAAGTTATTAACTGTGTCCATCTTAAGTTATTAGTAATATAGTTATGCAGATTCCTCTCTACATAGGGAGTATAAATGTGTATTTATAATATAAAATATAAAAATGTCACCACCCATCTTTCCTCTCACCTATCACTTGCTCACAGTAAAGGCCAACCAACTGACATCACAGCCTGTTTGCAACCCTGTCTTATATGGGCTATTTTCAGAGACTGCAACATATTTTTTACTTCATTGGCCATTTTTCAAACATCCTTGTATTCCAGAGCAAGTCCCATTCATTAATGTGGCATGCAAGCCCATTATGTATAAAAGATGCACCAAGGACACTGCATATTTACACAGTTCAAACTTTGTTGCATATCATATCATTCATCACAGGGGGCATGCAGCTACCACTACAGCAGGAAGATACACCATCCCTTGCCATTTTCAATTTAATGAAAAAAATCATCAGCTAATTTTATTTTAGGAACACTACATATTTTTGAATGGTTTTAAGATATGTTATTTCACAATATAAAATTTTGAATCAGTTAGTTGTCAACACACTTTTATTTTCTGCTCCTAATATTGAAATTCATTCAAATCAGTTAAGAGAGAAATGACACTGCATAAAACGATTTTTTTGGAAGTCTTAATATACAATATTTCTGGATTTTCAGATTCAACAATAAATTATTTTGAAGTGAAACTGACATTAGTGGTGGCAAATCCTCCCTTTACCAATCATTTTCTGTACTAAAATTCTATTGCAGTTGGTTAGGAACCTAGAAAGAATATCGCTTGTTCATTGAGGACTATAAGAAGCTAGTTACTGAGAAAACAGAACTTACAAAACTAAATGATTAGAAAAAATCACGAGGAGTACACATACTTGGTTAATTTCCAAGGTATATAGTTTAATGTGTATTTGGAAGATCTACAAATGACAGTTAAAGAATTTATAGCCAGAAACTTGTTGGAAAAGAATAAATGAAGTGGGTGGTGAGTATGGAGCTTGCTGATAAAAGCTGGGGAACAACTTGGTCAGTGCAATCTGAGAACGAAAAGGAAAGTCAGTGAAATGGAGGTTAATGACCTCTGTAGGGAACAGGTCTCTCAGAAAAGACTCAGGGTCAATCCCCAGAGACTCTGTTTCAAGCTGATGTGAGGAAAATCTGGACATAGTTGAATTTACAGAGCACCCCCCGTGTTGTCATCCTATGAGGCAGGTTTGAAATCAAAGATGGGATGAAGGGACTGAATGATTATAGCCAGATTTATTCCTTTTGGTTTTCACACTCATTGCCATTATCTCTCATCACAAATCTGTGTTACTTGAACAAATGAAAGAAATGGGATAGTGGAAGATGCCACCTTGTTTACCTTGGATTTTCTGAAATTAGCTTCTACCTTAACAAGAATGTGATTACAGTGCAGAGAGTTCAATCCCACTATTACTGGAGAACGACTTCCATTGCCTCTCTCCTTCACCTTTAGTATTACTTCTAATTACTTCAGTAAAGGGTCTGATCTAATTGAAAGTTTTTATTAGTAAATTTTAGAACTGGACTAATGTGAAAATCTGTTCTTTGGAAACAACTGAGGAGACTATCAGGTGTATTGCATGTGGTTTAGTCACAGCTTTTGGTTGTCAAAAGTCTTCATGAACTGAAGTCACTTTATATCCTTAGGCACAGAATTTGCACAATTGGAAACATTTTCTTTCATATTTGTAAATGGAAAATTCCAATATCCACTTGCTCTCTTATCCAGAAAATGTTGATTTTTTAGTATTTTCCCTTAGGGATACATCAACTTTGAAGTTCTCTACCATAATTTGTAAAGAAGGTTCCTTATAACTCTATGCTCAGCAGGATGCCACACTGGTCTCTCTAATTGGCACACAAATACAGGAACAGGAAGCTGTAGTTGGCATTATGTCAAGGACAAAATGGCATGAAATTCAAGGGCTCTGTCACTGTAGGGTGGACACTAGTGCTCTGAGGGAGTTTCCAACTGACATTCTAGGAATGGAAGTAGATTTGCTGATATCAAATGCTCTTCAGCTCAATTAGGGTCATGTTTGTTGAATAAAAAGAAATGAGACAATGATTTGAGTAAACTATGATCTATGTCCCCACATTTGTTCAGTTACCTATTTTATTTAAAGCAGCTTATTAAAGACCTAAATCGTGTTACATGTAGTTCACCCACTCAGAATATATAATGTAAGGATTTTACTATAGAAGTAGCACCATACAGTATCACCATCATACAGCGTTACATTCTTTTTATGTTCCTTAACAAATCCCAGTGTTCTTTATGTGTAACTTGTTAGATAGGCGAGAGAAAGGAATGACAAGCCAGTCTATAGCAGTGGGGGGAGGTACAGGCATTTGGAAAGAAACCAGAATCCCAGCAACCAATGACAGGCTAAGTTAATTATAGGGGTAAGGTAAAGGGGGGTAATTAAAATTCCATCTCTCAAGGTTATTAAGGTAGGGAGATCAAGGGTCTAAGAAGATAATACAGGAGTGGTTAATGTGGTCAGTTCCAGGAATTATCACATTTCAGCCAGGGTGGAAGAGGCCTTACAGGACTAGAAAGATGAATCAAGGGTTAAACCTTTGCCTTGTAAGCAAAAAGACCTGAGTTCAGATCTCAGATCCCATGTAAAAATGCTTGTGGCAATCGAAGAAGCCTGTACTTCCAGCCCTATAAGGTGGAACCTGTGAAACCCCAGGTCAAAGCAATAAAAAGTCAGAACAATCCAAGATGATTCCTGAAATCACCCTTGGACTCCACAGGCACACACAGTGCTCTCATCTGCTCAATCCCAGCCCCAAACACACATATCTACCTACATACACATAAAAAATGCTTTACAAAAATGGTCATGTCAAGGTTATCAACTTCCTATTGCTGTTGATTGTTTTGCAAATCACTTACATTGTCAACATAATCAGCACAATACCCTTATATGTAATCTTCTTCCCAGGGATTCTCTGGGTAATGTTCTAGGTGAAGGACCAAGTGAGCATATTGGAGCTGGTTCAGTATCTAACACTGAACCAGATTCCACCTTAGCACACAGACTTATTTTGGTCATAGGAGATAGGCCTCCATATACATACAAGTATCAATTCCCATTTCTTCTATTGTTCACACAATAGATGCTAAGAAACATGTTCTTAAATAGTGAGGGTGAGCTTTAATCATGTTCTCATTCCTTGAATATGCAAAGAGGTATGGTATGGGCAGTGTTGGCTTAATTGTTGTGGATGTGTCAGAGAGGTATTTTAGGAATCAATAGCAGGACAAAAACTGAAGGGCAAGAAAGAGCAGTTGTACACATCTCAACACCCACACAGGTTGTAGCCTAGTGCAATGGAAGAGAAGAGAAATAGACAACAGGTAACCAGAATGCAGCATACAGGAGACCATGTAATGCTCACCTGAAATCAGGCCAACTAAATCTTTCCCCACCCCAAGGCCCAGAGAACCTTGTGGAAGAGGAGGCAGTAAGATTGTAACAGCATAAAGATGAGGAGGTCCACTTCTGGATAAGACATTCCACTCAAGGAAGGGCTGCTGCATCTAGGAACTCACTGCAGTGAGACCTATCTTTACCAATCTTGTACAATGACTGAAATATCAACATGTCCCCATAGACTAGAAAGGATCTTAGAAGAAATAAATAAATGCAATGGGAACCTTAAAGGCTAGAGATAGACAGGTGAAGGGGAATACCCTTATCAGTGGGTCTGCCCACGGAAGAGCCACTTGGTCTTCCACAGAGACCTGAAACCCCACTAGAGCAGAGGGAACCCTGGGACCCATAAAAGTAGACAAACAGGAGGGTTGAAGGGAGTGGGATGGATTGATGAAAGGAGGGAAAGGAAGGGGAAAGGAGGGAAGGAGGGAATAAGAAAGGGGGCATGGATAATTGCTCACTATGCTTGTAAAACTAGGAAAAAAAAGGTTAACAAATAATTAAAAAAAAAAAAAAGAAACAGCAGTTGCAATGCAGTCTTGATTGGAGTTCAGAGGACAGAGAGAAACAAGCCCTCAGAGAAAAAGAGGGCCCCTAGTGGTGGTAGTCAGCAACTACACATCATATAGCACCAATTACTATCACTTGCACAAGTAGCTTCTGTGTAATATGTCATACAACTGTAAGGATCAAGGTGTTGTGGGGGACAGTATCACAAGGCATATTCTCTTAAAGTCTAGCCTTATGTGCTTGTTTTATTCCAATACCTAGAACACAGTCTAAAAGATTTTATGTAATCCCAAGCACACAAAGACAACTTCCTCAATTAACTTTATTATAAAATAGAGAGAAACCAGTAGGTGTGGGAGGGGCTGGTAGACTTTTAAATCAAAATCAGAACAAAATTTTGTTGGCTTATGACCAGAATCTTATGGTGGAATTGTGAATTGTAGGATTGCTTCTCCACAGTGGAAGGAAAGAAGAGTACATCTGCTTTAGTTATTTAAAGAAACCGTTTTTGCTGAGATTGCAGTGGGAGAGCTAGAGATGACTACTTCCACAATACAGGAACTGAAGTGTGCTACCAATGATGACAAGTTCTTACTGTGGGACATTGGCTTCAGCTTTTAAGGAAGACCAAGAATCCCCTGGACAGTTCCTGGAGGCAAAACAGCATCAGGATAAAGAAGATGGCTTAAAGAAGTAGAACAGATAAGATAGCCACCATGGATAGCATGACAGGACTGGTAGACTTTGGATCTGAAGCCCCTGTGGAAATCTCCCCAAAGCCTCAGAATCTGTGGATCCCTGGGACAGATAGCTTAAAAAGAGAGAATGAGAAATATAGGTATATAGAGGGAGTGATAGTGAACCTGAACCCAAAACCTCAGAATGACAGAAGCTTCAGAATAAAAGAGGGGTTGATTTTATAGCTTTTCCAGACGTGGTGGAAAGTTTAGCATCATGTGACATAGTTTGGCCTGGCCTATGTGCCAGAAGTCAGGAAGGTACTGGTCTTTTTGGATTACAATTTAAAGTTGTCCTTGGTCCTAGGTAGTGAGGAGGGAGACTGGGTTTGCTTATACATTCATGAGAAGAAAGGAACTGTTAGGGACAAGGGAAGAAGATGATGGTGTTTGGCCTAATTTATGGGAGAATCTGTGATTTATGAATCTGTAGTGATGTAGATTGTTTATAGTATTGTTTATGGTGTCTTTGGGTGTTATTGAATCTACAATAACCCAATATACCCAGAATGATAAATGAGCACAGAAAGAGGAAAATTGGGGGGGGGGATCCCTGGGCTGATCCACTTAGAACCCAAAATTAAAACTAGTAGAAGTAACAGGAATGTGACACATCCTGATAAAATGTCAATCAGAAACATCTTGAAGGCCCCCAAATATTATAGGCTTTTGACAATTGCTTTTGGTTGCTCTCTAAAAAACTATCAGTAAGACCTTATTACTGAAGATGCAACACATATGGATCACAGAATATGGGCAAAATACATCAACTTGAACTGGTCTGAGAACTTCCTCCATGGTTGATAGCTTACACAGTACCAAGGAATTATTGTAGGAGATACCGGGGGAAAAATAATCACAGGCCTCTTCAACTCATGAGATGTTCAAGTTCACCTTGGCAACAGATGACCACCAGTGCAATAGTGGCATGAGTCTCAAGGAGACAACCAATAGCTTTCTGATTGAACTCAACATATTCTTGCTATTGTTAACTAGAATAAGAACCTAAAAAGGGAAGGAAATATATCAATAGGGAAAAGCATCTAATGAACCTATAGAGAGGAAGACAGTACACCAAACTGCTCTGTAAATAACTGTTATTATACACATAGATTGGAAGAACACAACACTCAGCCTAAATATCATCTACAACAGAGGTAGAGGATCTCAACACCTTGACAGGATGCAGCCTAGGGGAGTAAAACAGTAGTGAAGTGGACAACAATGGCCAGCCACAATGCGGAATACCAGCCACTCAGCAAGGCTCACCCAGAATCAGGCCACCCTAATATCTCCCAATCCTAAGGCTTTGGGAACCTCAAAACAGAGGGAGTGGTAAGATTGTGAAAAAAAAAAGATGGGAAGGTTCACCATTGGACAGGACATTCCATTCAAGGCAGGACTACTGCATCTAGGACCTCACTACAGTGAGACTTGTCCTTACCAGACTTACATAATGACTGACATATCCACATGACACCACAGACTATTGAGGAACTTAAGAGAGATAAAAACATACAGTGGAAATCTTGGGGACTGAATCTGGATGAATGAAGGGAAATGCCCCTATCAATGAGGTGGCCCAAGGATAGGCAACTTGGTATGCCACAGAGGCTTAAACAAGAATAGACAAGCCAGAAGGAACCCTGGATCCATAGAAACAGACAGGCAGAAGGGTAGAAGGGAGTGGGATTGATTGATGAAGGGATGGTAGGGAAGAGGAATGGACAGAAGTAGGGATAAGTAATCAATATGCTTGTAAAACTAGAAAAATAGAATAATAAAAAATTAATGTTGGGAGTTTTTTCTACAGTAATCTGCAAAGATATAACAAAATAGCTTGCCTACTTTTAGAGTTTAGAGATGAAAAGACAGTAGTTGCTCTATTACTCTATTTCCTCATGTGTTTTAGGGGTTTTGGCATTTAAATATTTTAAGTCACAATAACTATAGTGAATATTCATCATAAAAATATTCTCTAGCAGGAAATGTAACAAACTAAATATTATAAAAGACAAATGGTATTTTCCTGTAATCTCATCTCAGAGATGTTTATTTTATTGTGGAGTAGAAGCTTGAGAAAATGATCTTAAATCATTGTTTGACAAATAAGAGAAAGTACATTTAGGATGCAAATAGTTTTTATGATTGAGCTTTCAGCTCCACATGGTAAAGAATCCATGTTAAAGCTAAAGAAATAGCTGTTTCACCAGCTTTCTTTGAAACTGAGTAAGCATGTGTATATGGAGCCTATGTAAGATCATCCATAGTGTAACCACAAGGATCCCTACCCATGGAAGGCCACCTCCAATTCAGTGCATTAATACTGGAATTCTTTCACCTTACCAAATTGGTGAAGCTGCTTAAGAACTGACAGCACACTGGGGGTCTGTGAGCATCCATGCTCCTGAGCACCAGGGAGCTTTCCCTGTGAAGCCCCCAGGGCTACAGGGCAGACTGGGACTTATCATGGGGTCTCGGGAAAGGAGCCTGGGTGCTGCGATCCTTGCCGAGTCAGCTTCCTGTGTTCTGAATGCCTACCATGCTGTCACTCATCCACAGAAGGTTTTTCAGCTTCTGGGGTGCCAAGATCTGAGAACTCAAGGACCAGGGCCTATGTTACCCTAAGTTGAAGACCAACAAGTCAATTTAACTGAAACTTTCTGCACGATGGCTGACCTTCTGTTGAGTATGTGCAGGGCCAGCAAATGATTCTGATTGATCCTTGGTCAATTAGAAGAGGGGTGGTCTTACAGGCTGGGTTTCGGGGGTT
Source organism: Typhlomys cinereus (assembly GCA_023101885.1). NCBI lineage: Eukaryota > Metazoa > Chordata > Mammalia > Rodentia > Platacanthomyidae > Typhlomys > Typhlomys cinereus. The sequence goes on along the minus strand of JALPQD010000420.1, from coordinate 1,118,635 downwards.
TGGCAGGCACTGTGTCCTGTCTGACACTAATCACTCCAGATCAGAACACTAAGCAAAGACCTGTCTTCCCTCAGTTCTGCCACCTGCTGACACTGACGTGACACAACAGCTACATGTACAATGCCTCTAGAGGCAACGGAGAGTGATTTTTTTTAAAAGAGATAACAAGATTTTACAAGGTTTTTCAAAGAAGTGTGGGCACAAATTTGCAAATCCAACATGCAACTACATGAGCAGAGAATTCTAAATGAGACTTGATGTCTCCTCAAATTTCCCTCTAAGTGAACCACGTAGAAGCCTCATAATCTTCTCTTCTGCTTGGTTAGCACCCAGTTCAAATTTGCTAAGGCTCCCAACTACTTGGTAGCTGGTATAATTTTAAGGATTCCAAACAGGCAAACCTATTTTTAACAGGGTTCAGGAAGACAGAAGTAAAAAGTGAAGTTCTCAGCTGCATTTATTATATTGCACTTTTTCACTTTTCATGGGACCTCTATATTGCTTGGCTCACAATCCCTTCCTGGCATTGGTTTAAGCTCTTCATTATCTTCTCTCCTTTTGTCTCTTGTGAATACATAAGGTTGATCTAGCTAATACAGTCAAAGGCCCTTAATTTATAATCTTTAAGGTATATGCAAAGCCTGTTTGATGATTCTTGTTACCATCCATCCAAGGGCAGGGAATTTTTTTTCCCATCACTATTAATCATAGGTAAAGGCATCATGAAATTCACTATAGGTTCACGGCATTTATTGGAGTTAAGAATTTCCCACACCTAAGAAGTATAAAGGACTGGCTCGTTAACTGTACAGGCAACAAGGGTGGTGGTTATATATTGTAATGAGCTCATACTCTTCTTTAGTTGGATAGAAGGTATTATATATCATATGTGGGATACATAGAAGTCAAAACCAGCATGTTATCACCTCTAATCAGAAACAAGATGCCCAGCAGTGACACAGAAATTAAGGAGGTAAAGGTCTGGTTATCATCAAATTTTCATATCTATGAAAGTAGACATGGTTTGTAAATGGAGAGGCATTTAGACTCAGCACAGCATAGGAAATAACAGTTCCAGATGTTAAGCTTTGACACCTGAGAACCCCAGAGACCTCCTTCATTTGGGCATGAAGGACATCCTGCATATTTTTCTCCCTTGTTCTGCAGGTACATGGGGGGAGGAGGTCATAAATATGAAACACAAGGTAAAAAAGAAAACAGAAACAAAGAGACCCACATTACCAACTTTTCTTCCCAATTTCAAGCTTACTTCCTAGCAGAGCATTAGATTAGGAGAGGCACAAACTTCTGTCTAAGTCTAAAGGCTGGTTTATCTTAAGATGACAACTGTAATTACTGCAGTGCCATGCTTGCAATTTGAAGTAACTATAGAGATTTGTTTTATTACTGAGGACTAACATATTAGGGGCATACTATTGAATAAGACAACCATGGCTAAGGGCTTACCCAGCCTCTACACACTATTTTTCATGTACAAATGACCCTCACTCTCACACCACAGAATGACTGAGTTCACACATCTGGGTGCAATGCTATGACAAGATTAATTAGACTTTGGTCAAGATTTCCCCCATCTTCCAGAAGAACTCTCAGACACTGGAAGAATTCCAGTCTATTGCAGAATATAATATCCTGAACTCATGTTTAATGCCTTGAAAACTCACACATATCTGTGAGAAAATGGGAGTGGTGATGTTGGTAGACAAGTTTGTAAACCTTAGCTTTGAAAACTAAAAAGAAACAATGAGAGGAGGGGAAGGACCAAAGATTTACTATAAGGAGAGAATTTACAGTGACACAGAATTCCTTACTAATTAATAGAAAAATAAGGAATAATGGGGATGCACTTCATTCTGAAAAAGTATAAGAATCATTTAAAAGTCGTTAGAAGATGCTGTATCTTAAAAAGGAAAAAAAGCATGCATGAATTAAATACACAGAAAATAAGTACCTTGATTTATCTTGCTTGCGTAAGTCTTGATAAAAACTTCTCAAATAAAATCTTTATTAGAAATTTGAATAGTACTTAGAATGTATATTTAGCCTGGGTGAGGCCCTGGATTGAACACACCTCTCCACCCCCCACCCCACCACCCCAGAAATTATAAAGTGCTCAAAAAATTACAAATGTGCACAGTTAGAAAAAGATACTCTGAGGCTAAGAAGATAAATAAATAGTTAAACCATTTGTTGCATGGGGAAAAGGACTGGAGTTCAGTAATCTCCAAATTCCTTATAAAATACTATGTAGGTGGCATGCTTCCAATTCCAGCCTTAGAAGTGAGACACTGGGACTCCCCATAGCAAACTGACTGACAAGAACAGCCCTACCAGGGAGTTCTTAGTTTGATTATAGACCCTGTTTCAAACAGTATGGTAGAAATGAAATTAAGGATGATTCCGGATATCAGCCTCAGACCTTCATATATACATGCACCCACATGTACTTGTGTTCATACACAAAAGCACCTACAAACCTTTGCTCACATAAAGTTGAACAAGCCATGTACATTCACACCCTTCGAACTCACATGCATATGCAATGGAATAAAGATAAGCTGTGTAAAAATATGTTCAAAAGCCCAAGAACATTAAAAGTTAAAGACAGAAAAGTAGAATTTAAACATAGGACATCAAGAAAATGTGTTTCTTTCCCTCTAATGAACTTTTTGTATTTTGTGTGTGTGTGTGTGTGTGTGTGTGTGTGTGTGTGTGTGTGAGAGAGAGAGAGAGAGAGAGAGAGAGAGAGAGAGAGAGAGGGCCCTTGTATCCCTGTGGAGGACCAAGGGTGATTTTGAGAATCATTTCCCAAGCTCTAACACCAGGGCCAGAAGTGTGGGGGCTGCTGCCATTTCTGCCTGGTGTTTTATGTGGGACCTGGGATCTGAACTGAGGACTTTCTGCTTGCGAGACGGAGTCTAACCTCCTGAGCCATCTCTCCAGCCCTCTAATGGACATTTTTAACTGAACAATTCACTGAAGGCAATTTCAGCAAAAAATAGATTTATTTCAAGTAAGTGTTGATTACTTAATATTTATTGTCAGGTGTTTTGTAGCTTTGTGGGTGTAATTATGAATTTTGAATGATGTGGTGTAAAAATTAGCAGTTCAAGTTTAGAAATGAATGAAAAATCAATCTTCCATATACTTACTGAACATTTAGAGTAAAAAGGCATACTGGAAATTTAAGTTTAAACCATTAAGTAATAAACTCTATCCATGAAACTATTAATATGGTTTTGTGGTGTAACTAAGGTTTGGTTTGTTAATACCTCTACAATGCTAATTCTACCAATCCAGGAACATGGTAGGTCTTCCCACCTTCTGGTGTCTTCTGTAATCTCTTTCTTTAGGGTTTTAAAGTTTTCATTGTGCAGGTCTTTTGACATCCTTGGTTAGATTTATTCAAAGATATTTCATTTTTTGGAGCTATGGTAAATTAAATTATTTTTCTCAGAGCTTTGTCTTCATTCATTCTTGGTATATAGGCAAGCAATTGAATTTTTGAACATTAATTTTACAACCTGCCACTTTACTGAATATATTTATTAGCTCCAGGAATTTCCTTGTGTAACTTTGGGGAGTCTCTAAAGTATAGGGATAGCCAAGCATAACTTGACTTCTTCCTCTCCTATTTGTATTCCTTTCATATCCCACTTCTACTTTATAACTTCTAAAACTTCAAGTACAATATTAAATAGAAGTGGTAAGACTAGATGGTCTTGTGTAGTTCCTGATCTAAGCTGGCATGTTTTAAGCATTTCATCAGTTGGGATAATTTTTTGATATAGACTTGTATAAAGCATTTGATAGGTTGGTGTATGTTCCTTACATCCCTGTTGTTTCCAGGCATTTTATAATAAAAGGGTGTGAATAGTGTCAAGTTTTTTTCTGCATCTATTGAGTGATCATATGGTTTTTGTCTTTGTGATTGTTTATGTGATGAATAACCTTTATTGATTTGTATATGAACCAACCTTGTGTTTCTGGAATAAACCCATCCTGATCACTGTGAATAATCTTTTTATATGACTTTTAATCAGTTTGCTGGTATTTTGCTGAAGATTTTTGCATCTGTGTTCATCAATGAGATTGGTCTATAGTTTTCTTTTTTTTTTTTGCTGTGTATTTATTTCATTTTGGTATCAGCAAAGCATTGGTTTCGCAGAGTTTGGAAGTGTTCCTTCCTTTCTGTTTTTGGAATAATTTGAGAATCAATGGTGTTAATTGTTCTTTAAATGTCTGGTGGAATTATGCACTGAGTTGTTCCTGTGGTGGTAGGAAACCTAGGGGCAGGTGCTGGACAAATGAAGGGTAGTATCTCCACCTCTGGGTTTATCCAATGAAGGGCCACTTAACTGCCACAGAGATCTGGTCCTTATACTAAGTGCTACGTGTACCCTGAAGAGAACCCTGTGATCCACACATGCAGAGAGACATTAGGGTGGCATGGACAGTAATGGATTGTGAAAGGGGGAGGGTAAAGGGATATAGAGGGCATGAACAGAAACCCATTTTGTCTATAAAAAAGTTTTTTAAAAAAGTTATTAGCAATCAACACACCATATTTTAGCAGGGAAACAGACACACAGACCAATGGAGCAGAAAAGAGAGCCCAGAAATAAATCCATGCATTTGCTATCAATCAATCTATATCCAAAATGTCAAATGTTTCGAGAGTACACCATGAATAAAGGTAGTTTCCTTATAAATTGCACTGGGAAGCCTATATATTCATCTCATATTACATACAAAAGTCAACTGGAAATGAAATTTAAATGTGCCTTGGAAATAAGAGACCTAAAAACCTGAAAATTTGTTAAAATAAAATATAGAAGGCTGGCAAGACAGCTAACTGGGTAAGGTGTCTGCTTGCTGACCTGTTGACCTAAGTTTGACCCCTGGAAGCCTATATGGTGGAAAGACAGAATTGACTTCTGAAATTTGTCTCTGACTTCCACTCATAGGCATAGCATGTATGTGCATACCTTCTCTCTCGCCACTAAATAAAAAACAAAAAGTAAGAAAATAAAATAACATGGGGAAAAGCTTCTCATTAGTCAGGGCATTGTTTTTCTAGTAAGACTTTGAAAGCTTGGGCAAAGAGAGTAAAAGAGGCAAATGGACCTGCAGGCAATGAAAAAACCTGAATAGTCATCAGAAAGCCAGGGTCACAGTGCACAACCATAGCTCTTTCACTGCATGCTGAGGATAAGAAGTTTGAGGAATGCTTAAAAAATAATCATGAAAATAGTCAATACATGGTGTGATAGACACACTAATCAGCCCACTGACATATTTTACAATGTGTACACTAATCAAAACAGCACATTGAATGTCACAATATATATTAACTGTTTCCAATGTATACATTAACCAAAATAGCACATTGAATGACATATATACAAATGTTACTTGTCAATTATACTTTAATAAAACTGGTGAGCAAGGTACTTTTTAAAAAAAACTTGAGTTTCTATTCTAAAGCAACATTGGTTATACATCATATTACTCAGGTTAAAGTTCTTCCTTTCACAAATCATCATAATAACAATAATAAACTTTCAAATATAGAACAAACATTTTGAATATTGCTGCTACTGTTTCATGAAAGGAGAAAATAAACATGTTTATTCTAGCTCATTGCTAAGCAAACATCATGTAATGAAGTATATCAGTGTTGCCATTAATCCTTTTTTTTACATTCTGAAAGGAAACTTAGAGTATTCTTCTTAAGATTTTCTTTAAATGCTGAAATTTCTTTATTCAGTTCACTTTCTGAATCAGCAAGTAGCTTATTGTTGTTCTTCTCCAGTTTCTTCAAACTCTAAAACAAAAACGGAACTTTGTGTTGAACAAATACTGAGAATACAAAGAAAAGGACTCTACATAAATGATGTGTAGGATGTTAGTTAACCAAAGAACAATAATCATGTCCTGTCTTGAATAGTCCCCATGAAACAATTAGAATTATATGCATACATTTATCACATTAGTGAGAAATAATCATCTGCAATGGAAATAGTTAAAACTTCAAAATGTATAAACTCGTTTTTATAAGAATGTATTAGATTACCATGTGCAACATACCTTCATGAACTTATTATGGAAACGTCTAATTGTTTTCAGTCGCTTGTTCTGATAATTTCTAGACAACTGAAAAACATTTTGTTGTTCCCGAAGATCAATCTACAAATGTAAAAAGAAAAATGTTGCAACAATTTGTTTAACTTTTGCTATTAATGTTGGTTTTCTGGGCAATATGCATGATAGGCAAACAGTCTATCACTAAGCTTACCCAAGCCTTAAAATCTTAAAAGTTAGTAAATATAATTCCATATGAAAGTTTAAAAAATTGTTTTAGAACTTACACATTTAATATTTTACCAATTGTGATTAAATTTATATAGCTTGTGTTACTACCTCCAACATACAATCCCATCAGTGACTGAGTATGAACTTTTCTTTCTTAGATACTGTCTTATGTTGTACAGAGTGGTCTATAACTTGCCAGTCTTCTGCTTTGGCCTCCCAGGCATGTACCATGCTAGACTGAGGGGGAAATCTTTATGCTCAAGACATGGCTTATGTTTGGGACTCTCAGTATCGGATGATATTCCAATAACAGTGGCCTTTCAGTTCTCTAACATATTCTCCACCAGTGGATTTCTGAACCAATTTAAGTAGTTTTGTTATATATAAACTCATTTAAGGCTCCAAATAACTGTATGAGATAAGTCCATACCAGTGAGTTTCAACCATGATGAAACTGAGTCACAATACTCAATTTTTTGTCCACTGTTTCATGGATAACTGTTGCTCTAGCTATAATTTGGTGTGAAACGTATTTTTCTAAAATCCAGTTCTAGCAATTATATAATGCTCTTTGTAGACATATTGTATATTCAACCATGACCTACCAACACTCAAGCTTGTGCTTTTTAGTACTGCTGCTCTATCAGTATGCAAAATTCATTCATCCTACTTACTTTTTACAGTTGATCCTATTATTCTTGTTCCAATATTCTTCTCCCACAGTGTACATTTCACAGCCAATCACTTTAATATGTTGCATGTACAATATTCATATTTACTTGCTCAAATCCCAAACTTAAAAATCTCAACTCTAGCTAGTCCACCTGGTGGTGGCACTTTTACCACCTGAGGAATTAGTTCACTAAATACACAAACAATTCAATGAGAAGGTTCAGTTTTCTAACACCAAATCTACCACCATCCTACATCTGTTTATGCTCTCCTGCTTATGATCTCCAGTACTTATTAAATTGTTCTTTAGTAAGTCCAACTTCTGTACCATCCATTGTCATAAATTCAGCAATTACAGCGCCCTCTCTGTTATTTTAAATTTGATGAGCCAGTGAGATGACTCTCAGAAGTATTTGGCACCAAGCCTGATCTCTGTTTAATCCGTAGAAGCCACATGATGAAAGGAAAGAACCAACTTCTGGGAGTTGTTCTCTGGCTTCCACATGCATGCTGGGGCATGCACATGACCCCCCTCTTTGTCACATGATAAATAATGACGTGAAATCAAAGATTGAAAAAATACTTTATATTTGAGGTTGTAGCTGGTTCTAGTGGTATAGTCTTGTGATACTAGCTTTTACATGTATGAGGTAGAATGATCACAAGTTCATGGCAAGTCTTGGTGAATTAGTTAAACCCTGTCTGACATACCTCAATGTTGATTGGATGCTTAACCTGTATGACGTTCTAGGTTCTGATCTCCCCTCTACATTATTCTTCTGAACACAAAATCATGGTATTTTACTTACTTGAAAAAGTAAAACAAAAACCTCCTATGAATTTTATTCTCCTCAAACTACTGTATTCCTTCATTTCCTATTTTGTCTTATACTAATTCTAATCAGTTTTGCACTCACTTTTCCACCTACACTGTTTTGATTAATTTACCTTTAAAATTTTTGCATATGTGTAAGTAGCATATGTTGGTGTGGTATGTGTGCATTTTTATGTGTATATCTGTGTGTGCATGTGCATGACTGGAGACCAGGGTAAACAAAAGCTGTTATCTTCAGATCACTTTCTACAATTTTTCTCTCACTGAAACCTGTATTCACTGATATGGCTAAACTGGCTGGCAAGCAAACTCCAGTGTTCTTCCTGCCTCTACCACCCCCTAAGCCCCACTCCCATCCTAACCCTACCCTCACTCCTTGATATGGTTATAGAAGCATGTCACCATGCCTTGCTTCTTCATTTGGCTTCTGAGAACTCAAGTTCTCATGCTTAAGCAGCAGCCACTTTACTGACAGCCAAATCAGTTAAATCTATCTTACTTGATTAATAAACAGCTTATGGCACAATTAGTGTTTTTCTTCTTTTAAAAGATTTACTTTACTTGGTGTAAAAGACTTACTTTACTTGGCGTGGTTTAGTTTCTACCAATTTATCTTCTTCACTGAATCCCTTTCAATCCAATAGCACTCTAAAGATCAGAGAGTACTTTGCAGTCTGTCTTTCCACTTCTTGATTACATTGACACTCACTCCCTTAGTGATTTCACACAACTTTTGTGATTTAAAACTGTCTTTAAGCTAAGTATAACCAATCTTATATATATTCGTGTTATATATCTCTCCAAACACAATACTCATATACTAGTAACTTATTCAACATCTACAAGGGATGAACTTCCTGTCTACCTGAAACTGAGTATTTCCAAAACTGACCTATTAAATCAACACCAAAATTATTTGGCATGACCAGTGTTTCAAATCTTATTTGAAGATATTTGATAATTTTAATTAAGGAAGTATAAAGAATAATTAATGTTATACATTTTATGCATGGGGTTATCTTTCATCTCCCATAGAGATGGAGTGATACCATAAGTGTAAACACTAAGAATAAACCTGAGATGATGCTATAAATTAGTGATAAAGGGTCTAGTTTGCACAAGGCCTGATTTTGCTGCTCATCTGAAAGGAAGGAAGGAAAGTGGGAAGGAGAGAAGGATGGAGGAAGTAGAAAAAAAGAGAGATTCTAGGGGAGAAAGTAAGAGGGGGGAGATGGAAGAGGACAGTAGGGGAAAGGAAGGGAGAGGAGAGGAAGGGAAGGAAAAAGGAGAGGGGAGGAAAAGAGAAGAGCGGGGAGAGGGAAGGAGGGAGAGAGGAGGTAGAGAGGGAGGTGAGGATAAGTAGAAGGAAGGGGAGAAGGAAGAGAGGGGAGGAAGAGGAGGGAGAAGAGGAGGAGAATGGAGGTGAGGGGAAAAGAAGGGAGAAGGAAGAGGAAGAGGGGGAGGTGAACGGAAGAGAGAGGTGGGGAGGGGATATAGAAAGATCCAAGTTCTAACTACAGTGATTGGCTCAGGTATGGTGAAACAATGAAATCTAGTTCAATAATAAACCTTCATAGGTATATTTTGCCAGTTCTGTAAGAACAATCTATATCCACTGTTATTGCCACTTATGTAGTAAGTCTAGGAACAAAAGAACTAATTTGTTACACTGAGGGAAGTTTTCTAAGAACTCACAACAGTGCCCAGATGACACTACAAATAATTCTTCTCCCCCCCCCCCCCCCCCCCCGCTTAGGTTGTGTCTGAGGCTAACATAACCAGATTTTTATATAAATCAGTAATACTACTTTATCTTTTTCATCAAGGGTCTGTTTCTTGAAATTGAAATAACATAACTAAAATAAGAAGCCAAATTACTTTTATTAGGCTGATATGTGCCTATGTTTTTCTGCTTGTGATTCAGCAAAACTGAAACACAGACAACAATTGGCTAATGATATCTACCTCTAGTTTCTCTACTCCTACTTGAGGCTTAATTTTGATAGATTAATTTTAAAGTTAATTATGGGGGAGGGTGCAAGGGGGACTGGGGAAGGGTGGAGGGTGGGAGGGGACTGGGGTAACTGTTGAGCTTGTATGATTGGGGGAAAATAAATAAATATAAATTCAAAAAAATTATGATACCAACCATTAGTTTTTCTTGGTGTTCCTCAAATTTCTTTATATCCGAATCCCACTGTGGAAATGCAGTCATAAACTGTTCAGAAAAATCGTTACTAAGCTTCTGTCTGTAAAAACAAAATAATGAATGCAGTCACATTTTATACCAATATAGAAAGAACATTCAAAATATAACTGAATTGACAATTTGTACTACATAAGGAAGATTTCAAAATGTAGCAGTGTAAAAATATTTTGGTAGAAAACCTAGATGTAATATTAGATCTACATGATTTCAGAAGCAATTTTTTCCTAACAGAATAGAAAAATACTCCCACAGGTTTTACCTCTTCAAAACAAAGAAATCTGTATTTCGCGTATCAACTTTCCAGAAAATTATTTAATTTTCAAGTAGTTTTTTTATACTGAATATAGGAACTAATAAAAACAGTAAACTATATCCAGCCAGAAATATTTCATTCATTTTCACCATTTTGGCAGTCAAGATTTAGTGCAAAGGAAGATTTAAGTCAGTCAAAACACAAAATTATTTACACATGTAATTTATCTTTTATTCACCATTATCAAATAACAGTTTAAGAAATCTGAATTTTATTCCTCTACCATATTTCCAGAAGGAATTTTTTTAATGCTCATTGGTAGTTATTCAAAAGGAGAAAGAGTAATTTTCACTGACTTTGAAGAAATGTATATACGACAAATAATACACATATATGAGCTTTATTAAGTCATGATGTTTAGAACTACCTGTTCAGAAAAACATTAATTTAAGCATTTGCATTAGAGACTGAAGAAATTAAAAAATGAGAATATTTTAATAAGTAATCTACAGAAGCATATATTAAAATTTATATAAACATGGCTCTAAAAACTAGCAACCTTACATTTGTTCTTCTTGCATAGTCCACATGCTTTTGATTTTCCGGTTACAGGATTTGATAGAAGTTTTGGTAAATGTTTCTATTTTTTTTTTCTTTGTAAGAAGAATCTTGTTAAGGTCATCTATATTGAAAATAAAATTTAATATTGAAGAGACTTCAGCTGTCTCCACATATCCAAGTAAATATGGCAAAGGTCATTGATATTTAAGAAACTCAAAATTCAGTTGAAAAATGTAGCAACATAGTACATTAAATGTTTCATATTTTAGAGTGCTTAGAAGTTTTATTTTCGTATTAATGATATTCAACCAAGAAAGTCTATTTCAATATTCCAAAATACATAAAACTCAAATTTGAAATATTTTAGAGAAGAAATATAAAGAAAAATTTTAGAGAAGAAATATAAAAACTTACAATTCTCATTCATTTAATTTTTAAATTTAGAAATAAAGAGAACAAATATAAAAACAAAAAATCAAAGATCTTAATTTCTTCATGTAAAAGCATTTTAATTAAAGGCAAATATTTACAAATTTATAAAATGTGTTCAACTGAAAGGATATAGGATAGCAAAATTATTAGAACTTGTCATTTCAAATATTCAAAACTTTTAAGAAACCTCACTTCAAAAGGATATTTGAACTAAATAACAAAAATTATTTGTAAAAAATGTATAGTCAGTATTACTTTGAAATTATTGTTCACACAAAATATTAAATCAGCTAAATATATGTATATATTAACACAATTCATTCAAGAACAATTTAAAATAGTTTCATTTCCAATTTCTCAGTGTTTAAAGTACTTTCTGTGAAAGTGTGAATGGACCAGAGTTCAGATCCCCAGAACTCATATAAATGCTGGGTTGAAGTGATGTCCATCTGTAATCGCAGCCCTCTGAGGACAGAGACAGAAGATCTCCTAGAGCAAAGTCACTAGCAAGACTTATCAAATCAGTAAACTCTGAGTTCAGTCAGAGAACCTGCCTCAATGATTAAGGTGGAGAGCAATGAAAGAAGATTCCCAACATCAATCTTAGGTTGTCACACGAATGTGCACATATGAACATATGCACTTAGAACATACCATACACTCACCACACACACACACACACACACACACACACACACACACACACACACATACACTCACACAGGAAAAATACTTTCACGGAGCTCTTTATAGAACATTTTCGCTACTGAGCACATCAGTCTATAAAAATTTGAATCCTTCAGGGTCAGCAAGATGGTTCAGCTGGCAAAGGAGTTTGACATCCATGTCTGACAACTTGAGTCTGACCCCCAAAACCCAACATCACAAAGGTGATTCCCAAGATTGATGTTGGGAATCTTCTTTCATTGCTCTCCACCTTAATCATTGAGGCAGGTTCTCTGACTGAACTCAGAGTTTCCTCAAGTTGTCTCGTGACCTCCATGTTTGTGCTGTGGGACGCATGCCCTCATATACACAATAAATAAAATTTAAAAATTTAATACTTCAAATAATTTTTGCTAAACATATACCATTCTACCACAAATATTTACCATTCATCAACCTTGAAAAAATGTTATACAAACATTTAATACATGTATAATAATTCAAAAAACAGATTATAAAATGTGAAATTTGCCACCATCAAATAGAGCAAATATCTTTCTTAGAAATTTGATGACAGGTGGCCTAAAGAGAGGTAACTTGGTATACCACGGAGGCCTGAGCACCCACAGGAGTAGACAGGTCAGAGTGAACCCTTGGGTCCATAGAAGCACACAGGCGGAAAGGTGGGAGGTAGTAGGAGAGAATGGTGAAGGAAAGGGAGGGGATGGAAAGGAGGGGGTTGGAGGGAAGCTGGGATGAATACCCAATATGCTTGTAAAAGTAGAAAAATAGATACAAAAATTTGATAACATGAATAATCCCTGCACAAACCATAAGTTGTTTGAGCATTGTCTCCTAAATTTGGATGAAATGCCTTATGTCTGTAATCCTAATACCTGGGAGGTTTAGGTAGGAGATCTTCAATTTAAAAGCCAGCATAGGTTGCAAAGGAAGTTTCCAGTCAGCATGAGCTACATGGTAAGAAATTATCTCAAAAACAAACAAACCTAATCATCTTCTAAGAAAGGTCACATTACTGATAATTAGCATATAATTCAAAATAGGTCTTTTGATTATCAGTCTCTCATAGTCTAGTAAATTGCCTTTCATTATTCAATCATGTAATTTATTAGCATAAAAATAACAACAGAGGGTTCACTTGTATGTCTTCTTTTATGAAAGGAAGGAAGGAAGGAAGGAAGGAAGGAAGGAAGGAAGGAAGGAAGGAAGGAAGGAAGGAAGGAAGGAAGGGAGGAAGGGAGGAAGGGAGGGAGGGAGGGAGGGAGGGAGGGAGGGGGAGGGGGGAGAGAGAGAAAGAAAGAAAGAAAGAAGAAGGAAGAAAGGAAGGAAGAAAAGAAAAAAGAAAAGAAAACAACAGAACACAGGAATCCCAGAAAATAAACTGAGTTAACAACAACAAAAAAAACCAGGGTAAACTAAAAACCATTTTCACTTTACAAAATCCTATAAATGAGGCATTGAAGGACAGGCATGCAGTACATTGATTGACAATTATTACACAAATTACTCTATTGTTTTATCTTTGAATTATATTTAAAAACCCACCTTCAAAGTTTTCCAGAAGAGTCTTTACTTCAGGTCTGTGAAGAAATTGCATTTGAAAAGTAAGGCTGCTGACACTACAGCTTTTCCCCCACATGTATAAAGACTTAGATTTGATTCCCAGCACCATCCACTCCAAAATTTTTAAAATAAAGCTTTGTCATTCTTGTTTTGGAAGAAGTATCAAGTGCCAAATATTTGTACATATCACTCATTAGACAACTAATTAAACATTTCTGGAAGTTCTTTATTGAATGGGCAAAAATAATTTTGAGCATATTACCTCCCATCTATATTTCCTGCAGGTGGTTTGTTAACATCTTTACCAACTTCTGGAACATTTCCTGGACCGACTATAAAATGAAAAATAACTTTAGAAATTAAATAGTTTCTTTTGGTAAATTACACTGAAAATGTATCTTAAGGTCCTTTCATACATTTTGCCAACAGAAACTTTATAGTTTTTTCATTATTTTTCTGTATGTGTGTAATGAAAGAATGTATATGTATACATGCCAAGGTACACATGTGGCAGTCAGAGGACAACCTTCCAGTGTTGTTCCTTGACTGTTCACCTTGTTTGAGAACTGGGTGCTTCACCCCTGCAGCGTTATAGCAGGGCTGCAAGCTTCTTAAGATTCTCAGGTCTTCATCTCCAATTTCCTATTGGTGTGCTAGAATTACAGATGCATATGCTGCTGAATGTGCCTTTCATGTGGGATCTGGGTACTCAAACTCAGGTTATCAGGACTGTGCAGGACACATTTTACCTATTCAATCAATTCACCAGTCACAATATAAACTTTTATGTTGTATGTATAAATGCAGTATTTACCATGAGGGTTAAATGAAATTAAATCTGTTTATAACCATTTTATAGGAGAGTATTTTCAAGTCTTGGTGGGACAATACTATAGCATTAATCATCTACATGATGAGACTACAAAATCACAGATGCTTTATGTGTAAGATTTTGATCAAAAAACATGTCACACCACAGACTAGATGAAGTTTAAAGATGTTCCAGAATTGCTGGATCAATCATAAGATAAAGGGAGAGAAAGGCTTCAGTGAAGGCAACAGGTAGGTTTTAGAACCTTGGGGTTGATAGTGGGCTGAATGGGCAGGGTCTGGAAGAAGTCCCTCCCTTTGTAAAGTGATGTCCTGATCTTTTACCCAGCCCAGGAAGTGTGGTCAGTCCTTAATGATGACCTGGCTGTCACTAAGGAACAGGTAAGCATGGGCTGCTACTCAGCCTCATCTACATGAGACACTAGGAATGAGATCCTAGCCATCTGGGACGGTGGTATATGGCCAACTGTATGGCCTCTGCATGCACCAACAGTGACATTTTGCCAGCAGGGAATTAAATGTAAATTCCTGGAAAGTTGCTGCTGCACTTATAAGGCTGATTGATTTGATTGGTGCCTCCAGTAAAGTGGAGAGACCTGGAATGTTGCAAGTCCAGAGCCAGATTATCTTGGGCCCATCTTGGCCCCTAATTGTCATTTATAGACATCCTCTAACATTCTGATGACTATTATAGGTTATTAGATAAGCTGAATCAGATAATTAACAACCTCAATGTAGTTCAACTTCCCTATGCTCCTACATTCATTAGCTCATACTCCTCTAATCAAAATTTAAATTATAATATCTTTAGTCCTTGTACATGGACACTGCCTTCTAAACTTTGTCAGTTTTCTCTCTCCTAAGTTAAGAACCATCAAGCTCCAAATTCTCAAGGCTCTCTTCACCATAGGGCACTGGGATGTGACTATCATTCTGGCCTGTAACCTTTCCCACACGAACCACATCCAGCAGGAAGTAGTAAAGAATGAATGTGTGGCCCCTTATCATTAATAAAAGGCTAGAATGAGAGATTCCCTTTCCTCCAACCCTCATATTCAGAGCAAAAACTCTGATTGATGGTCACTGACCCCTAATGGCCAGCTGGCACTTACAATAACTTGTGCTTCCCTGCTCCTTAACGGTTGTGGGAGTCAAAGTCAGGGACTGACCACACTTCATAGGCTGGGTAAAAGACCAGGATATCACCTTACAGAGGGAGGGACTTCTTCCTGACCCTGCTCCTTCAATCCACTCATCAACCCTCAGGTTCCTCTCATCGAGGCCTTTCTCACCCTTTTCCCTACAATTGGCCCCATGGTTCTGGAACATCTTTAAACTTCCATCTACTCTGTGGTGTGGTGTGTTTGGGGGAGGACAAAACCTTACAATATGAATTTCCAGAACTCAGATGCAGTATCATAAAGATCAAATGAGAAACAAAGTACAAAAAAACTGTTTATCAAAGTTGTATTCAGTTTTAAGCATCTTAGGTTCAAAACAAACGAACTAGAGGACACCATCAATGTTCAACATAGGTATCTTGTACCTTCAGCATAAATATTTTCTGAAACATTCACAGCTGGACTTTCTTCATCACCCTGAGTGACTGGTGGATCCAACTTTGGTTGCTTTGCTTTTGGTTGTTTCCTAGGTTTCTTAGGTTTCCTAATATTTTTCTTTCCACGGGTATACATAGTTAGATAATTTCTGATTTAAAAACACAAAAAGATAAAGACATCTCTCAAACAACCTGAAGCCAAAGACATCATTGAAACAAACACACAATCAAACAAATCAAACAACATCAAAGGAAAATGCCCTTTTTTAAAAATTGTTAGCAATATCCTTACTTCATTGACTCAAAAGTTAATGATTGCCCATTTGTCAATTAATTTTTTTATTTATTCAACTGTGCATGTGTGCTCATGCATGTGTGTGTGTGTGTGTGTGTGTGTGTGTGTGTGTGTGTGTGTGTAGAACCACCAACGAATTCGGGAACCACCATGGACCGCCTCCACCTCCTCCTTGTTTACTCTGCCCTGGGATTCACAGGCTCTGCCCTACCAGGACCAGAAAGGCAGGCTGCCTCCGCTTCGCCGGCATCTATCTGTGGGGTCTAGGATCCGAACTCAGGACCTTCCACCTGCAAGGCAGAGGCTTAACCCTGGAGCCACCTCTCCAGCCCCCCATTTATCAATTTAAAGAAAATGAAAAAAAAAAAAACTTGGCTGTTCTATCCTGACTCCAAGTGTGTTTGCACCTATCAACTGGAAGATATGAATTTTGTTCTCATGCATGTCACTTTTCAATAAATGTGAGAAAATATATGTTTGCATAACATTCTGAAAGTAAAGTTGATTCTTCTAGAAAACTGAATCACAAACATGCCAAAAATCTGTTCATAGCAAAACAAATTTAAATTACAAAGTTTGCAGGACTAGGAATGTAACTCAGTAGTGCAATTTATGATCAAAGGGTCTAGGTTCTATCCTCAGCAAAATTTCTCAAAAAAAACAAAGCAAAACAAAAAAGAAATATCTTATTTGAGAGGCTGAAGACTGATTTGAAATAGCTAAGGTTTGTACCTTCAAGGCCAGATCCAGTTAGGCCAGTTTGGGCTACAGAGTAAAATCCAGTCTCAGAAACAAAGCAAGTAAGAGAAAAAAAGTAAAATCATATTAATGTATGCTTGGAATCTTAGTACTGCCAAGGTTTAAGCAAGAGGATCATATTCAATGATACAGTAATCTAAAAACCACCACTCTCCCATCCACCACAAAGCAGCCCAACATCATCTGTAGGAAGACACCAAGTGATTCTCAATCTTTAAGAAATACAATCATCCCTGCTGCCCTACTCACATCACCATTGCCCCAACTCTGAACCCCATGAAACCTCAACAGGCTTCCCTCACTATAGATTCACAATTAACCATCTAGATGTGCATCTTCTTTAAGTTCCCAAACCTGAAAAACCACCCACCAACGTCGGTCCACTTAGTGTCCATAATGGATCCTCTGGGCCTGACTCCTTCCTCCTATCTCCCATACAGACTCCAGCTGTGGCCTTCCCTATGCCTAACTACTTCCTTATGTCCCAACACCCATCAAAGCCTTCACTTAGGTTTGCTCCTTTCTTTGCACCTCCAAACACCCCAAAGCCTGCACTTTTGACCTTCCCTAGACCTGCTAACTTCCTCATACTCTGGAACAACTTTAAATCTCTTCCTGGGGCCTGTCTCCTTTCTAGGAAGCCGAAACTTCCAGAAACCTTCATCTGTGGACCTCCCTGGGCCTGTCTGTTCTTCGTGCCTGAGAACTCCCCGTCAAACCTCTACTCATGGCCTTCCCTAGACCAGACCCCTTCCTCCCACCCAAAAACCTACAAAGTGTCAGTTCATGCCTTTCCAAGGTTGTCCTGCTCCTTGTTTCCCCACTGTTGGAAGGCTCTGCTCCCCCAGGGTCACCACATCCATTATCTCATAGGGAAGCCCAGGGGACACTGGCCTCCATTATCTCCAGGGGACGCAGCCTTTTTTTTCCCGTGGGAAACCCTGGGGACCCGGGCTTCCATTATCCCGTGGGGAAGGTCAGGGGATCTCGCCCTCCATTATCCCAAAGTAGAGCCCAGGGGATCTCGCCCCCTATTATCCCGCAGGGCAGCCCGGGGGATCTCGTCCTCCATTATCCCGCGGGGGATCTTGTCCTCCATTATCCCGTGGGGGAGCCCGGGGGATCTCGCCCTCCATTATCCCACGGGGGATCTCACCCTCTATTATCCCGTGGGGGAGCCTGGGGGATCTCATCCCCCATTATCCCATGGAGAACCCAGGGGACACCATCCCCCATTATCCCGTGGGGAAGCCCAGGGGACGCCAAACAGTGGGAGAGGGGGCTGCCGCCCCAGGCCCGCACCCCATGTTCCACACACTCCTCCCCTCCTCACATCTGGAGGACCCCCATGGCAAAGCCACTCTTACTGCTCTCCCGAAGGGTGGCCTTCCCAGCGCCGGCCTCCTACGCAGCTCCTCGCACCACAAGGCGGCTTCTTCGCACCCTTCAGGAAGCTTCTGGCGGCACCGGAAGAAGAAATACCGCGTTTTCCTTCACGTGATTGGCTGAAAGGCATGCGCATGCGTGCATACGCTGTGAGGCCCCTTGCCCATCGAAGGGCAGCATCTCGCTGAGGTCCGTGCCCAGACCATCGTGAGCTGCCAAAGATGCCACGCTTGGTGCTTTCCAGATTCTATGCTTCAAAAGTTAAAAATCAAGGACCATGATGACTTTGAACCCCTAATTCTCTTACCTCAACCTCAGAAAAAGTAAGTTGAGCACATGTTTTAGTCCCTCCCTACCTCCTTATTATAATTTGAAGTATGGCCAGATATTTTAGGCTCTGGAAACTTTAAATTCCCCTGCATGATGGACTGTACCCTTAAATTCTGAGCCAAAGTACACTTCCCCCCTTCAATTGCTTTTGTCAGGGTGTTTTGACACACCAAAAGGCCAGATATTTCAGGCTCTGGAAACTTTAAGTTCCCCTCCATGATGGACTGTACCCTTAAATACTTGAGCCAGAGTACACTCCCCCCTTCAATTGCTTTTGTCAGGGTGTTTTGTCACACCAAAAGAGTAGAAACTAGCTTTAATATCTAATTGGGTTTCTTGCCCACTTTTAAGTTAGGTTTTAATGTGCTTCATATTGTTTCGTGCACTTTCTATTTCCTTATATTTCTGGGGATCAAACTTAGAACTTGGGCATGCTACACAGTCAGCCACTGAGCTGTCTGAACAGCCAGTTTGTGGTTCTTTATTGCTGGTATTAATCTTTGTATGTTCTAAAATAAAATTAGCATTATATAAATTATAAAAATATTCCATTATAATTTCTGTATTATGAACTTAATTTTCATATTAGTTTTTATTCATTTTGAATTATTTTTAATGTATGGTATCAGATAACAATTTGTCTATTTTCTGTTGCATGATGCCAGTATATCCTTTAAAATGTGGAAAAAGATAAACATTGCCAATGTTGACATTTCTATTCAGGTAATCAATATCTGTTGGACTTAGATGGCTGTTTGATATATTTTAATGGAAAGATATTGATTTCATTGTTTTTCTAATTATTTGATTTTTAAGCGAGCCTTAGTGCAACCTTGTCTGTCTTCAGAAAAAAAATTCTATACTTTTTGTTGATGGATGTTTTAACTTCATAATTTGAAAAATAACATTGTGATGATGTTAAAAGTTCCTAAATTGAATTAAGGATATTTTTCCAGTAAGTCAAAAATAGCTTTGAATCTTCCAAAAGCATTATGTAGCATTATGAATATAGATTTTGAATATATCAAATATTTGTTCCTTGACACCAATTATGAGATTTGCATTTTAAGTTTTTGGCAGTCAGAAGTCAATTTTCATCCAAATGGGTCATAAGTTTTTTTTAAGGAAGCAATATATAGTTACCTTAGTTGTTTTTCCTTTTACTGTGTTAAAATACTCTGGTAAAAGCAATTTAGGGAAGGAAAGGTTTATTCTTGTTCACAGGTCTAGTATATAATCCATCATAGTTGGTAAGTCAAGGTGACAAGAGCCATCCAGAATCAAGAAGTGGAGAACACTGAATGCTTGTGCTGAGCTCACATCTTTGTTTGCTTTCTGGTTACAATTAATTAATTTGTGTGTACGTGTTTGTGTGTGTGTGTGTGTGTGTGTGTGTGTGTGTGTGTGTGTGAGAGAGAGAGAGAGAGAGAGAGAGAGAGAGAGAGAGAGAGAGAGTGACACAGAGACAGAAACAGAGACAGAGAGCCCAGAATCGCAACTCAGTGAATAGTGCCATCCACACCTCAGTTAATCTAATACAAATAGTGTTCCCCAGAGATCCATCTCCCAAGTGACTCTTGATCTCATCAACTTGACAACTGAAATTAGCCATCACAATCCCAATCATGGAAAGAAGCAGAAGCTCAGTATACAGAGCAGAACAGCAATTTCTTTCTATGTACAAGACTTTTCAACAAGTGGAAAGCATCACCAGTTCTACTTCAGTAACCATAAAAAAGCTTATCCAATGAAGGGTTGGATTAAAGGCTCTTTAAGCCAGATTTCTTTTGAGTGTGGCAGAGAATAAAACTCTTCCAAGGTGGATTGTATATTTACAGCAACATGTAGTGTCTGTGAGTCAGGACATCAGTGGCTTGAAGACTATGTCCCAGAATTCTGAAGGACTAGCAGGAACTGAGCAAGGCTTCATGGATAGCTTATTTCATGGGAATGCTGAGGACATCAATGGTAACTATTTTCTGAATGAGGATTGCTCATGAAACTCTAGTGAGGGAGCAGATGAAACCATGGGGACATGGATGTGAGATACAATCTAGGTAAGTGTGGGGGAAACTGAAGAATAGATGGATAAATAAGGCACATAGTACAATTTTGGTACAGTCATGAGAAAAGAATGAAGGACTGTTTTAGTTCAGTAAGAAGGAAAATAAAATGCTGATCCGTTTTGAAGGTAGATACAATGGGGACTTATACATTAAAGGTTGTGGAGGCTAAAGATAGGAAGTATAACTGTTTTGTTACCTGTTGTTTGTAAATAATGGCTCAGTTAGAATATTCCCCCACTGTCGACGTCTAGTGCGTTGGGGACCCTGGGTAATGGTCGTGCAGAAATCAGGACACAGGGGATGCAGAGGAACAGCAAATGCAATTGCAACTGCATGCTGAGTTTATTTTTCCAGCTCTTAATATAGTAATCATCAATAGCAACCAGCAATAGAAACCAGTAATAGTAACCAGCAATAGTAACCAGCAACAGAACAAGATTTTAAAACAAAAATCTCCTAAGAACCTTAAGTACACAAGTAAGATGATGTCTCTATCATGAGCTATATTTGTGTATAGAAACTGCAAATACTTCCCCAAAGCACAGGGCACAATGTAGCCAGGCAATAGAACTTCCTTAATATAATTAATCAATAAGCACAATGTACTTGTCCCAACGGCTACTTCCTTGTCTAAAGTCAATTCTCAAAAGACCAAGTACCGAGAATGTTGTTTATGCTGAAAGTTTTCTTTCAGCTGCACAGGGCTTTCCCAGGTGCACACTCTCACACTTGTCTCCGAATGACCCAGACAGAGTCTGCACATCAGGCAAGTCCCGTGCTCCCACACCCCACAAACAACTGTTATGAAAATTTAAGTGGAGAAATGTCAGTTAACAAATTTTTGCTTGTCAAGGTGACAGTCCTAAGGATTTAAGGGTGCCATTTTCGACTCAATAGATACCTAGCAACATAGATATATCTGATTCTTATCTATATTATTTGTTTTTCATAGCAATGACAAAAATACCTGATGATAGCGACAGTTTCTCATCTCATGGATACATTTAATTTTGGTTCAAAAACAACAAATGAGTTAATGAGCAACAGCATAAACAATACTATATACCTAACAAAAGAAGTAACAATATAGAGATTTCGCTTCAGTTTTTTTTTATCCCAGAGAATTTTTATCCCTAAGAGTTGTTATCCCTGAGAATTAATCAAAGTCTTTACCTCTTCTCTGTTGATTCAGTTGTCACCATCCCATGGATTTCCCTAGTGAAAGACTACATAGATCCCTTCTAACACATGGGCAAGAGAATGAGAGAAGTTTTACAAAATTCATTTGTTTTCTTATTTCCCTGAAGCTAATATATTGTCAAAAATTCTTAGAACATTCAAAGTGTATATAAACTATATGACTCAATACTATTAACAAAACTCTACATTTTACTATAGCTGAGACAGTTCAATCAAAATACTAATTTCACTAGTAAAACATGGAACAAGTCTGTCACTTTCCTGTATAAGGAAGGTTTTATAACATTTAACGCAGAGAAACTTCATCAAATATAAAGCACCAGTAATGTACAACTGTTGAATACCTGAGACAAGACTGTCAGTGTATATTTTAGAAGGAATTGTAGTAAAGTTACATTTGCCAGCATCCTAGCACTGAAACAGTACACTTACTTGTACTCACTGTTAATGATACATGCTTTGTTAACTCTATTTTCCTCATTGCTTTCTGCTTTTCCACCATCTGCACACACGTGTAATTCATACCAATTGGCTTGGCCTGACAGAGTTAGGATAAATCCACAAGTCACTAGCTTGAATGCAATTTTTGCAGTTGATTTTGGGAAACTATTATAATTGACTTTAACCTTAGGCATGAAAACAATACAATTACAGATCATATAATCGAGGCATACATCTGTCTCAGACTACACAGTTTCCTGGAGATAGGGGGAGAGTATGACTAATATTTTTTCAGATACCTTCACTGTGTTCCAATTACCCTTCATATAACTTTAAAATTTGTATGATTTCTGACATCTAATCTATTTTTTATTTTTTTAATTTATTTTTTCCACTCAAGCAAACTTGATAGGTTCCCCAATCCCCTCCCTTCCTCCACCCCTCTCTGGATCCTATTGCTCCCTCCTTCCTTTTCCCCTTCCTTTCCTCCCTCCCTCCCTTTCTCCCAGTTCCCCCCACCCTCATTTCTGGAGCATCCTTTAGTGTGCATGTCAACTTCCCTCTGGGTCCTCCTCTCTGATGAGGTGTAAGGACTCAGTAGCATTGCCTGGAGCTCTTTTTTGTGTTCTCCTTTGGTATAGGAACACTATTGTGTTGTTAATCCTTTGCCTCTGAGGATCGTAATGCCTGTGAGCCATGCTAGACTTTGGGGGTTCAATGATATGTTGGTCATTGCGCAGGTCATGCAAAGTCCTATTATGATTACTTCGGCCCTAACTTGTACGGAGCATCTTGCATATCGTTGCTTCTCCACATCTTTAGGCTCTTACAATCTTACCACCCTCCTCTTCCGCAAATTTCCCTGATATTTAGGATGGGGAGAGATTAGGCTGGCCTGGTTACAGGTGGTTGATATAGAATATCTGATGATCTGAATTATGATTTGTTGATTTTTTTTCAGTTTTGCTGTTCCTGCACCACCCTTGGCTCCATCCTGATGGATATTGGATATCACTCCCTGGCCAGAGACAAAAGGCTGTTAAAATAGAGTCTTATTATAAGAGTAGATTCAAAGGTAGATGGAATAAGAGCAGGAGACCACAGTGAGGAGAGGTCAGCCTCCCATTTGCAAGATGGTTACCTTCTATCGGCCAGACTCTACGCCCTCCCTTTCTGGTGAGATCATACCCCATCAGATGAAAGTGACTAGGAAGGAAAGTCTGTGAGCTTAACCAGATGTCTCATTACTTACTTGCAGTCCTTGATGGTGGCCTATTTTTTCTGCTGTAGGATGATCCATTCTCTCCCTGATTCTGGTGGGGTCCTTCTTCCCCTTCCCTCCTTGCTTATAATCTTTTTTTTTTTATGAGAAAGTAATTACTTTAATTTAAAATAAAATTAATAATATATATATATACATGTAGATCAAAGTAAAACATAACCATATGCATACTAGAAAGAAATAGTAAAACAAAAAATTGAAATAGTGACCAGTATAAAGAAAATGCACAAGGAATCATTTCAGTAAAAATAATATTTTCGTTGAATCATTCAGATGAACTACCAACATATTAAGATCAATTAATTCAGGAAGTCTATATAAAATGTGTGATTTCTTTTACAGTTGAGAAATGGTAAAGAAAGAGAAAAAAATAGCTTAAACTCCAAAATAAAAATACAAAACACAAGATTACTAGAGATTAGAAACTGCATCTCTAGTCCGGAGGACAGGCTCATGACTATAACTTGAGAATGCAGGAGGCTGAAGTAAAAGAATCACAAGTTTGAGGCCTGTCTAGGCTACACAGACTCTTCCTTCAAAAGAAAATACACACGTACCCCCACACCCAAACACCCCACAAAGACACAAATTGAAACCTTGATTTTCTGAGAAAAAATTATTTTTTTAAAACAGACATGAAAAAGACTCATTAATATTGTGGCCTCACTGGAAAATAATACTAGAAATGAAAATAGGTCTCAGATATTTTTTAATGTGAGCAAAATTATATTGGTATACATCAAATACACACTAGCAATATCTTTACACTTGTTATAAAATGTTTTAACAAAAGTTCTCATTGCTCAAAATTAAATAAGAATTCCCTTCCTTATTCAGGAATTATAATGGTAAAAATGTGAAATAAAATATAAATAAAATAACATGAAATTCTACTGTATTAAAACACAATTACAATCTTTTAAAAAGTGCAAAAATACCCAATTTTTAAAAAAATTTAATCCTTATAATTTTCAATAGGTTTACTTTTCGAACATTTAAAAATTACCTTTCTTTTATCATATAAAACTATTCAAATAATTATGAGAACCTTTTACACCAGAAAAATATGTTCACAGAATAGCCTCATAACACTCAAGAATTACAATCAAGAAATCAGTCTCCCTGAAACAAAGAAGTTCCTCCTTTCTTTCCATCTTCAGTCCTTATATTTAATTTTTATTTTACATCATTTACATAGAAATATTGTCACAATCTGACAAGTAGATAAAGAAAAAGAGTTTTGCCTTCTAAGAGCTCAAGCATTTACTCAGTCTTCTTGGTATGTTTCTTTTTAACATTATCAGGAGTATCCACTGTAGGTTTGGAAACTGTTGATTCAGTACCATTGGTTGATGGCTTTGATACATTTTTCTTTTCACATGAAGAAAACTGTTGTTGCAAGCCAAACAGCATTCGACTCATTGTATCCTCAAAAGGATCAAGAGTTACCAGAGAATTCTTTGTAATCATCATGGTTACCTTTATGGTCACAAGAAAGATGGTGTAAAGGAAGATAAGATTATGCTTTGATATTGACAGATGATTGGTGTGCTGAAATGTGAACATAATTGACCCCATCAGGGTTATCTTGGAAGGGAAGGACATCTTCAGCCATGCATCACCTTCAGGCTTCCAATCTCCTTTTAACAACTGCTCAAAAGTTGTGGGCACCTCGAGCCCATCCAACAGCTATCATGACTAGCCAGCCATTTCTGTAATAGCTATTAGCATGTGTGACTCCACCCACTATTTTCCAAGTTCTGGTCACTTCCTTCATCCCCGCGGCCAGCAGTTGAACAGGTAGATATGAATAGCCCTGGGAAACTAGGTCACATGGGCAAAAAAATATAATATACCAGATTGAAGTTGCCAGCAAAATATTAGTGTGGTTTGCAAGAAACCTCAGCGGAGGTTCTGCAAGAAGCACACAGGATAAAATCCCTCCCCCAAAGCAGTGGAGCATAGCCGTAATCCAGCTGGACAAGGGGTTCTTCCAGGCTACCGTCGTTGCTCCTGGCCGCTGCTTCAGCGCCATCACGGACACTAGGTAGTGGGCGATGTCAAAGAAGGGGAACATGGACGTGCGGGAGAAGGCCAGGGTCAGATCTTCCCACGCGGAATCCATGACGACGACTGACCCCGGGGCCCGAGCAGCGGCACCCCGCCGGTTCCCCTCCGGCGGCGGGGTGGGGGAGGGGGCTCCTGCTTATAATCTTTGCAGTTACTGTAGGTATTACAGAGATTTATCTTTGAGTGTGTCACTAAGTGGGTTTGGTACTAGGATCCACCTATTAGGGAATACATATGGCACTGGATTTTCTGTGTCTAGAATACTTCACTCAATATATTTTTTTCTAATTCCATCCATTTCCCAGCAAATTGCATTAATTCATCATTTTTGATGGCTGAGTAGTATTCCATTGTATAAATGTACCACATTTTCCTTATCCACTCGTCAACTGTTGGGCATTTGGGTTGATTCAATGACTTTGCTATTGTAAACAGTGCTGCTTATGAACATGGTCGTGCTTGTGCTATCGCCGTGAATTTTTGCTGTATAGGGGATTATTCCTAAAAGTGGAATAGCAGGATCATATGGCATTTCAATCTTTAACATTTTTAAAAATCTCTAGCTGACTTGTGAGAGTGGTTGTATAAGCCTGCATTTCCACCAGCAATGCAGGAGAGTTCCCTTCTTGCCACATCCTCTCCAGCATTTGGTGTTGTTTGTGTTGTGAATTTTTGCCATCCTGACAGGGGTGAGATGATACCTCAGGGAAGTTTTGATTTGCATTTCCCTGAAGGCTAAGAATGTAGAACCTTTTTAAGATATTTATTAGAAATTTTAATTTCGTCCCTGATAATTTTTTTTTTTTAGTTCCAAGGCCCATTTTTTAATTGGGCCATTTGTTTCCTTGATGTTTAGTTTTCTAAGTTCTTTGTGCACTCTGGATAATAAAGCTCCATCAGATATGTGGTTAGTGGGGGCTGGAGAGGTGGCTCAGGGGTTAAGCCTCTGCCTTGCATGCAGAAGGTCCTGAGTTCAGATCCTAGACCCCACGTATAGACACTGGGCCGAAGCAGGGGTGGCCTGCGTTTCTGGTCCTGGTAGGCAGAGCCTGTGAATCCCTGGGCAGAGTAAACAAGGAGGAGGTGGAGTCGGTCCATGGTGGTTCTCTAATTCGCCCGTGGTTCTACACACACGCACATACACACAATAGAATAAATAATAATAAAAAATTTTTAAAAAAAGATATATGGTTAGTGAAGATTTTCTCCCATTCTGTGGGTTGCCTTTGTGCTGGAGTTATAATCTCTTTATGTGAATAGAAACTCTTCAATTTCATAAGATCCCCTCTGTTGAGTGTTGATTGTAGTGACTGTGCTATTAGATTTCCATTTAGGAACTGTTGGCCTAGTCCAATGAGCTCGAGGGAGTTCCCTACCCTTTCAACTAAAGTTTTTATAGTATCTGGCCTTATATTGAGGTCCTTGATCCATTTGGAATTAAGTCTTGTACATGGTGACAAATAGGGGTCAAGTTTTAACTTTTTGCATGTGGGCATCCAGGTTTGCCAGCACCATTTATTGAAGATGCTGTTCTTTTTCCATTGGATTTTTTGGGCCCCTTTGTCAAAGATCAAATGGCTGTAATTGTGTGAGCTATATCTGGGTCTTCAATCCTTATCTATTGATCTGTGTCTCTATTTTGGAACCAGTACCAGGCTACTTTTATAACTATGGATTTTTAGTATAGATTAAGGTTTGGTATGGTGATACCTCCATCAGTGTTTTTGTCACTCAGGATTGTAAAGGTCTCTTACTTCCTTGGTTAGGTTTATACCAAAGAATTTCATTTTTTGGAGGGTGAGAGTGAATGGGATTGTTTCTCTCAGGGGATTTTCACTTCTTTCATTCTGGGCTTTTAGGAAGGCCACTGATTTTTGTACATTTATTTTGTATCCTGCCACCCTGCTGAATTTCTGTATTAGTTCCAGGAGTTTCCTGGTGGAGTTTTTGGGATCCCTCAGGTATAAGATCATGTCATCTGCAAATAAAGATAACTTGAATTCTTCCTTGCCAATTTGAATCCTTTTTATCTCCCTTTCTTGTCTGATGGCCTCAGCAAAGACTTCAAGTACAATATTGAATAGAAGTGGTGAAAGTGGACAGCCTTGTCTAGTTCCTTATCAAAGCAGGAATGCTTCAAGTTTTTCCCCATTGAGTATACTCCTTGCTATTGGCTTGTTGTATACAGCTTTTATTATATTGATAAAGGTTCCTTCCATTCCAACTGTCTCTACGGTTTTGGTCATAAATGGCTATTGGACCTTGTCAAAAGCTTTTTCTGCATCTATCGAGAGTATCATGTGTTCTTGGATTTTGGACTGGTTTATGTGGTGAATTACATTTATTGATTTGAATATATTGAACCAACCTTGTGTGCTAGGATAAAGCCTACTTGATTCCCATGAATGATCATTTTGATATGTTTTTGAATCCTATTTGCTAAGAGTTTGTTGAGAATTTTTGCGTCTGTGTTCATCAAAGAGATTGGCCTATAGTTTTCTTTTTTAAGTGTATCTTTATTAGGTTTTGGGATTAAGACGATATTAGCTTCATAGAAAGAATTTGGTAGTGTTCCTTCCTTTGCTATTTGATGGAACAGTTGAAGGAGCATTGGTGTTATTAGCTCCTTAAATATCTGGTAGACCTCTGTGCTGAATCCATCTAGTCCAGGACATTTTTTTGGGAAGATTTGAGATTACTTCATTGATTTCCTCATATGTTATAGGACTATTTAAATAATTCACAACTTCCTGATTCAATTTAGGTAAGTTTTGCTTACTTAGGAATTCATCCATCTCTTTTGTGTTGTCAAATTTCACAGAGTATAAGTTTTTGAAATATGACGTTATAATTCTCTGAATTTCTTGGGTATTTTGGTAGTGATAACTCCATGTTCATTTCTAATTTTGTTAATTTGGGTTTTCTCTCTCTTGCTTTTGGTTAATTTAACTAGAGATGTATCAATCTTACTGATTTTTTCAAGGAACCAGCTTTTTGATTGGTTGATTCTCTGTATTGTTTTCCTTATCTCAATTTCAGATATTTCTCCTCTGATTTTACTAATTTCCTCTCTTCTACTCCTTTTGGGATTGGGTTGCTCTAGTGTCTCTAAAGCTTTGATCTGCATTGTTAAGTTATTTACTTGTGATGTTTCTATTTTTTTGATGTAGGCATTAAGAGCTATGAACTTACCTCTTATGATAGCTTTCATTGTGTCCCAAAGATAAGTTGTGTTTTCATATCGTTTCCTTTCAGGAAATCTTCAATTTCCTTTGTAATTTCTGCCTGAATCCAATTCTCTTTCAACATCATAGTATTTAGTTTCCAGGAATTAGTGTATTTTCTGTTGTTTGTTGTATTGTGGATGTCAAGCTTTAGACCATGGTGGTGTGATAGGGTACAGGCTAGAATTTCAACCTTCCTGTATATGTGGAGATTCGATTTGTGGCCCAGTATGTGGTCTATTTTGAAAAAAGTTCTGTGTGTTGCTGAGAAAAATGTGTATTCTTTTGTGCGGATGGAAAGTTCAATAGAGATCTGTAAAGTCCATTTCAGTAAGAGTTTGATTAAGCTCCAATGTGTCTCTGTTAAGTTTTTGACTGTTGATCTCTCCCCTGTTGAGAGGGTGGTGTTGAAATCCCCAAGAATTTTCATTTTGGGGTTGATTTCTCACTTTAAACGCTGTAGGGTTTGCTTAATGAATGTGGAGGGGCCCGTATTAGATGCATATGTGTTCACTATAGTGATGTCTTCCTGGTGAATTGTACCTGTGACTAAAATGTAGTAACCATCTGTGTCTCTTATGATTTTTTTGGTTTGAAGTCCACTTTGATAGGATAATGGCTACCCCTGCCTGTTTCCTGTTTCCATTTGCTTGCACAATTTTGGACCAGCATTTTATTTTTAAGATGTGCCTATCTTTTGTGGAGAGATGAGTTTCCTGAAGGCAGCAGATTGATGGGCTGTGATTTTTAATCCACATTTGTAATCTGTGTCTATTTGGTGGTGAGTTAATTCCATTGACATTTAATGTTATGATGGAGAAATTACTTTTAATTCCAGACATTTTTTATGTTTAGTGGCTCTTGTAAGTGTATTGTTTGACATTTAGCTTTTAGTGGTATTATACTTCCCTTGTGTCCTCCTGGATATGCTTGTTTTTTTCTTCAAGCTTGAGTATCATTTCTAGCAATTTTTGAAAGCCTGGTTTGGTGGATATGTATCTCTTCAAGTTCTCTTTGTGGTGGAAAACTTTTCTTTCTCCCTCTATCATGATGGATAGGTTTGCTGGGTATATCAGCCTGGGTTGACATTTTTACTTATTCAATACTTGAAGTACATCTTTCCAAGCTCTTCTTGCTTTTACTGTTTCCATTGATAAATCATTTATTATTTTAATAGGTTTACCTTTAAAAGTGACTTGTTTTTTTTCTCTTGAAGCTCTCAGCACCATTTCTTTGTCTTGAATGTGTTGTGTTTTGACTCTTATTTGCTGTGGCGAGTTTCTATTTTGGTAATATCTGTTGGGGGTGCGGAATGCCTCTTTTATTTGAATGGGCCTCTCATTCTTTAGATGAGGGAAGTTTTCATTTGTGATCGTTTGAAAAATTTCCTCAGGTATGGTATTTTGGGATTCTTGCTCTGGTGTTTGATGAATGTGCATGTTATGTTTCTTCAGGGTGTCCAGTAACTTTTGAATATACCTCTCAAGTATCTTTTTGGCTATAACAACCTCTTCAATTGAGCTGGTTAATACTCCCACTTTGTCTTCAGGGTCTGAAATTCTGTTTTCTGCTTTGTTAGTTCTCCTGATAAGACTCTCTGTTGAGTTCTGGGTTGAGGATAACTTTCTTTTAGTTCAGTTTTAAACTCTGCTTGAGTCTCTTTTAACTGGTCTATGCCTATTTTTGTTTCTTGAACTGTTTTTCTCAACTTCTCCAAGTGTCTGTTGTGTTCCTCTTCAAAGTGGTTGATGCGGTTATTTAACTCCTCCCAGATTTCCTCTTTCAAAGTATTGCTCATGGTAATGATCATGCTTTGAAAGTCATTATCTTAGGCCTGGATTTCTTGGCTATTTTCTATGGATTTGTTCTGGTTGGAGTCTATCATTATGGGGTTAATTCTTTCGGTGGGAGATTTGTTTTCTTGGGTTTTGTTTCTCATGGATTTGCACTTTGACTTGGGCATTGTCGTTTTATCTCTTAAGACCTTCTTTCATTTTCTGCGTGTTTTTGATTGAACTGAGTTAATTGGTATCACTACTCTCAGGCAGTTATTACTAGTGTTTACCTTGGTGTTGATTATACTTGTTGTTATTGTTATTTCCTAGATGAGGCTATTAGACAGTTAGTACAGAGGGTGGACATGGCGTGAATATTAGTATGGTAGTGCATTGTTATGATTTAGTACCTAGGTGACACGTGAGGGTGAGTGGTATAGTCCCTGAAGTTGTATATGTTTTGTGGGTGGCTATATGGAAAAGTTACTCTACAGTAACTGATAATTTAAAGGAATGGGATGGTAAAAAGTGGGTTTACTTATCTTTGGGCTGGATGTGGAGAAACATTCCCATGTGATAGGATGAATTTAGAGGATTTCAGATGTGTGCCCTTTGTTTCCTAGAGCTTTGTTTGGATGTTCTTTGGACTCTGTTGAATTCTGATGAGCAGTGTGTCCTCCCTGTACTGGTGCGTAGTGTATTCTCACTAGACTGTGTGCATCCTGGGCAGGTGGGGAAAGGGCAGAGCTGCTGGCAGTGGGCACAATTAACCTAGGGATCTGGGATGGGGCCCAGGGTTCCTCCCTGGCCTGGAGCAGTGCCTGCTTTGACTGGCTTGTGGGAGGAGCTGGGATGAGTGGGTTACCTGGGACTTGTGGGAGAGCAGGGGGTGTTTACCTGGGGTGCAGCGTGTCTTCGCTGGACTGCACTTGTCCCGCTGGCACCAGGAAAGGGCAGAGGTACTGGCAGCAGGTGCAATTCCTGACATCTACTCTAAAAAGAGATTGGTAATTTTCCATTTTAAAGACTATATGGAGACAAATCTAGGGACAAAAGGTAACTATGTGGAGGCTGAGGTAGGGTGAGGACTGACTGCTCTGTGCGTGCAGATTCCAATTTGGGTTGATGAAAAAGGTCACTAATTTGATGATGCACAGGACACTGAAAACACGCTTAAGACCACTGAACTCTTTGAAATGGTTAAAACACTAAGTTTTATGTTACATATATTTTAGTATAATGGGAAATGCTAAAGGGAGGGGAATCAAGGTTACTGGAGAATAGATAGAATGGTCTTGGAAGCTCACTTTAGATAATCTACTAAGCCTAAACGAACCAAAGACCTCAACATTAGGCCAGAGGTTATAAAAACCTAGAAGAAAGAACAGGGAGTACAATGGAATTGATTAGACTAGATTAGCATTTTCTAAACAGGACTCCAAATGCACATGAAATAATACTAACATTTAACAAATGGGACTTCATGAAATTCAAAAGCTTCTGCTTGGCAAAAAACATTGTCAAGCAAGCAAAAGTCAGCCAATGAAATGGAAGAAAATCTTCACTAACCATATATATGATAGAAGACTAACATCCAGAGTATATAAAGAAATAAAAAATTAAATATCAAGAAATCAAACCAAATAAATGGGCCTTAGAACTATAAAGAAACTTTTTACAGGACAAATTTCAAATGTTTACCAAATATCATTCAAAATGTTCTACCTCGGGGCTAGAGAGGTGGCTCAGGGTTTAAGCCTCTGCCTTGCAGGCAGAAGGTCCTGAGTTCGAATCCTAAACCCCACATATAGAGGACAGGCGGAGGCGGGGGCATCCTGTGTGTCTGGTCCTGGTAGGGCAAAGCCTGTGAATCCCGGGGCAGAGTAAACAAGGAGGAGGTGGAGGTGTCCATGGTGGTTCCCGAATTTGTCCGTGGTTCTACACACACACACACACACACACACACACACATATATACACATGTACACACATACATGCACAATTGAATATATAATAAATAATAAAAAATTAAAATGTTCTACTTCTCCAGTCATTAGGGAAATACAATTTAAAATCACCCTGAAATATTATGTTACTGCAGTCAGAGTGGCTAAAATTTAAAACAGAAGCAATAAGAAATGCTGCCAAGGATTTGGGGAAAAAGGATCCTTCATTCATTGCTGGCAGGAATGCAAACTTATATAACCCCTTTTGAGATCTATATGGAGGTTCTTAAAAATGTTAAAAATTGATTCACCATACAACCCAGCTGTATTATTCCTATGAATATTCCTAAAGAAAACTTACTATAGAGACATGTGTTCATCCATGTCCATTCACAGGTCTATTCACAATAGCAAAGAAATTAAATAAGCCTAGATGTCTAACAGTTGATGAATGGATAATAAAGATGTGGGATATATACACAATGAACTAGTATTCAACTGTCAAAAATGAATTAATGAATTTTGATGGTAAATGTGTGGAATTGGAAGAAATTATACTGAGTGAACTATCCCATACAAAGAAACAGAGATACCCCATGTTCTCCCTTACAATTGAATCCTAGCATTGAAGCTTTAGAATGATATACCCAAAGGGAAACTTCATATACCTACAAACTACAAAGGAATATGCATAGTGGTGGTGGTATTCCAAAAGAATGGAGACAAAGGAACACAGGCAAATAGGTGAATAAGGCCATTTTGCAAGAAAAGTCTTAAAGAGGAGGGAAAAAAGGGACAGGACTTGTAAGAGGTAGGGAACAAACAGGAAAAAAAGCCAAGTGATTGGGGGGGTGATTAACTGCCTTACCCAGCTATAAACACTGCAAGTTATAGTAACTCTGGCAAGGATGATCCTGTGGTAATTAATGTAAGGCCCCTGGGGAAACCAATTACTCTCTGAACGAGTTCTAGCACCCTTCCCCCTTATTGTCAGGAAACATGTGCCTGGTACTGTAAAGTTATCCAAATAACAGTGGAAGAGGAGAAAATAGACACTAAACAGGAACAGATGTCTTAGTGGTAATGATAGATAGCTTCATAATAAACTACCATCTGAATACTTTTTTTTCCTCCCACATTTTGTTTTTTTCCTAATCATACAAGCTCAATAGGTATCCCAGCCCTTTTCCTCTCCCCTCCCCTCCCCCATCGTCTCCCTTGCATTCTCTCCCTTTACCCCTTTCCTTCACTCCCCTCCCTCTCCCTCTCCTACTGCCTCCCCCTTCCTCCCTCCTATTCCCTGGAGCATCCCTTTATGTGGAGGCTGAACCGCCCTCTGAGTTCACCTAATGAGAGTTCAGGATTCAATGGCATAGCCCGGGGCTACTTCTTGGGCTCCCAGTTAGCATGGGATTTCTATTATGACTGTTTAATCTCCTGTCTGTAAAGATTCTACTGCCTGAAGCCTTCTCCCCTGTGATCCATGCTAGACTTTGGGGGGTCGTTGTTGACATGTCAGCCATTGTGCGGTCATGTAAAGTCCAATTCTGGCTGCTGCAGCCCTAACTTGTGTGGAGTATCTTGCATATCATTGGTCCTTTCCATCTTTAGGCTCTTACAATCTTGCCGCCCGCTCTTCCACAATGTTTCCTTGAACTTTAGGATGGGGAAAGATTTGGCTGGTCTGGTTCCAGGTGAATAATGCAGAGTCTTTGGTGCTCTGAATTACGATTTTTTGTTGTTTTAAATACTTCTTATTATACCCTTAGATGAGAACAGCTTTCAGTACCCAACCAAGATGTACCCTACTGCACTGGAGGATTAGTAAGGCAGAAAATCACAACTGTCCAGAGTGCAGGGTATTCATGACCCTGAAATGTTCTGCCTTAATCTAACCATCAGAATCTCTTTCAAGGGTCAGTGGATCTTGTGGAAGGGAGCAGTAAGACCGTAAGCGACCTACAGGTGGGGAGGTATATTGTTGGTCAAGACACTCCAGTCATGATAGGGATGCTATATCCAGGAGGTCATTGCATACATATACTACCACATATGATACCACAAAGACCTGGCTCCTTACTAGCACAGGCACCCTTAGGCATTCTGTGATTCACATATTCAGAGGTACAGGAAGGCAGGAAGGACATGGCTGGATTGATGCAGGGAGGAGAGGGTGGGGGAAGAGAGAAGTGGGAGGAAAGGGGGATGCGGCAAGGACATGAGCTTATTTTGCTTGTGTATGAAAAATTCTCACTAAAATGATTTAAAATAAAACCACAGAGTACACAAATGAAAACTGCCAAATAGTCCAGGATGAAGACTTAGCTTGCCTAATTGTTGTATCATCTTGGATGTCTCGATGCTCCTAAGCCAGTTATTCTTAATTTTGCTGTTTTTCCTTTATCTCAAAGTCTTTGTCACCTTTTTAACAT
This sequence comes from Typhlomys cinereus, assembly GCA_023101885.1. Lineage (NCBI taxonomy): Eukaryota > Metazoa > Chordata > Mammalia > Rodentia > Platacanthomyidae > Typhlomys > Typhlomys cinereus. The sequence goes on along the minus strand of JALPQD010000420.1, from coordinate 1,083,492 downwards.
ATTAAATAGTTAGCTGACCTTTCATGAATGTAGGTTCTGAGTAAGCAGAAGTCTCTTTTTTCCTTCTGGCATGTTGTACAATGCTTGAGAACCCAGACCATCATAAAGACATTGATGGGTTGCTTTAGCCCTAACTTGAGCATATGTGATAACCAAGTATCTATCTGTTGTCTTATCAATATTCACCACTGTCTGCAAATAGGTCAGGCTTCCTCACAGTCTGCATTTTATGCTTTGAGTATCCCTGTTGTTTACCTTGATCACATATTGTTAAACAAAACAGCAGGATGCTTTTCCCTCTGTCTAGAAATATCTCAGAATTCCTTTCTTTCTTATTTACTTTAACTTCTTCCTTCCGTATTCTCTTCACTCTTACTCTCCTTCAAAAAGAATATACTAGTACCATGAAGGTTCCATAGTACTATGTACTTGAAGGAATTTTGAGCTTAGTGTTTGTGGCAATTGGTTTCAGATGTCAACTTGACACTTGAAAAGATGGGCTTGTAGAAATACCTAGGAGGAAATATTTAGTTAAACCAAACTTCTTGGAAACCTATAGGAGATTTTCTTAATTATATGACTGACCATATGAAGATCAGGCCCACAGTGAGTGAGACTATATTCTGGACATACAGATGAAGATGGAGAGAGAATTAGTTGACATTGTCAGACTGGCAAGCTAAAAAGGTATGTGTTGGCCTTTACCCCCTTTAATCTTAAGATGTGACACTTTCCTGTGATCCCTACTATGATCTCTCCTGCCATAAATAAAGCAGTAGCGTGATCTCATAATCTGGAATCAAACTCTCCTTGTTCTCCTAATATGTTGGGGTCATGTATTTTTATTATAGTCACAGAGATATGAAGCTAAGAACGTGCTATTTTACTAATGCATATGTATTTTCCACTCACATGGAACCATACATTTTACACTGTGCTTTGTTTTTTGTTTCTTCATTTTCCTTCATCTTCATACTCTCCTTCTCTTCCCCAATAATATTCAAAAGGTTCCCAGTCTCTTTATTCTCATAATCTCAAACATTAGCAGTTATCATAACCTCCCAGAGGAGACTGACTGGAAAAGAGAAAGTTTGATGTGAGACAGAGAGGGGAAGTACAATTGTGAAGTAAAGGATGAAACTACATGGATTCGTTTTATTCATTTGTGAAACAAACTAAAATAAATACATTTTTAAAAATTTCCCAGTAGGTTTATAAACAGGTTGCTGGTCTCTAACCCCAGAGTTTCTACCAGAATAAGTTCGGAGTGCAGCCTGAGAATACTTTTTAAAAAATCATAAAGATATTTTAATAAAGAAATATACTGTATGTCTTTGCAGTGAAAAGGAGAACAAATTAGATAATTTAGTTTTGAAGAACAAATATATAGATTTTTCAAATAATTACTTGGTTTTAGTTGTTTCACAGCAATGCCACTTGAATCAATTGTCAACAACTTTATTCTCTCTAGTAGTATTTATTTATGTATGTATTTATTTATTCATTTATTTTAAGAGAATAGTGGAAAGAAGGGAGAGCAGTCTTGTTTCTACCACAGTAAAGTCAGTTCTGCTACTACCATGTGAGCTTGAGGGTTCAAACTCAGGTTTCCAGGTTTTCATGCAAGTTCTTTTACTCAATGGATTCATCTCTCAAGACCACAAATTTTTCAGCTCCTAGTTCTGAAATGCATTTGGATCAAAGGCGAGTCACCATGTAAGGTGACTTTTCAGAATGTAATGTAAAAATGTAAAAATCCCAGATTTATATGTTCAGAAATAAATTATTTTGAAGTGAAATTAGCAGGAAAAAATTCCCCTCCCCTGAAAAAGGAGGGAGCACCTGTAGTTTATTCTCTACTCTACATGAGTAGTTTCTGAATTTTCCTAGTGGGAGCAATAGTGAATCAGTTCTCAGAGAACTCCTCAGCTATTTAAACACTCATGATGCAGTTACAGGTGAAATGAATCGTTGACAGTCACAATGTGAATGAAACAATCACAATCTTCCAAGAACTGGAACTTCTGGGTTCTGTTCCAGTCACCAGGGGGTTGGGTAGAGCATCAGTGCAACTTAAGAGCAATGGTCTCTCCTCGAGTCCACTGGTGACTCTGGAGGCATAGATGCAAGATACCTGTCTAACCAAGAGCACTCATATGAAGGCACATGAAAGTTCAGTCTCACATTCATTCTCTACTAGACCCATGGGTAGTGCTCACCACTCTCAGTGCTAGGAATCTTTATTCTGCAGAACATCTGGACTGCAGGAAAATCTTTTCTTCTATTTACTTCTCATTTTTCCTCTGTAGCCAATTCCCACTTCATTCATAATGTTTGTAGGCATGTATTCAGGTCCTTCTTAAAGAGACTCTCAAGTCCTGTCCACCACAAAAACAGTTCTTAAGGATACTATTTTTTTCTCCTCTCTATAAATCCTAAGTCTTTTGGAAGGGACCATCACTCACTGGCGAGAGTGGTGCATGAAGCAGAGGTCTAACTGAAAAGGTCCTAACAAAAGAACCACACGATCAGCCTGCTCATTTATTTCTTTTCTAATCTAGCCCAGAATGAAAAAAGTGCCATGGAGAACCAAAGCAAAGGGGAAAGGAAAACTATATGATAGGCAACCAGTGAGCTGCATGTGCCTCTGGAGCTTTCTACTGCTGGACAAGTCTTGTGGACATGTATACATGTCAGTGTACATGGCAGAGTTGCTTGTAGTACATGATAGTACCAGGTGTAATGCTTGAGGGCAATGGGGTCAGTGAGAGCAGATGAAGTGCCTGTACTCCTGGCAGAACAGTGTGCACATACCAGCAGAATAAGATCATGTTGGTCTCGCTGAAAATAGTCAGACATATTTCCTATGCCTGTTATTAAGCACATAAGGCAAGGATATTAGCCTTTGCATCCAGGGTTGAAGCATCCCTTGCGTTCTGGTCCTGGCCACAGTGCCAATGGCTTCTGTCTGGTTCCTGAAGCTACTACTCAGACGATCAAAAAAATCTGGGTGGGAACTTTAGGGGCTAGGGCTGGACAAGTGAGGGGGCGTGCCCAAGAAGAGACCCCCTTGGTCTACCACAAAAATCTGAAACCCCACTGGAGCAGGCAATCCAGAGGGAACCCTGGGACCCAAAGGAGCAGACAGATAGGAAGGTGGGAGGGAGTGGGATAGATGAGGAAGGGTGGGGAGAGATAGAGGAAGGGAGCAGAGGGAGAGAACAAGGAGTGAGGGGGCAGGGATATTTACTCAGTATGCCTGTAAACCTAAAAAATAATGAAAAAAAGAACTTGGATACTTTCACAAAAAAAGGAAAAAAAAAAAAGTCCTTAGCTTTGAATTAAACAGTTACAGCAGACAAAGGCACACAGCATTGGGATGGACCTGTAAGTAAACTGGTGTTTTTTGTTTGTTTTGTATTGCTTTTGGCCTTTCCAAGAATTAAACGTTTTCTAAAATATTCCAAGATAATGTTGATGCTGCTCATCAAGAAGATGAAGTGAATGACACTTAATACCTTTATGAATGATACTGTTAGGGTGGGGAGATGGCTCAGGGACTAAGATCTACATTTGGATCCCCAGATCCCAGGTAAAAATTATGGGCAGATTGGCCTTGGAAGGTACAGCCTCGGAAGGTACAGCCTGGGAAATCCCAAGCAAAACAGTAAAAAAGAAAAGCAGGCCCTTCCCCCACCCGCCTGGGACCCGAGCACTCCAGGGAAGAGACACCTCCAAACCCCAGGTAACTCACTAGTACCAGCTCCTCTCATCAGCCAGTTGGATCAGGTGCTGCTCCAGGCCAGGGAGGATTCCTGGGTCCCACCCCAGGTTCCCAGGTTAATTACACCCTCCGCCAGCACCTCTGCCCTATCCCAGCCGCTGGCACACCTGCCCTGGATGCGTCCACTCCAGCGAGGACACGCGCTGCGCCCCAGTCCAGGGAGGAAACACTGCTCATCAGAATTTAACAGAGTCAAAGAAAACCTAAGCAAAGCTCTAGGAGACAAAGGCCACACATGTGAAATCCTCTAAGTTGATCCTATCACATGGGAGAAATTCTGCACATCCAGCGCAAAGATAAGTAAACCCTCTTTTTACCATCATGTTCCTTTCTTTTTAAAATTTTTTTATCTATTATTTATTCAATTGTGTGTGTGTGTATGCACGTGTGTGCGTGGTGTGTGTGTGTGGTGTGTGTAGAACCACCATGTACCGCCTCCACCTTCTCCTTTTTTACTCTGCCCCGGGATTCACAGGCTCCGCCCTACCAGGACCAGAAACACAGGCCACCCCTGCTTCTGCCGGGCATCTATATGTGGGATCTAGGATCTGAACTCAAGACCTTCTTTCTGCAAGGCAAAGGCTTAACCTCTAGCCACCTCTCCAGCCCCAATGAGCTTTCGATTATTAGTTACTGTAGAGTAACTTTTCCATATAGCCACCCACAAAACACACACAGCATTCGGGACTATACCACTCACCCTCACATGTCACCAAGGTACTAAATCATAAAAGTGCACTACCATATTAACAATCACCTCCTGTCCACCCTCTGTACTAACTGTCTAATAGCCTCATCCAGGAAATAACAAGTGTAACCAACACCAAAGTAAACACAAGTAATAACTGCCTGAGAGTAGTGATACCAATTAACTCAGTTCAGTCAAAAACACGCAGAAAATGAAAGAAGGTCTTAAGAGATAAAACGACAATGCCCAAGTCAAAGTGCAAATCCATGAGAAACAAAATCCAAGAAAACAAATCTCCCACCGAAAGAATTAACCCCATAATGATAGACTCCAACCAGAACAAATCCATAGAAAATAGCCAAGAAATCCAGGCCTAAGATAATGACTTTCAAAGCATGATCATTACCATGAGCAATACTTTGAAAGAGGAAATCTGGGAGGAGTTAAATAACTGCATCAACCACTTTGAAGAGGAACACAACAGACACTTGGAGAAGTTGAGAAAAACAGTTCAAGAAACAAAAATAGGCATAGACCAGTTAAAAGAGACTCAAGCAGAGTTTAAAACTGAACTAAAAGAAAGTTATCCTCAACCCAGAACTCAACAGAGAGTCTTATCAGGAGAACTAACAAACGAGAAAACAGAATTTCAGACCCTGAAGACAAAGTGGGAGTATTAACCAGCTCAATTGAAGAGGTTGTTATAGCCAAAAAGATACTTGAGAGGTATATTCAAAAGTTACTGGACACCCTGAAGAAGCCTAACATGTGTATTCATGGAATACCAGAGCAAGAATCCCAAAATACCATACCTGAGGAAATTTTTCAAACTATCATCAAGGAAAACTTTCCTCATCTAAAAAAAGAGAGGCTTGGGGATGGAAAGGTGGATCAGGGATTAAGCCTCTGCCTTGCAGGCAGAAGGTCCTGAGTTTGGATACTAGCCCCATGTATAGATGCCAGGCAGAAGCGGAGGCGGCCTGTGATTCTCGTCCTGGTAGGGCAGAGCCTGTGAATCCCGGGGCAGAGTAAGCAAGGAGGAGGTAGAGGCAGTCCATGGTGGTTCTCGAATTCCCCCGTGGTTCTACACATACACGAACACACACACATACACGCACAATGGATAAATGAATAAATAAATAAATAAATAAATAAATAGAGAGGCCCATCCATATACAAGAGGCATTCCACACCCTAAACAGATATGACCAAAATAAAAACTCACCACGGCAAATAATAGTTAAAACACTCCACATTAAAGACAAAGAAATGGTGCTGAAGCTTCAAGGGAAAAAAATACTTTAAAAGGTAAACCTATTAAAATAACAATGATTTCTCAATGGAAACAGTAAAAGCAAGAAGAGCTTGGAGAGACATACTTCAAGTATTGAATGAGCAAAAATGTCAACCCAGGCTGACATACCCCACAAAACTCTCTGTCATGATTGAGGGGGAAAGAAAATTTTCTAGCACAAAGACAACTTGAAGTCTTACATGTCTACCAAACAGGCCTTCAAAAATTGCTGGAAAAGATACTCAAGGTTGAAAATAAGAACAAGCACATCCAGGAGGACAGAAGGGAAGTATAATACCACCAAAACCTAAAAGCCAAATTATACACTTACAAAAACCACTAAACATAAAAAGTGTCTGGAATTAAAAGTAATTTCTCCATTATAACATTAAATGTCAATGGAATTAACTCACCAATCAAGAGACACATATTACAAACTTGGATTAAAAATCACAACCCATCAATCTGCTGCCTTCAGGAAACACATCTTACCACAAAAGACAAAAAAAAAAAAAAAGCTGGTCCAAAATTCTGCAAGCTTATGGAACCAGGAAACAGGCAGGAGTAGCTATTATGGTATCAGACAAAGTGGACTTCAAAACAAAAGATATCATAAGAAATACAATTGGATACTACATTTTAGTTACAGGTACAATCCATCAGGAAGACTTCACAATACATAACACATACGCACCTAATATGGGCTCCTTCACATTCATTAAGCAAACCCTATAGGGTATAAAGCAAGAAATCAACCCCAAAATGATAATTATTGGGGATTTCAACACTGCCCTCTCAAAAGGGGAGAGATCAAGAGGTCAAAAACTTAACAGAGACACATTAAAACTCAAACTCTTACTGACATGGACCTTACAGATCCCTATCGAACTTTTCATCCATGCACCAAAGAATATACATTTTTCTCAGCAGTACACAGAACTTTTGGGCGACAAAACGGATCTCCACATATACAGGAAAGTTGAAATACAAGCCTGTACCGTATCAGACCATCATGGTCTAAAGCTTGACAACTACAACACAATAAACAACAGAAAATACACTGACTCCTGGAAACTAAACACTATGATGCTGAATGAGAACTGGATCCAGGAAGAAATTACAAAGGAAATTCAAGATTTCCTGAAAGTGAATGATAATGAAAATAATACTTATCAAAATATTTGGAACACAATGAAAGCTGTCCTAAGAGGTAAGTTCATAGCACTCAATGACTACATAAAAAATAGAAACATCATAAATAAATAACTTAACATTGCAGCTCAAAGCTTTAGAGACACTAGAGCAATCCAATCCCAAAAGCAGTAGAAGAGAGGAGATTAGCAAAATCAGGGGAGAAATATCTGAAATTGAGATAAGGAAAACAATACAGAGAATCAACCAGTCCAAAGGCTGGTTCTTTGAAAAAACTCAATAAGATAGATACACCCCTAGGTAAATTAACCAAAAGAAAGAGAGAGAAAACCCAAATTAACAAAATTAGAAATGAACATGGAGTTATCATGACCAACACCAAGAAATCCAGAGAATTATAACATCATATTTCAAAAACTTATACTCTCTGAAATTTGACAACACAAAAGAAATGGATGAATTCCTAAGTAAGCACAACTTACCTAAATTGAATCAGGAAGTTTTGAATTATTTAAATAGTCCTATAACATATGAGGAAATCAATAAAATAATCTCAAATCTTCCAACCAAAAAATTATCCTGGACTAGATGGATTCAGCACACAGTTTTACCAGACATTTAAGGAGCTAATAACAACAATGCTCCTTAAACTGTTCCATCAAATAGCAAAGGAAGGAACACTACCAAATTTTGTATGAAGCTAATATCATCTTAATCCCAAAACCTAATAAATATGCACTTTAAAAAGAAAACTATAGGCCAATCTCTTTGATAAACACACATGCAAAGATTCTCCAAAAAGTCTTAGCAAATTGGATTCAAAAATATCAAAAAGATCATTCATGGGGATGAAGTAGGCTTTATCCTAGGCACACAGGTTGGTTCAACATACGCAAATCCATAATTGTAATTCACCATATAAACCAGTCCAATGTTCAAGACCACATGATACTCTCGATAGATGCAGAAAAAGCTTTAACAAGGTCCAACAGCCCATTTATGTCAAAAACCACAGAGACAGTTGGAATGGAAGGAACCTTTATCAATATAATAAAAGCTGTATACAACAAGCCAATAGCAAGAATTATACTCAATGGGGAAAAGCTGGAAGCATTCCCGCTTTGATCAGAAACTGGGCAAGGCTGTCCACTTTCATCACTTCTATTCAATATTGTACTTGAAGTCTTAGCTGTAGCCATAAGACGAGAAAGGGAAATAAAAGGGATTCAAATAGGTAAAGAAGAAGTCAAGTTATCTCTATTTGCAGATGACATAATCTTATACCTGCGTGATCAAAAACTCCACCAGTTAAAAATCACAATCCATCAATCTGCTGCCTGCAGGAAACCCATCTCACCACAAAAGATAGGCATGCCCTAAAAATAAAAGGCTGGTTTTACAAGCTAATGGAAGCAGAAAACAGGCAGGGGTAGCCACTATGCTATCAGACAAAGTGGATTTCAAACCAAAGAAAATTATAAGAGACACGGATGGATACTACATTTTAGTCACAGGTACAATTCACCAGGAAGACTTCACAATACTGAACATATGCACCCAATACGGGCCCCTCCACATTCATTAAGAAAACCCTACAACATCTAAAGCAAGAAATCAACCCCCAAACGATAATTCTTGAGGACTTCAACACCGCCCTCTCAACATGGGATAGATCAACAGGTCAAAAGCTTAACAGAGACACTTTGGACCTTAATAAAACCCTTGAAGAAATGGACCTTACAGATGTCTATCAAACTTTTCACCCACGCACAAAAGAATACACATTTTTCTCAGCAGCACACGGAACTTTCTACAAAATAGATCACATACTGGGCCACAAAACGAATCTACACATATACAAAAAAGTTGAAATTCTAACCTGTGCCCTGGCAGACCACCATGGCCTAAAGCTGGACATCCACAACACAACAAACAAGAGAAAATACACTAACTCCTGGAAACTTAACAATATGATGCTGAATGAGAACTGGATTCAGGAAGAAATTAAAAAGGAAATTCAAGATTTCCTGAAAGCGAATGAAAATACAACTTACCAAAATCTCTGGGACACAATGAAAGCTGTTCTAAGAGGTAAGTTCATAGCTCTTAATGCCTACATCAAAAAAAATGGAAACATCAGAAATAAACAACTTAACAATGTAGCTTAAAGCTTTAGAGAAACTAGAGCAATCTGATCCCAAAAGTAGTAGAAGAGAGGAGATTAGCAAAATAAGGGGAGAAATATCTGAAATCAAGATTAAGAAAACGATAGAAAAAATCAACCAGTCAAAAAGATGGTTCTTTGAAAAAAATCAATAAGATCAATACACCCCTAGCTAAATTAACCAAAAGCAAGAGAGAGAAAACCCAAATTAACAAAATTAGAAATGAACATGGAGTTATCACTACTGATACCCAAGAAATCCAGAGAATTATAACATCATATTTCAAAAACTTATACTCTGTGAAATTTGGCAACACAGAAGAGATGGATGAATTTCTTTTTTTTAAGGGAGAAAGGGAGGTTTATTCAGCTTACTGTTCCAGAGGGAAGGTACAGTCTCTCAAAGCAGAGGTGGCATGGCTGGCTGGCCAAAGCTGGAGGAGGCTAAGTCACCACAGACACTTGGAAGCTGAGAGCTGCAGACTGCTTGCAGACTCGAGATGGAAGAATTTCTAAGTAAACACGACTTACCTAAATTGAATCAGGAAGTTGTGAATTATTTAAATAGTCCTATAACATATAAGGAAATTGTAGAAGTAATCTTGAATCTTCCCACCAAAAAACGTTCTGGACCGGATGGATTCAGCAGAGTTTTACCAGACATTTAAGGAGTTAATAATACCAGTACTCCTTAAACTGTTCCATCAAATAGCAAAGGAAGGAACATTACCAAATTCCTTCTATGAAGCGAATATCGTTTTAATCCCAAAACCTAATAAAGACTCACTTAAAAAAGAAAACTATAGGCCGATCTCTCTGATGAACACAGACGCAAAAATTCTCAACAAAGTATTAGCAAATCGGATTCAAAAACATATTAAAAAGATCATTCACGGGGACCAAGTAGGCTTCATCCACGGCACATAAGGTTGGTTCAACATACACAAATCAAGAAATGTAATTCATCATGTAAACCAGTCCAAAGTCCAAGACCACATGATACTCTCGATAGATGTAGAAAAAGCTTTTGACAAGATCCAACAGCTTTTTATGATCAAAACCCTAGACACATTAGGAATGGAAGGAAGCTTTATCAATATAATAAAAGCTGCACACAACAAGCACACAGTAAGGATTATGCTCAATGGGGAACAATTGGAAGCATTCCCACTTCGATCAGGAACTAGACAAGGCTGTCCACTCTCACCACTTCTATTCAATAATGTACTTGAAGTCTTAGCTGAAGCCATAAGACAAGAAAGGGACATAAGAGGGATTCAAATCGGCAAGGAAGAAGTCAAGCTATCCCTATTTGCAGATGACATGATCTAATATCTGAGTGATCTCAAAAACTCCACCAGGAGGCTCCTGGAACTAATTGAGAAGTTCAGCAGGGTGGGAGGATACAAAATAAATGTGCAAATTCAGAGGCCTTCCTATATGCCCAGAATGAAAGAAGTGAAAAAGCCTTGAGAGAAACAATCCCATTTACTATAGCCCCTAAAAAAATGAAATACTTTGGTGTAAACCTAACCAAGGAGGTAAAAGACCCTTACAACGAAAACTTGAAAACCCTAAAGAAAGAAATAGCAGAAGACACCAGAAGGTGGAAAGACCTCCCATATTCCTGGATTGGCTCAATCAACATCGTAAAAATGACCATCCTACCAAAGGCAATAAACAGATTCAGTGCTATACCAATTAAAATCCCAAAGCAATTCTTTAAAGAAGTTGACCAAACAATCTCAAAATTCATATGGAGGCACAAAAGACCCAGGATAGCAAAGACAATCCTGAGTAACAAAAACACTGATGGAGGTATTACCATACCGAACCTTAGTCTATACTACAAATCCATAATTATAAAGACAGCCTGGTACTGGCTCCAAAATAGACACACAGATCAATGAGTAAGGATTGAAGACCCAGATATAAGCCCACAAAATTACAGCCATTTGGTCTTTGACAAAGGGGCCCAAAGAATCCAATGGAAAAAGAACAGCATCTTCAACAAATGGTGCTGGCAAAACTGGATCTCCACATGCAGAAGATTAAAGCTGGACCCACACTTGTCACCATGTACAAGACTTAATTCCAAATGGATCAAGGACCTTGATATCAGGCCAACGATTATAAAAACCATACTTGAAAAGATGGGGAACTCCCTCGAGCTGATTGGGCTAGGCCAACATTTCATAAACAGACATCCAATGGCACTGTCACTGCTACCAACTCTGAACAGTTGGGACCTTGTAAAATTAAAGAGCTTCTGTTCAGATAAAGAGATTGTAACACAATCTCAAAGGCAACCCACAGCATGGGAGAAAATCTTCACTAACCACACATCTGATAGAACTCTGCTGTCCAGAGTGCACAAAGAACTTAGAAAACTAAACACCAAGGAAACCAATGGCCCAATTAAAAAATGGGCCCTGGAACTTTACCAGTGAGAAATTAAAATGTCTAACAAATATCTTTAAAAATGCTCTACTTCCTTAGCCATCAGGGAAATGCAAATCAAACTTCCCTGAGATATCATCTCACCCCGGGCAGGATGGCAAAAATCCACAATACAAACAACAACAAATGCTGGAGAGGATGTGGAGAGAGGGGAACTCTTCTCCACTGCTGGTGGGAATGCAGGCTCATACAGCCACTCTGGCTACCCGTCTGGAGATTCTTAAAGAAATTAAAAATTGACTTTAGGCCAACACTTTCTAAACAGACATCCAATGGCACAGTCACTGCTACCAACTCTCAACAGTTGGGATCTCGTGAAATTAAAGAGCTTCTGTTCAGATAAAGAGATTGTAACAGGAGCTCAAAGGCAACCCACAGAATGGGAGAAAATCTTCACTAACCACATATCTGACACAGCTCTGCTGTCCAGAATGCACAAAGAACTTAGAAAACTAAACTCCAAGGAAAACAATGGCCCAATTAAAAAATGGGCCCTGGAACTTAAAAGAAACTTTACCAGGGATGAAATTAAAATGTCTAACAAACATCTGAAAAAATGCTCCACTTCCTTAGCCATCAGGGAAATGCAAATCAAAACTTCCCTGAGATATCATCTCACCCTGGGCAGGATGGCAAAAATCCACAATACAAACAACAACAAATGCTGGAGAGGATGTGGAGAGAGGGGAACTCTGCTACATTGCTGGTGGGAATGCAGGCTCATACAGCCACTCTGGTGAGCCGTCTGGAAATTCTTAAAGAAATTAAAGATTGAAATGCCATATGACCCTGCTATCCCACTTTTGGGAATAATCCCCAATGCAGCAGAGGTTCGCCTCGATAGCACAAGCTCGACCATGTTCATAGCAGCACTGTTTACAATAGCAAAGTCATGGAATCAATACAAATGTCCAACAGTTGACGAGTGGATAAGGAAACAGTGGTACATCTATACAATGGAGTACTACTCAGCCATCAAAAATGATGAATTACTGGAATTTGCCGGGAAATTGATGTCATTAGAAACAATTATATTAAGTGAAGTATCCCAGGCACAGAAAACTAAGTGCCGTATGTACTCCCTAATAGGTGGCTCCTAGTACCAAACCCACCCAGCCCACCTAGAGACAGTAATTGCAAGGATTATGAACAGGAGGGATGGGGTATGAGGGCCACACCAGAAACAAGGAGAAAAGGGACCATGTTACAGCAGGGAAAATAGGCCTCCATCAAGGCCCCAAATAAGTAATGAGACATCTGATTAAGTTCACAGACTTTTGTTCCTGATCATTTACTACTGAGGGGGTGTGATCTCACCAGAAGAGGAGGGCATATAGTCTGGCAGATAAAAAGTAGCCATTTTGCAAGTGGGTGATAGACCCCTCCATCACTGTGGTTTCCCACTTTTATTCATCTACCTTTGAATGTGCTTTTATCACAAGACTCTAGTTTAACAGCTTTTTGTCTCTGGCCAGTGGATAACATACAATGCCCACCAGGATGGAGTGAAGGGCATTGCAGGAGCAGCAAAACTGCAAAAGAAAATCAACAAACCACAATCCAGAACTTCAGAGACTCTATATCAACCACCTAGAACTAGGCCTGACTAATCTCTCTCCATCCTGAAGCTCAGGGACATTTGCGGAAGAGGGGGCGGTAAGAGTGTAAGAGCAAAGGGATGGGAGGAGCAATGATTTGCAAGATACTCCACACAAGTTAGGGCCAAAGCACTCATAATTGGACTTTGCATGCCCTGTGCAATGTCCAACACACTATTGACCTCACAAAGTCTAGCATCTGCTAAAGATACCAAGATCCTTGGAGGCAAGGGATTGACCTCCACAGCAGTATTCCTATGCCTAAGGGGAACACGGGAAAGGGTTCAGGGAAATGCCACTGGGTCCTTGTATGTCATCGGAGAGGAAAGCCCAGAGGAGAGTCAGGCATGCACAAGAAAGGACTCTCTGGGAATTGTGGCAGGAGGCACTGGGGGATGGGGCCGGAGAGGTGAGGGGAGGGGGAGCAGGGGGTTCTGGGGGAGGAGGATGGAGGGAGGGAACTGGTGTACCTAATAAGTTTGTATTAGCTGAAATAATAATAAAAAATGTATTAAAAAAAAAAACTCCACCAGGAAACTCCTGGAACTAATACACAAGTTCAGCAGGGTGATGGGATACAAAATAAATACACAGAATGAAAGAAGTGAAAAAACCCTGAAAAAAACAATCCCATTTATTATGGTCCCTTAAAAAATGAAATACCTTGGTGTAAACCTAACCAGAGAAATAAGAGACCTTTACAATGAAAACTTTAAAACCCTAAAGAAAGAAATTACAGAAGACACCAGATGGTGGAAAGTCCTCCCATGTTTCTGGATTGGCAGAATCAATATCATAAAAATGACCAACCTACCAAAGGCAATACACAGATTCAATACTATACCAATCAAAATCCCAAAGCAATTCTTTAATAAGGTTGACCAAACAATCTCAAAATTCATATGGAGGGACAAAAGACCCAGGATAGCAAAAACAATCCTGAATGATAAAAACACTGCTGGAGGTATCACCATACCAAACCTTAATCTATACTATAAATCCATAGTTATAAACACAGCCTGGTATTGGCTCCAAAATAGACACGCAGATCAATGGATAAGGATTGAAGACCCAGATATAAGCCCACACAATTACAGCCATTTGATCTTTGACAAAGGGGGCCAAAAAATCCAATGGAAAAAGAACAGCATCTTTTTTTTTTTTTACTTTCTTCTTTTTTTTATGTTTTTTTTATTACTTTTTTTATTTCCACTCATACAAACTGAACAGATACACTGGTCCCCTCCCTCCCTCCAACCTCCCACCACCCCATGCCCCCCTCCTCTCCCTCTCCCTTCCCATCCCCCAGTGCCTCCCCCTTTCATCCCCGGAGCATCCTTTAATGTGCATGCCAGACTCTCCTCTGGGTCCTCCTCTCCCATGAGGTGCAGGGACCCAGTGGCATTTCCCAGAACCCTTTCCTGTGTTCCCCTTAAGCATAGGAACACTACTGTGGCTGTCCATCCATTGCCTCCAAGGATCACTGTGCCTTTAGCAAATGCTAGAGTTTGTGGGGTCAATAGAGTATTGGACAATGCACAGGGCATGCAAAGTCCAATTATGATTGCTTCGGCCCTAATTTGTGTGGAATATCTTGCATATCATTTCTCCTCCCATCCTTGTGCTCTTACAATCTTACTGCCCCCTCTTCCACAAATTTCCCTGAGCTTCTGGATGTGGAGAGATTAGGCTGGCCTAGTTCTAAGTGGTTGATATAGACCTTCTCTGAAGTTCTGAATTATGGTTTGTTGATTTTTTTTCCAGTTTTGCTGCTCCTGCAATGCCCTTCACTCCATCCTGATGGGTATTGGATGTCACCCCCTGACCAGAGATAAAAAGCTGTTAAACTAGAAGCTTGTTATAAGAGTATATTCAAAGGTAGATGTAATAAAAGTAGGAAACTGCAGTGAGGTCAATCACCCATCTGAAAAATGGTTAACTTTTATCTGCCAGATTATATGCCCTCCCCTTCTGGTGAGATCATACCCCTTCAGTTGTAAATGATCAGTAACGAAAGTCTGTGTACTTAACCAGATGTCTCATTACTCACTTGCAGTCCTTGATGGTGGCCTATTTTCTCTGCTAAGAACAGCATCTTCAACAAATGGTGCTGGCAAAACTGGATGTCCATATGCAAAAGATTAAAACTTGAACCATATTTGTCACCATGTACAAGACTTAATTCCAAATGGATCAAGGACCTTAGTATAAGACCAGAGATTATAAAAACCTTAGTTGAAAGGGTAGGGAACGCACTTGAGCTGATTGGAGTAGGCCAACACATCCTTAACGGAAATCCAATAGCACAGTCACTACAAACAACACTCAATAGATGGGAGCTTATGAAATTAAAGAGCTTCTGTTTGGATAAAGACATTGTAACTTGAGTATAAAGGCAACACACAGAATGGGAGAAAATCTTCACTAAACACATATCTGATAAAGCTCTATTATCCAGAGTGCACAAGGAACTCAGAAACCTAAACATCAAGGAAACAAATGGCCCAATTAAAAAATGGGCCTTGGAACTTAAAAGAACCTTTACCAGTGAAGAAATTGAAATGTCTAACAAATATCTTTAAAAATGCTCTGCATCCTTTGCCATCAGGGAAATGCAAATCAAAACCTCCCTGAGATATCATCTCACCCCGGTCAGGATGGCAAAAATCCATAGTACAAACAGCACCAAATGCTAGAGAGGATGTGGCAAGGAGGGAACTCTCCTACATTGCTGGTGGGAATGCAGACTTATACAACCACTCTGGCGAGCCATCTGGCGATTCTTAAAAAAGTTAAAGATTAAAAAATGTTAAAGATTGAAATGCCATGTGACCATGCTATTCTACTTTTTGAAAAATTCACCTTGATAGCACAAGCACGACCATGTTCATAGCAGAACTGTTTACAATAGCAAAGTCATGGAATCAACCCAAATGCCAACAGTTGAAGAGTGGATAAGGAAATTGCGGTACACTTATACAATGGAATACTACCCAGCCATCAAAAATGATGAATTAATGAAATTTGCCGGGAAATGGATGGAATTAGAAAAAAATATATTGAGTGAAGTATTCTAGACACAGAAAATCCAGTGCCATATGTATTCCCTAATAGGTGGATCCTAGTACCAAACCCACTTAGTGACACACTCAAAGATAAATCTCTGTAATACCTACAGTAATTGCAAAGATCATAAGCAGGAAGGGAAGGGGAAGGAAGGGCCCGGCAGAAACAAGGAGAGAGGGGATCATGCTACAGTAGAGAAAATAGGCCACCATCAAGGACTGCAAGTAAGTAATGAGACATCTGGTTAAGCTCACTGAATTTCCTTCCTGGTCATTTGCATCTGATGGGGTATGATCTCACCAGTCAGGGAGGGCATAAAGTCTGGCAGATAAAAGGTAACCATCCTGCAACCCGGAGACTGACTTCCCCTCATCGCAGTCTCCTACTCTTATTCAATCTACATTTGAATCTACTCTTTTTAACAGCCTTTTATCTCTGATCAGGGGGTGACATCCAATACCCATCAGGATAGAGCCAATGGTGGTGCAGAAACAGCAAAACTGAAAAAAAATATCAACAAACCATAATTTGGAAAATCAAAAAGTCTACATCAACCACCCGGAACCAGGCCAGCCTAATCTCTCCCCATCCTAAAGCTCAGGAACATTTGCGGAAGAGGGGGCGGTAAGAATGCAAGAGCCTAAAGATGGAGAGGAGCAACGATATGCAAGATACTCCATACAAGTTTGGGTCGACGTAATCAAAATAGGACTTTGCATGACCTGTGCAATGACCAACATATCATTGAACCCACAAAGTCTAGTATGGATCATAGGCACTAGGATCCTTAGAGGCAAGGGATTAACAGCCACAATAGTGTTCCTATACTAAAGGGGAACACAAAAAAGAGCTCTATGCAATGCTACTGAGTCCTTACACCTCATCAGAGAGGAGGATGGGAGGGATGTTTGAGAGACACACTAAAAGATGCTCCAGTAATGTGGGGGGGGGCACTGGGAGAAGAGGAGGGAGGGGGGAAAGGAAGGGGAAAGAGCGGGAGGGAGCAGGGATCCAGGGAGGGATGAAGGGAGGAAGGGGAATGGGCTACTTATCAACTTTGTCTGTATGGAAAAAATAAAAAACAAAAAAAAAGAAGGGAAAGCAATCCAGAATCCTGAATGATTCCTGACTTCACCCTTGGACCTCCAAAGGCACACACACCCAAGTGTCTTCGTGTACACACTCTTGTACACACATGTACACAGCACACACACCAAAAGAATATTAATGCCCAAAATATACAAAGAAATTAAAAAATATTGTATTAAAATAACCCAAAAATTTAAAATGCATACTTCATAATCAAGATGTCAACATGATAACTGAAGAAAGCTCTGGGAATATCTGTGAGGAACTAGCAGTTAAGTCAAGTACTAAGCAAATGTGCTGGAGATTGTCAAATTGATGAAGCAACATTTAACCTATGGAAAGGGGGGGGGACATTACCTGGGCAGGGGAATAATTAGAAGGATGATTTTGCAGTTTAACATACGTTGACATACCTGGACAGAATTTCATTCTAGCAAGTGATATTTGCCCCCTCTCTTAGCAAACCCTTATGGAGATTGTGTAGATAGTTCCCTCAACTCATAGTGTTGAAAAGAAATTTTCTGCCAAGTCGACTACAAGATATAACTAAGAATCATAAGCAAGAATAAATCCCCCTTACCCCCTAAGCTGTTTGATAATGAATTTATCAACCACAAACACACAAACTTCAACAACAGTGCATCCAAAAGAAGAAATATGAATGTTTAAGAAACATTTTAAGTATTCAATATTCCTAGCTATTGAATAAATACAGATCAAAATTACCGAGGTATTTCATTTTATGGAAGGCAGAGTAAAATAAAACCACAATAAAACTAAGCAAGGATTCATGGAAAGGAGAACTTTAATTCACTGATGGTGTGAATGTAAACTGCTGCAGCCACTTTGGAAGTTCATTTGGACCACCAAAACCAGACATATTGCACAGGATACATAGCTAGGAGTGGGTTTCTTTGGTAAACATTTCTACTAGGAAATAAGGCGTAAAAGCAATTAAAATAACCAATACACATTAAAAGCATAATGGAGATGTCAAATGGACACATTTAGAATGCGTTGTATTGCAGCTTATAAAACTAACTCCTGGGGGCTGGACAGGTGGCTCAGGGGTTAAGCCTCTGCCTTGCAGGTGGAAAGTCCTGAGTTCAGATCCTAGACCCCATGTATAGACACCGGGCGGAAGCGGGGGTGGCCCACTTTTCTGGTCCTGGTAGGGTGGAGCCTGTGAATCCTCGGACAGAGTAAACAAGGAGGAGGTGGAGGTGGTCCATGGTGGTTCCCAAATTCATCTGTGTTTCTACACACATGCACGCATGCATGCATGCATGCACAATTGAATAAATAAATTAAAAAACTTTTAAAAAAGAAATAGACATATCAGAGAAACCAGAGAATAAATCAGTATGAAAAACATGCTAATGTTACACTGTCAGTGTAAGAGCAAACTATAGGAAGAATGAAGAACTTTCAAGTGTGAAATAACCCAGGGAGACTTTTTCTTGGGCTACAATAGTTAAGTAACGCCTACGTTCTCCTGATGTTGAGAGAAGAGCACAAAGATTCTATTTAAATAATCACTCATCAGCATAAGAAAAGAAACAAAAATATGGCAGTCTGAATCAGAAACAAAAATCTGAAAAAAGAATACATACCAGAAATCAGAAAGAGCATTCAATATGAAACAATATACATCTCAGATGTCTATGGTTGAAAAAAAACCCTTCAAATGGAACTCAATGTACTTGCATTTCAAGGAAAAGAAACAGTCATATCAGCATGTATAGACTATAGTTAAACAACTGGTCACAGGAAAGTCTGTAGCCTTAAGCGAGGTCAAAAGAAAAGAAGCGTCTCAAGTCAGTGTTCTTGTTTCCACCTAAGGAGCTTATTAAAAAGCAAAATGCGGCCAAACCTTTTGAGGAAAATGCTGAACATGAGAACCTGAACACTAATCAAATTAGAAGAATGTCCTTCAAAGGAATTGATGAGCCTCTACCAAGACCCAAAGTATAGGGGTGGTGAGGTGGCTAAGGGAGTGAAGGCACCTGCTTACTAGCCTGGACCTGAGTTTGATCTTAGAGACCATATGCTGTAAGGAAAGAAACTACTTCTGAAATTTCTTTTTTTGACCTCCACCCATGTGTTGTGGCACTTTCCTCTCTCTCTCTCTCTCTCTCTCTCT
Organism: Typhlomys cinereus; assembly: GCA_023101885.1. Classification (NCBI taxonomy): domain Eukaryota; kingdom Metazoa; phylum Chordata; class Mammalia; order Rodentia; family Platacanthomyidae; genus Typhlomys; species Typhlomys cinereus. The sequence goes on along the minus strand of JALPQD010000420.1, from coordinate 1,064,054 downwards.
CTCTCTCTCTCTCTCTCTCTCTCTCTCTCTCTCTCTCTTTCTCTTTCTCTCTCTCTCTCTGTCATTATATATACATATATGTCAACTTGACAATTGAAAGGTTGACCTCTATGCACATTTGTGAAGCGTTAGTTATTAAGTCAAGTCCCTGAGCAAGCCTGAAGGAGATCATCCCATGTGGGAAGACCCAACCCACGGGGTGGGACCATTACCTAATATCATGGTTTGAAATGTGAGTTGCCACCCATAGGCTCACGTGTTTGAATCTTTAGTTGCTTGGGAAGATCGTGGCACCTTTAAGAGGTGGAGCTTTGCTGGAGGAAGGCAGTCACAGGGGATGGGCCTTGCGATTGGGTAGCCTTGTCCTGCTTCCAAGAGAACTCTGCACTTGCAGTTTTGCAGCTCTCAGCCTCGGTCATGGACATGATTTAGGCTGTCTCTAGCTTCTTCCATGAAGTACTGCATCTGTCTCTGGAACCATAAGGTGAATAAATCTCCCTTTCTAGCCTTAAGTTGTTTGAGCCTGAGTGGTGTCTCACAGCTGCACAAACAGCAACGGATGCACATGGAATCATCATTTGAATGTGACTTGATTCCCACAGGCTCATGTGTTTGCTTTTTTAAAACTTTATTTTTCTGCTTATTTATGTGTGTTTGTGTGTCTAGGTGTCTCTGTGTGTTTGTATCTATCAGAAGACATTGCGTGTCCCTTTGGAGGACTGAGGGTTACTTCAGGAATGATTCTTTGCTTCTAACTCCTTTTTTTCCTAGCTCTGGGATTTCACAGACTCTGCCCACCAGGGCTAGAAATGCAGGCCACCCCCATTTCCACCTGGTGTTTTTACATGGGACATGGAATCTGAACTCAGAACCTCTTGCTCATGAGGCAGAGTCTTAAACCCTGAGCCATATCTCAGCCCATGTGTTTGCTTTTGATGTTGCTAGAGGAAGGCATGTTACAGGGGGGCAGACCTTGAAGTTAGTCATCCCTACCCTGCTTCCACTAGTGATCTGTTCTTGCAGTGTATGGCTAACTCTCTCCGCCTCCAAGGTGTCTGTTGAAACCTGAGCCTCCTCCAGCTCTGCCAGCCAACCATGCCATTTCTGCCTTGATGAATTGTATCTCTCCTAGGAAATGTAATCCAAATAGATTTCTTTTTCTCTACAAAAGTTGTGTATGAGTATTGTTTCACAGCAACAAAGAATAACTGTGAAACCTGGGCAGGGAGATAAGATGGGGAAAGCTGCTTCAGTAGGTTGGCATACTTTGGCAGTTTTGGTGCCTGGTGAGGGAGGTTTGTCCCTTTTAGCAATTCTGTGGATCTGGTGTGGCCAATTTTCTTGGCTGGTAATGTTGGTATGAGCTGTTCTTTCAAGGTGGCAAAAAAGTATAAGGAGACAATCTTAAGTCAGAATGAACCCCTTGTTTCTCTATGCTGCTTGGCTGTGAATATATCAGCCACATGCAGACATACTGCACCAGTCCTCTCTGTTTCTCTCTGTCTCTATTCCTCTACTTCTCTCTCTCATGAATAAAATATTTTTAGAGAATTACAAAAGAATATTAAAAACATGCCTGGAAAGATGGTTCAGGTTTAAGACACTGCTTTGCAAGCAGAAATATCAGAATTCAGATACAGGATCCGAAGTGAAAACACCAGGCTGAGACCTGAACTTGACATTTTGGATGGTGGAACCTGAGAAACCCTAGAGCAAAGCAAAAAGGAGATAGACGCAATCAAAGATGATTCCCAAAGTCACCCTTGTGCTTGCATGAGTGCATGCACGCATGCACACGGGTGCATGTGTTGCACGCACAGAGAGAGAGACACACACAGAGAAATACACTCAAAAAAGACTAATGAAAGCAGATTAAAATGAATGCTGCTGGGTTAATTGCGTGTGTTCAATATGTATTTATCAAACCATTGAACAAATGTGTCATATAGCAATGGAGTGGAATAATGAGGCAAGTAGAGTAATATAGATGAAAAATTATCGAATGATTTGATGATCCATTCCTAGGGTAGGGCTGGGCATGTACCTGATGGATAGACCTAGTACTTACCCTGTTTATTCTCTGGTTGTAATATCCTACCACTGGAGATAAACCAATAAAAATCTGCAAACTCTGAATATTTTTGATATAAAATATGAATGCTATCTGAAATGGTAAATCACCAAAGTCAGCAACCTACACCTAAACACACACACACATACACACCACATGCCACTCTCTATTGATTTTGCTCAGCTTCATGCAATAATCTTTGGTTGGCAGAAAAAGAGAACAGTTCTATGCCACACTTCCCAATGCCCACTGCTTATCCTCTCAAGATAAAGTGAAAAAATATTCTCCATGTATCCAAACTGATAGCCCAAGTAATGCTCTTTAAAAATATTTCCAAGAGACATTTCTATTGGTGCATGAACAATGAATGGGGGTGGGTCTATACATCCCCTTCTGTTGCATGGGATTGGCCACAGATGTGATGTCAGGATTCCATTGAGCTTCATTGGCTGGACTGTGAAAGGGCCAAGACTCTTTCCTGGTATCCTGGAGAGGATGTTTACAGCAACTTGATAGGTCCTGGGGCGGTACCCTGACCCTCACTCTCCTGAGGGGCGCCTTCAAATACCTAGTATCCTCTCGCAGGAAGTGAGGAGAAAAGAGGGCAGACACCTAGAGTCCGAGGAGGAGTCCTGACTCACTTCCATGTCTGTGGGGGTACCAAGGCCTGTGTCTTCAACATGCTGAGGATTGTCCGCAGGGTCCTAGCAGTCTTCCTAGGGAGGCCAGAACTTTTAGAGTGGAAGCCAAGACGACATTCAGGTACCACCTTTTGTAGTCGGTCCTCTCGTCATTCACTCATAGATACACCATATAATGGATGTAATCAGCCACAGTGCTTAGAGGAGTATGAATTTCAGGAGAGGGCTACAGTCATCAGAGTCTGTTGAGTGGCTGGGTGTCCCTAACTACCCAAGAGCTAGGCCACCATTGAAACTTGCCCTAAACTCTCTTGATGGAACAAATAGGGAAAGTATTTGGATCATCTCACAGATCATGTGACAGAGAAAGCCTTATTTGTGGGCTCTGCAGCTTCTTCTTATAGATGCCATTTTGTGTTTCCCAGAGAAGGAAGCACTTTACTTTTGAGAGTCTGTTCAGTTTTGTTTTCCAAGGCACCTACATGTATGAAGCTAAGGGTTGGAGCAATAAGTTGGGTGAGAAGGAAGACTGGCAACCTGTTTGAGGTGGGAGGATGGTAGAATTAGAATCAATATTATTCATTCTGTCTGCTGGGGCAGAATTAAAGAAAATGTTGGACATCTTTCCTTTCATCTCCACATATCTTTAAGTGTTCATTTTAAAGGGTTGTTCAAGACTCTGCAGATGCTGCTATGCCCTGAGGAACATGCAGAAGGCAGATACAGTCTTAGAGTGATTTTCAGGAAGCCTCCCATGCAGCTAGGAAGACCACAGAGAGATTTGCACCCTCACATGGCCAGGTCACCACAGCTGAAATGGGTGATGTGGATGTGACATTCAGTAGTCACCGGAACCTTGTACATGGGTAGTGTCTTCAGTTACCAGGTGACAGTATGGTCAGAGAAGTGGCACGTGCTCACATGTATCCAAATAGTCTGAATGGGACTCACTTCTGCATAGTTAGCTTCTGCATTGTATACTTTTCTCCCCATACAGGTACTACCAAATTGAAATCTGTGAAGGGAGTCGTGACAGCGCTCTGCAGCGATTACGGCTGGATTAATGGAAATATATTTTTCACTGCTAATATGGTGATGGGCAGGCTCCCTGTAAGAGAAGGTGGACATGTTATAGCCTTAGTGGAAGTAAATTCCATACAGCACGGGGCAAAAGCCATAAAAGTAAGGAGGAATTAGCTGAAAGTTGTGTTTTTGCCCACTGTAGATACTTATGTGTCATTTTTGTTTCAGTGACAGACACCCTCTTGTGTTGTAGGTGAAGCCTATCTCTGAAATTCTTGATGGTATCGGATCATTGGACGTTGATAGAAGACTATGCATTGTGTGTGTCACCTCAGTGACGGAGGACATCGTACACATTACCAGGAATATAAGCTTCCCCATAAAACTTGTCTCAGAAGGTATGATTTAAACATGCAGGGAGGCATTCTAAAATAAAAGTTAGGTGTAGTTCATTCAACTTGGGTTAAGAGCTTGTGAGAATGTCAGAGAGGCCCCCAGAATTGGAAATAAGGTTTCATGTAGCACACATCAGCAATTAAAAAAAAAATCCCTGCTATCACTGCACATGTGAATGAAATCACTGATATCACTTTAGGCTTCTCAATCACTGACTTATTTTGATTTTTGCTCCTTTAAAAATTTTACCTTTTCAAGGCAGGTTGACCTGAGGTTACTATGTATACCAGGATGACCCTTGGATTCCGGATTTTGTGCCTCAGTCTTCTTAGTGAAGAGACTGCATTCTTGCCCTAATACATATTTGCATTCCATCTCTAGCCAAGAAATGCATCCCAGAAGTATCAGGGGTAGTACTGTCACTGTAAAGCAAAGGTGCTGACATCCTGCCACCCTCTTCCCTGGATCCCCGTCATTGAACCCCATTAGTATGTTATTTCAACTGAACAGAAGATCCTTATATCTTGTTCCTAGCCTTGAAAATCTGAGAGGCATCCAGGGTTCAGTTATGTGATTCATTATGCACCCAGATGACATTCCTAATGCATGTCATTGTTACCAACCATCCATAAGTAATTCTGTGGTCATACCAAAATGTTCACTGTGAGACATGACTGATATTTTTCTGCCTCTGAGAAGAATAAATCAGATGCAGATCCATGTCCAAAGGATTATAAGCATCCTTTCCAATGGGACAGTTCACAAGTTATCTTTTCTAACATTGGGAAAAATTTCCCTATGTCCAGGAGAAGACAGGTCAACAACTTATAGTGAGAAATGTTGGTAGGATTTTGGTCTTGTATGTGTGAAATAATAACTGCATTCTAAATTTCCTTTGGCTTCTTTAGGATTTGAGCCTTATAAGGGTGACTTGCTACTACTTGACTATTTTGTTCATCCAGACTCTTCCAACATCAGCATCCATAGTGCAAGCACCTTGAACTCTAAGCATATAGATGGGGTAATCCATTTCTGTGTTGCACTAGTCATGACTAACTGGCATACTTCCTTTACTAATAATTTCCCTCTCCAACATTTTTTGTGGTGTGTTTGGCAATGTATTCCCTGTGAAAGTGGACAATTTAAGATTTTGAAAATAAAATGAGTAGAAAGAAAGATAGAATGCACATGTTAATTTCTTTGTTACATGGTTTATTAGGTATTGGGATATTGTCTAAATGAGGCTGAAGAAAGAACATAGTCATGAGGAAGTCGTTGGTGAACTTTGAGTCACTTGGATTGGGACCTTCAGTTTGATGGGAAATCAGAGTTTCAGCTAGCATGGTGCACCCTGAAGTGGAGAGGAAGCATCAGTAGAAAAAAATGGCCACTGTGAGGACATGTAGAGACCCAGGGCCCATCCGCAGGCACTACTTTAATTGAAGGCAGGTGGCATCACTACACAGGTGTTTTTGACATGGTGCTCAAGGCATTCTAGTGTGCCAGGAAGGCTGGGGATTAGAGATGGGCTTGAGGGGCCTTCAAGAACCACAGGGAGGAGGTGCAACACCTATCACAGCAGGTTATTGTTTCAACATTCATTGTTGTCATCTCTTATCATAGGCCTGTATTGTCAGACTAAACGGAAGAAACGGAGTGTTGGAACGTAACATTTTTTTCACTCTTGATTCCATCTGCCTTCCTCGTGGATATGTCCCGCGTTTGTACGACATTGTTAATATTATTACAGTGGCCAGTGTCCGATCCTGCTTTCCTTTGAGAGCCGTTTCATTGAAACCAGTGAAAATGTATTAGTCACACCTTTTTATTTCTTTTCAATGTTATTTACATGAATGGAGAAATACTATGCTCAATAAAATACTGAAGGAGTCTAGGATAGACTGTCTAGTGGAATTTGTGCTTTGGTTCACTGTTTCAGTCCACAAATTCTTACTGGACAAATGTTGGGTGGGTTCCTTGGTAGCATCACCTCATGTTTTGTGTCAGAACATCCAAAATAATCTTTCTAACAGGTACCACAATTGTTTTTCCCATGGTATAAAATGCCTGATGTAGGAAGAACTAATGGGAAGCTTTCAGACAACTAAAATATTGTAGCAGTTACTCTGCATGTTGCCAATAGATTCATGATCAAACGACTTAAGGGAACAAGGGGTTGTATTCTGGCTTATGCTTCTTGGATACAGTTCCTTGTGCAGTTTGGCAGGAGAGGTCACATCAATACCATAAGCTGAGGGAACTGCCACATGAGTACTGAGAGAGAGAAAATCCTTACTTGCCAGATCATCATGTCTGGCCAAGTATAAAAAAGAATACCAGCTTCCTTGACTACTTTCTTCTATCTTACCCACCTGACCTAGCACCTAGTCCACCCTGCCATGGGTTGAACCTTCCTGATCAATCAGTCTTCTACAGGCTTGTTCAGGGCTCTCCATTCAACTACCAAATCTTCACAATTGTACCCAGAGCTATAGCTTTCAATTGTCAGATTGTCAAAGGTACCTAATGATGATGCTCTATCCCTTGTCAACCTGACAAGGGATTTTTAAACTGTAACCTTTCAATTCTTGTCCCCATGGGGCTTATATTTATATTATGATGCAAAATACAGTCAAATTTAATTATTCTCAAAATATAAAATGAAAGTTCTGATAAGTCCAATTTTAAAATGTCAGTCATTAAAAGTTCAGTTTCAACATTTTAAAAGGTCAAAGTTTCTGTCTTTGAAGCATCTGAAGTCTCTTTAGCATAAGGTCCTGGTCAATCAAATCAAGTTAAGCCTTAAGCACAGAATAGACATTAAAATCAAAGCATCAGGGCAGAGCAAGAAAATATAAATGAAGATAGAAGTCTGACAAGTCAAATATCACATCCTGTAATGTAAGGTTCATTTTCTGCTCCTTATTATATAGTCAGGGTCTCTCTTTACAGTTCAAAGTTGCACAAGCTGTGTTTCTCTGGACCAGGTAGAATCAGCACACCCATGGTTCTGGCATTTCCAAGACCCTTCTGGGTCCCTGCTGCAGCTATGAACTTCACCTTGCTTTGTAGGAACTCCAAACCTTGCACTTGATGACAGGCCTTCACATGCACGTTCTGGAGATCTGCAGTCCAATCCTTTTCCTTGTTTCAGTCCAATCCTTTTCCTTGTTTGGCAAGTAGCTGAGCCATCTCCCCATGCCCAAGAAGAGATTTTTATAGATAAGAAACCATATGGTTCAATTTATCTACCATGTTGAGTACTTGGGCTCATGGATGATAATCTTTTTACTAAATAGTGTTATTTTCAAATTCTGGTTGTTACAAAATATAGTATGTTCAATATAGAAAAAGAAGAAAGAATAAACCCACAACTATACAAGAGAAAGTGATGACCACAATCCAGAAATCTATTATCCAGAAACAAAAGATTATTGCCCTTTGGAGTTTCCTTTGCTCCAGACGTTTTTCTGTTCACAAGTACCTGAGTATTGTTGGAAAATCAAAATCTAACATTACATAAACTGCTACACTATTATATGAAGGACACATATTTAAGACAGGAGATTGCCAAAAATTTGATAAGTAACCTCAGCGAATTCATGTTTCATAATTAACAGACAGTGTTCCAAATGCTGTGACATTTAGTTCACATTTCCCACTATGTATCACTTACACACCTGATTATTTTTATAAATTTTACTTTCATACATATATGGTGTGTGTGTGTGTGTGTGTGTGTGTGTGTGTGTGTGTGTGTGTGTGTGTATTTGTGTCTTCAAGGGGTGGGCTAAGGGCAACTTTGGGAATCATCCTGGATTGCTCTACTTCCATATTATCTTGTTCTGGAGTTTCCTAAGCTCTGTCTTCTGGGGTCTGGGAATACAGGCTGCAGCCATTTTGGCCTGGCATTATTAAGTGGAATCTAGATGCAAACTCAGGTACTTTTGCTTGTGAAGCAAAGGCTTCCGTTCTGGAGACATCTCCCCAGACTTGTTTGATTATTTCTACATGCCAAAGTCCTTGGCGTGACAGTTCTTGTCCTTGGATATCTCCATGAAGCTTGAGACATTTAGGCAAAAGCGTTTTTCCAATGTTTTCAAAACAGACACATATGGTGGCCTGTGAGGAAGGATCCTGTGATGCTGTTGCCCTTCCTGAGCAAAATGGGCAGCATACATGATCTCATTCATGGTGTAGGACAAATTGGTAACCATTAGAGAAACAGGTTTTGGACTTTCCTTTCACACAGCACCCTCACGTCAAAAAAAAAAAGTTGATGAATGTTAGGATGCAATCGAATAACTTTAAGACAAAAAGGGAAGACAAGCCTGGAACAGTGTTCCAAATTGGTAATCTAGGCACTCAGGAAGTAGGAAGAAATATCTCTGCCAGTTCGAGGTCAGACAGAACTGCAATACTGAGTTTCAGGTAGTGTATACAGTGAAATAGTTTCAGTAAAATAGAGTGAATATTTGCATATTTTTGGACTAACATTAGTCTAAGGATGCTTACTAAATACAAAGGTAAATGGATAAATAGCACACATTTAAATTATGTAGAAGTTGTCCATGAAACAAAGAGTTACCTTGTTAAAGAAAAAAATGGAATTATGTACTGTATTTTCTAGTAAGCGACTACTTTTTTGCTAACTTATAAAGAGCTGTGATGTCTCCAACATACGAACAGTTCTAAAAGAAGAAAATTACAGTAGTAATGAAAAAGACTCTAAGAAATTCAAAGCAAGTCTGGGGAATTATCTCATGTGTTGAACACTTGGGCTCCAGAGTAAAAGGTCCTTGTTTGGATCCCCAGATTTCATTAAAAAATGCTCAGTGGATATTGTAGAGATATGTAATTCTGGCCCTGGAAGGAGGAGCCTGGGAAATTCAAGAGCAAGCAAAAAGTGGAAGAGCAATCCAGGATGGTTCCTGATGCTACCCTTGGGCTTCCTCAGGCATGCATACTTGAGGTACCATCTTGTACATACATATAAACACCAAAGAATCATAAAAGAATTCAAAACAATATTATGACATTGCAAGTTGCTCCTCATTGTTGCAGTAATTGTGATTAGAATTGTTGCAATAATGGTGGTTAAAAATGTGTCCTTGACAATTGTAGCAAATGTGTCTCAGCTGTTGGTAATTGTAATTTGGTAAAGGTACACAAAACAATTTATTAATAGCCATAGCTGTTTATATCATTAACTGATGTTTATAGAACTCCCCAAAGCTTCAAAAATTACTGTTATGTCAATTACTATGTTAAAGAAAATTGGTTAAAGAATGAATGAATGCCAAAATATATAAAATGCATATCATGTGACATACTACGAGTTTCTTGATAAGTTGATCTACCACTTTTTTCACTCATATCTTCTTGTCTGGAACTTTAACCTTCAGAACACATCAGAGAATAAAGTTAAAATAAGAGAGACCTAAATAGGTATGGGGTTTCTCTACTTGAATGAATTCTGGTGATGATGTTCAATGGATAATGGAGTCATTGATTCAATGCTATAGGTTTGTATGTGCCAATAGGAATTTATGGCTCTATCTACTATCTATCTACCTACCTCTGTCTCTCTATGTGTGTCTGTCTATCTATCTGTGTATTCATAAGAAGTTAATAAGCAAACGTGTAGCTCAGTGACTATATTAGAATGCTATTTTGGTGAAAGGGGTCAATTTTTTGCATGTCAAAGTATTTGGATACATGAAGGTTTGAAGATGGCTCACCAAGGTAAAAGCCTTTCTAGTGCAAGCATGACAACCCCCCACATAAATGCATCTCAGCTTGCTTGAGGCATAAACAGAGCAAGCAGGCTAGCCAAGTCTGGAAGCTCTGCATTCAACTGAGAGGACCTGCTTCATTACATAAGGTGGAGAGTGACTGAAGAAGACACCCAAAGTCTACTGCTGGCCTACAAGTGATTGTACAACCAGACACGTGTGCACACACGTGTGCTCACACATATGGATAACATTGTGTAAGGGGCATTGGGAAGTACGACACATTTGTACATATTTGCATTAAATATTTTATGGTACATTACAGTGAGTACATACAGCATAACTTAAAGCAATATGGTAAGAGAGAATATGTGGGAGGATGTTAGGTGGTTCTTTTTCACATTTTCTGTTAAAACCTGTATTAGGGTTCTTAGAGTCACAGAATTTATAGAATGAATATATATATATGAGATTTATTGAGTTGGTATACAGATTTGGCCAAGGTAGTCCAATGATAGCTTCTAGTAGCCGAGGTAGTCCAATGATGTCTGCTTGTAGCTAGCTGTTCAGTTTGGTAGTCAAGTGGGTGATGGTTGAAGGCTGGAAAATTCTTAGAGTCTTTAGTCTAGTTGAAGGCTAGAGGGTCAAAGAAACTAGGCAGCCAGAAGGAAGAGCAATTCCTAGCACAGTTGCAAGAAGGCCTCTCCTCTCTTTCTTGGCTCCTTTTTATATGGTCTAGTACTGAGAGGATCCTATGATATCTTTGGAGGTTCTGATAGGATCTAGATTGAGTATAATCCTATCAGGTAATCTCAGTTGATCTTTCCAAATGTGGTCTCAGCCCATCTTAGTTAATACCGGGTGTGTCAAGTTAACAGCCAGGCTTAACTATCACACAACCTGTATAAACAAAAGTTGTTTAAAAAATCATTCTATGGTTGTGTATTATCTGTGATATTCAGTCTCAGATGTCAAACTGAATCACCCTTGAAAGGAAACTCAGACCAACTCTTTGTGGAATTATGTTAATCAGGATAAGTGGGGGAGACCTACTCACTAAGGGTGGCACCATTCCATGAATGGGGTGGGGGTGAACCAAATAAAAATGAGAAAGTGAGCTGAGCAAAAGCACACATCCATCTGTTCCTGTCTGCTTCTTTTACTGTTAATGTGACTTGAGGCCTTATGTTTCTGTGCCAGTGTGATTTCCCCTCTATTGATGGACTGCAAACTCAAATCATGAGCCAGAAGCCATTTCTCTTTTACTTTCCTTGCTTTATTCATGGGAAAGACAGAAACAGAGCATGGTGCATGGATGGAGGTCAGAAGAAAACTTTCAGGACTCAGTTCCCTCGCTCCACCATGTGGGCCAGGGGCAGAACTTGGGTTTGTGAGCAGGTTGCATACTGAGCTATCTCATTGGTCCTCTGTTCTCTTTAAGTTGCTTTTGTTGGGGGTGTTTTATCACAACAGAAGAGAACTTGGGACAGTTTCCACCTGCCATTCCCTTTCCACCACCATTCCATTTTACCAGATGATTATAACTAGAGCACATTCAACTGTCCATTTGCAAGTTCATTTGTGATTGTTGGATAATATCTGCCTGCTCAAATCATTGTCCTCTTCATGCTGCACTGACCCGGTGGCCTTACTTGCCAGTGAATATACATGAAGTCAAATGAAATGTCTAATGCCTGGGGTCCGTCTGATTGAACTACAGTGTATTCAGTCCAAGGACCACCCTACTGTCCTCAGAAGCAAAACAGATGTCTGTGTGGTAAAGTACAATGAACTCCAGGGTACATGATTCTAGGAGGAAGGCAAGGTCATAGTACACAGTAAGAAGCTTGCCTGAAAGTACACTGGAAGTTTCTGTGCCTTCTTCTGGAAGTTAGAGATGAGCTATCCTCTCATTGTATTCCTTCCTTATCTTTTCATAGGAACATTTAGAATGTGAGTCTGCCTCCACTTGGTTCAGAATCTGGGAAGATGGCGGCAGGAGAGATCACACTGGACACTTCAGACTTTCAGAGAGTGCTCAAATGATTTATGTCACAATTGTTATTGAATCTGCTCTTGGATAAAATAATGGAGCAATAGAAAATGTAGTGAGTTAAATGTGACAGGTGGTAAAACCGACTATTTTGTGGGCATCTCCAGTAAAACAGTATTTTAAAATACAAGGTATGAAAACTAAGTGTTCACCTTCATAAATGAATGTGATTAAAGTTCCACATATTTACTGAATGTTACTTTTTGAAAACAGATGTGAAAGACTTCAACGACTAGGTAAGTAGCTATTTTAATATGTTTATTGATGCTAATCATTTATGACATCAACTGTACACCATGCACAATGAAACCTATAATGCTTTATGAAAGTGGTTCACAAATCCAGGCTTTCAAATTACTAATTTTGATCTAAGTGAGCTATATTACCTTAGCAGTTTTTCTCATACAAGCTCAAGTTCATTTAACGAATGTTTTAAGTGAATAGATTATTTAGTAAATATATGAAAAAGGATGTCCATGTACAATGGTCTCTTGGCCATTTTCCTCAAGAAAACCTAAGCCCAGGATCATGGCACATATCTATAGTCATAGATAACTTTCATGTAGAAATGTTAGGGTCATGTGAACCCTGAGGTTTTGTGCCTCAAACACAAAACAACAAATGTCCAATGTAACCTTACGTTATTGCCCTTAGTGTACTTTGGATGGTATAAAAGAAACACTGAAGTGGGAGCTACGGGCTGCAGGTTGTGCTTGAAGCAGTGGGTGCGTCGACATGTCCCGTGGGTCCAGCGCCGGTTTTGACCGCCACATTACTATTTTCTCGCCCGAGGGCCGGCTCTACCAAAATATGCTTTTAAGGCTATTAACCAGGGTGGCCTTACATCAGTAGCTGTCAGAGGAAAAGACTGCGCAGTAATTGTCACACAGAAGAAAGTACCAAACAAATTACTGGATTCCAGCACAGTAACTCACTTATTCAAGATAACAGAAAACATTGGCTGTGTGATGACCGGAATGACAGCCGACAGCAGATCCCAAGTACAGAGGGCACGCTATGAGGCTGCTAATTGGAAGTACAAATATGGCTATGAGATTCCTGTGGACATGCTGTGTAAAAGAATTGCTGACATTTCTCAAGTCTACACACAGAATGCAGAAATGAGACCACTTGGTTGTTGTATGATTTTAATTGGTATTGATGAAGAACAAGGTCCTCAAGTGTACAAGTGTGATCCTGCTGGTTACTACTGTGGGTTTAAAGCCACTGCAGCTGGAGTTAAACAGACAGAATCAACCAGCTTCCTTGAAAAAAAAGTGAAGAAGAAATTTGATTGGACATTTGAACAGACAGTGGAAACTGCAATTACATGCCTGTCTACTGTCCTATCGATTGATTTCAAACCTTCAGAAATAGAAGTTGGAGTAGTTACAGTTGAAAATCCTAAATTCAGGATTCTTACGGAAGCGGAGATCGATGCTCACCTTGTTGCTCTAGCAGAGAGAGACTAAACATCGTCATTAGTTTACCAAATCCATGATGTCACTTGCCTGTGTGTTTGATAACAGTGAAACAACATTCTAAAGGGCCCCTGGGTTGAAAGAAGAACCTCTCCCATTCCTCCTACCACTGAAATGGTTAGGACTCTGTATAAATAAAAAGTGCTTTTGGAAGAAAAAAAAAAAAAGAAACACTGAAGACAAAACCTAATTTACCTTGAATGATAAAACTGAAAAAGCAGTATTAGAGAAATTAATGATTATAAAGTAAAGCATCACTATTACCATGGAAGAACTGAAAGCTTGATGCATTAGAAAGTGCTGCTAGTACTATTACTACTTAGTTTTTCATTCGAATCATAGCAGAATATGAAGTGAACTGAATCAAATATTTTTAATCTCTTGCTACAGTTTTATGAATGGACATACTGAGTATTTTCAAATTTTAGTCAGATGCTTCACATGTTACAGTCAATTAAAATTTCAATAATCCACAGATACTTTGGAGACTGAGGAATGATCATCCACTGAGTCTATGTGTGGGAGACCAGGTCTAGTGAGACCCAGACTGAAAAATAAACTAAAATAAGACAAAACACAAAAGGCCAATTTAACTTTCTGCATATCTACTTTGTACTATGCTACGCTGAACATATTGTGTAAATTAAATCACCTGGTCTGTGAAATAAAGAGAAAAGCACTCATGTTAGAAACAAGATTTAAATCTTTATTCATAAGAGTTTTACCATTGTTATAGAGAAAAAATCGGCATTACAACCATAAAAATGAAATTTTGATAAACAGTAATAACTGCACCTCAGATAACTTTACATCTACTTTAATTTACCAGAAAGAAAGGTACAGTTGTACTTAAGATCAGGATTTACAGCGTCAAAATTTAAACTAGAGTTTCTAACATTGGGTTTACATTACTGGGTTCAAGTTTTTTTTTTCAGGATATTGGAATAGCATTAGTTAAGTCTTACAGATATCCAGGGGAATAAAATATGCGTTTACATTTTTTACATTGTTACAACTCAAAATTCATTTTAATTATCCTCCATAATTTTCTTCTGTAACACATCCATTTCTTTATTAAGCACTTGTTTTATTTGGTTAACTACAACATGGCCGTTATTCTCTATGTCTTCCAAACTCTGAAACACAAAAAGATACTTTCATCACAAAATGAGATTTTTTCTGTTTTGGATTCTAAATTTAAAAAATAACTCTCAAAAGTCAGATCTGTTTAATATGCAAATGAGATTCCCTACTCCTTGCTTGTAAAACTTTATAGATACTATAATACCACCCATATCTGCATTCTAAAAAAGTGAAAGGTATCACAGCTGAATCAAAGGCAGTTATAGAAAGTATGAAAGTGTATGTTTTGTGAAAACTAATGAGCCCAGATGGGAGAATAACAGGCAGAAAGCATACCTATCATATATAGCCATCAGCCACTCTAAAGCACTATTGGGGTTGCAGAGAATTTTACATGGAGCTAGACAACATAATAATGGACCCTGTCTCAAGAGAAAAGAGGGTTGCTGGTGACTTGGGTCAGTTAGTGTCCTGCTTGCCTAGCATGCAGGAAGGAAGCCTTGGTTTTGATCCCTAGCACTGCAGAAGCCAAGTGTGGTGGTAGAACATGCCAGTGATCCCAACACTCAAGAGGTGAAGGCAGGAGAATCAGAAATTCAAGGTCAAACTCAAGTATATAGCAAGTTTAAGGGCATCCAGGATACATGAAACCTGTCTTAAAAAGGAATGCAATAAGGAAAAGATTTTAAGATTAAAAAGATTTAGAGATTGGAAATTCCAAATGGTAATTATCCTAAATTTGAAATTTTCTGGTGAGAACATCAAATATTACATTGTTGTCTACTTACTATGACTAACCGGTCAGTGGGAGTAAATGCAACCAACTGAAATGCATTCTGAACTTTTTTCCAAGTTGGGAAAACCAAAAATGTACATTTTAGCGTTTGTTTTCATTACAGGATTCGGTACGTATCCTTAGATAGCTTATAAGTGCTCATCCTTCATGCTCAAACTTCCCAGGAATGGCATTGTATGCCTGTATCACAATGCCCAGGAGAAAAAGTTGTAAATTAGCGTTTGCTTCAGAAGTACCTATTGAATCACTCACTATTTAAGGAGCACTATGGTGAGTGTTATGAGGAAACTGAAAAAAAAAAAAAAAACTAATCCCCTTAATTTCATTGAGAAGAAACATTTAAACAAAAAATAATGCAAGCACTTTATAACAAGGATAATTTGTAGCTGCCTGTAGCTGCCAAGGAGAAAATGGAAAATGATTCCAATTAAAATTGTGAAATAATACAATTTTGATAACTAGAAAAGCATCAGTGATATTTTAGGGTAGGTGAATACCCAAAAAAAGGAAGTATATGGTCAGTTGGTTCAGAGAAAGTAATTATGGAGAGAGGCAGCATGAATGGATGGTTGTGATAAATGAACCATGAGAAAAAGAATCAAGTGACGAGGAATCTCAAATATTCAAGAGTGTAGGATGGAAAGCTATTATGATGGAAAGGTACAGTTAGAGTCATAGGAAACAGGATTGTTTCGGGGGAGACGGCTCAGTTGTTAAAACACTTTCTGTATAAGCAATCAGAGTCCCCAGATCCTAAGTGAAAAGCTGGGTGGTTTACTAGCAAACTGCCTGTAATTCTGCCCTCGAAGGCAGAGACTAAGAATCCCTGGAGTAAACTGGCTACCAAATCTGCCACATCTGTAATCTGTGGCTTTGATCAGAGCTCCTGTTGGAGAGAATAAGGTGTAAGTGTGATTGGGAGAGATTCCCTAGTTAAAGTTTGGGGGAGTCACACACACACACACACACACACACACACACACACACACACATGAAATTGGAGAAAAGTGAAACAAGAAAACATGTTAGATCTAAGGACAGACTGAAGAACAGAGAAATCAGTTGAGTTTGCATAGTACAAGCCAAAAATGGTAAGACTGTCTAATATTGTAGACTAAGAATCACCAGTAGGTATGAAAAGGAAAAACCATGAACACTACAGAGGTATAGAGTATACAATCTAGCAATGACCAAAAGTGGGAGGAGGTGATAAAACTGAAAATTCTTACTCATTATAGAAATATATAAAAATATTTCAAAGAAATCTTGTTTCATAGCTTATCTAACCTTTATACCAATTAACAAATCACTCTCAGGGAACCTTAAGAGAGAGGTAGAAACACTTGAAATGAATTTTAAATTTGTAGGCATTAATCTTCAACAATTCCAATTGAGTACTCCTTGATTCAGTATATACAGAGGAAACGAATTAAATGATTATAAAACTTGTGATTTTCAGTTAAATAGGTAACTGTGAACAAAGTGAAAATAAAGCATGAGTTTGATGTGTGATAATTACACGTCTAGATAACATTCCCCATTTAACATTTTCTATCTCAATAATCCTCACAAGAACTTCAGAATTCTGACATTATATTTGTAACTTCAAGTTGGGAATAATTCACTCAACATTGAAAGTTGGTAAAATTTTTCTTAAATTTTATTTATTTTGTGTATGTGTGTGTGGTGTGTGTATCAGAGGGCACTGTATGTTCCTGTGGAGAACCATGGGTGACTTCGGGAATCATGCTGCATTGCTTCTTCCTTCTTTTTGCTTTGCTCTGGGATTTCCCTGGGCCCCTCCCACAAGGGCCAGCAAGTTGCTATCCTTTCCGCCTTGTGTTTTTAAGTGGGACCTAGGATCCAAACTCAGGACCTGTGTTCATTAGATAAAGTCTTCGCCCCTGAGCATTCTCTGCAGCCAGATAGTCATTAAAATTTTCAAGTGAAAATCAAGTATTTTTTGTAAAATAAATTATGTGGGCCAGTGAGAAGGCTCAGTGGTTAAAGGTGTCTGCCTGCAAATCTGGCCACTTGAGTTCAATCCCCGCAACACTCAAGTATAAGCAGACACCCGACCTTCGAAAAGGTTTCCTGTGACATCCGCACACACTGTGCTCTTTGGTACATTGTCTTTTCTCTCACACCCCCACCCCCATCTCGCCAACAAATAAAAGAATGAATTATGTTAATTGACACCATACCTTGAAGAACTGATCTTTCAGCAGTTTAGCTACTTTCAGTTTCTCAGCCTGAAGAACTTTAGTGCACTTAAATCTCTTGCCCTGCTGCTTAAATATATTCTGCAAAAAATACAAAAACTCTGTAACAGTAGGTTAATAAAAGCTTTTGTTGATGTTGATATTCTTGTGGGCTTTATGTACTCTATATACCCCAACCCCCAAAATACAAATTGCAATTTGGCAAATATGTTTCCACATTAAGCTGAAAAGGAATTTTTACAAATAGATGCCTTTGACCTTTTGCTTTCATTTTCACATCAGCTGTGTTTCTACCAATAAACTGCAAAATAAAAACCCTCAAAGTCTCTGAGTAGAAATTTTCACTGAGATAGGTTCTGTGCTGCTCAAAGTTGTAGGAACTCATGATCCCCTTGCCTCAGCATCCCACGTAGCTGGGATTAGAGGCACAGAGCATGTGAGAATGAGTTGGAAATCTTCATGTTCTTCACATTCAAGACATGACTTACTGCTGGTAATCTTTTTTTTTTTTTAAAACAATTCTTTTTTTTATTTATTCAACTGTGTGCATGTGCGTGTGTATGTGCACGCGCGTGTGTGTCTGTGTAGAACCACGGATGAATTCGTGAACCACCATGGACGCCTCCATCTCCTTCTGCCCCAGGATTCACAGGCTCCGCCCTACCAGGACCGGAAACGCAGGCCGCCCCCGCTTCCGCCTGGTGTCTGTCTATACGTGGGATCTGGGATCCGAACTCAGGACCTTCCACCTGCAAGGCGGAGGCTTAACCCCTGAGCCACCTCTCCAGCCCACTGCTGGTAATCTTAATGTCTACATAGATGATGTTTCAGTGACTGTAGTCTTTCAATTCCTTAACATGCTCTTCATCAGTGGCTTTGTATTCTAGTCACCATTTATCTACTTGTTGCAGTCAGCCTGCAACATTGCTGATAAATGACAATCAAACAGCTTAAGGGAACAAGGGGTTTATTTCCTTACAAGTCCAGTTACAGTTCTTAGTCCAGCTTGACCGGAAGAGCACACACCAACATCACGGCCGAGGGAACTGGCCACACCATTACTGCATAATGGCTGAGAGATGGACAATCCTTACTTGCCAGACCAGCCCGTCTGGCCAAGTATACAGAAGGATGCCAACTCTCTCAACCAGCTCTCTGTGATTTATTCCAAGGCCTAGTCCCACCCACCATAGGCTGGGCCTTCCCCATCAGCTAGACAGTCTCCTTCAGGTTTGCTCTGGGCTTAATTCAACCACTAATTCTCTACAAATGTGCCCAGAGCTCAGACCCTCAACAGTCAAGTTGACACCCGTACTTAACTATGACACTACTCATATTCAATATTCATCCCCTAGATTTTGCCATTAGTAATATTTACTCTACAGTATCAATCATGATAAACACATCTTAACTCTACATCAGTTACTATTCTGAACTCTATTAAATAAATTTATTCCTAAGGAACTCATTTAACTCTCCAAACAACAATATGAGATAGGTAGTCATCAGTCACTTTGAAAGAGGAGGAATCTCAGTTGCAACCACAGATATGTTGTACATTGTTTCCTGAGAGGTATTGCTCAAAGAAGAATTTGGTCCAAAACAGTGCACTCCCAGAATCCTGGAAGCAACCATTGTACACTACCCACTTGAACTGCAGCTAATTCTCTTAAGTGTTACAGCTGTATAACCCTTCATCAATCCTTCTTTTCACTGTTGTGCTTATTCATGCTACATTTGATTTCGTCTTTCCCATCGTATATTCTACTACTCCTTTTCAATAAATGATCACTAAAACTACTCCTTTTTACATATTTATGCTCTCAAATTTTGTGGTTAAATCCCAAGGTTGGGAAATCAAACTCTAACTAGTCTACCTAGTGGAAATACCTTCACTACCCGACGATCAGATTTCATTGAACACCAAAGTGATTCAAAAAGAGGATTCACTCTCACATTACCAGATATCCATCTGCTATGCTAAGAATTCTACTTTTACTCCTGTTCCTGAGGTTATGCTATACTTGCTTTTTGCTAAGTCTATTACAAGGAACCCAGCAATTATCCTCCTTTTCCTTTAAAACAATTGTTCCTCTAGCCATCTCTAGTTGCACAGGACTGTAATATTAGCTTCTGAGACTTGAGGATGATCACAAACTCAAGACCCCTGTGACAATTAATGAGATCCTGTCTCAAGGTGAACAGAAAGAAGAGGTGATGGAGGGAGGTATCACTCATTAGAGCATTTGCCTACTATTCCCTAGGTTCCAATTCTGAATATCCAAAATGAAGTAAATAAATTTGTACCTATGGATTACACTTATTCATACATATAGGCTATTTTGCCTAGCACCAAAGAAGCTTCTATTTCTTTAGTCTTAGGCTATCGCATACTTTTCTTTCCTTTTCTCTTTTGTAATCATTCAAATGAAGTTCCATCAAATCATTCTGATTCACAACGATAAGCTCTACATTGTCAACTCCACCTGATTTTGCTATACCTGCCATAGGGCAAAAGTAATGGACCCTTCTCCTTTTACAAAGCCTTTATTCCTTTGAAGTAATTTACTTTTAATCTAATAGGCCACTTGTTCTTAATCTGCTTTGCTGGTTCTCTCACACCATCAAAAACTTCGAATATGGTCGTACTCCAGGGGTCTGCCCTTAGACTCTTCTCTTTTGCATTTCCAATCCCTCTCTTGGTGATTTCACACAGTCTCTAGCATTTAAAAACTGCCTTAAACTGAGGACTTGCAATTTTGTTACTTTAGCCCACAGCTTTCTTATGAACTCTGTTCTCAATTGCAAGTGGCCCTCCCTACTCCTAATGGAATCTCAGGTGCATTTCAAAGTGAACGTGTCATTACTGAGCTGACAAGAACCTCAGATGTAAAATTCAAAACGTTTGATAATTAAAAATGAAAAACAGAAACTGTAGTTAATGCTATAAAATAGGCAAGTGGGATTATCTTCCATTTCCATATAGAGAAGTAACACTTCTGACCACTAGTAGTCAACGATGTGGTGAAGTGGTGCTCTAGCTTCTTGTTACTGTGCCTGCCTACTTTGCAAAACGTTCTGAATTCAGCCAAGAACTGAGAGACAAATAAGAACAGAGATAGAGGAAGAGGGAAGAGAGGAAGTGATGGAGAAGGGGACACTGTGTGTGTCAGGGGAGAAAGGGAGAATCATTATCTGACTGCAGTGATTGCTTCAGAAAAGGGAAATGACGTAAACCAGTTCAGTGAAATGCCTCCACAGGAATTTTCTGTTAGAGCTATTGAGAACCATGATCCCTTCACTCCACAGGTAGCAAATTTATTGCACATCTAAGTGGGAAGAAGTAACTGACTGTTGAGCAAGAGTAATAAAAACCAAAAGCAAAGCCCAGATGGTACCAGTTAAGTAATTCATTGCACATTGCATAGCTCACAGAGGTTAAGGCACCTGCTTACAAACCTGATGATCCATGTTGCACCCCCAGAAACCCCCATGCTATGAGATAATTGACCTTCTAAGGTTGTCCTCTGACCTCCACCCATGTGCCATAGTTTGTCACATGTCTCTTCTCACTCTCTCCCCCAAGTCGATGAATAAAAACAAAATTGGGGAGTCAAGGATATACCTCAGTGGCAGACCACTTGCTTAGCTTGGTGATCTCCTGTACCTCCTGAACAAAATAAATAATGCATCCCCCTCCACATTCAACAATGTTTAAAGTTAACCTATTCATGAAACCTGTGGTTTCTTTCACATGAACCATAATCCTACAATGACTTTGGCAAATCTCTGTGGCTTAAAGTTTCAATAAAACAATTATCAAATAGTCAATGACTTCAATTTTTTTTAAAAAAATGTTTGCAAGTCCATGTTTGCATGTGTATGTGCATGCATGCGGTTGCATTGTTTTCACATGTGTATTGGTACACATTTTTTTTATTATTTCTGTTCATACAAACTTAACAGGTACACCGGTCACCTCCCTCCCTCCACCTCCCCCTGACTCCCCTGCTCTCCCCTCCCCTCCCCCTTCTCTCCTCATCCCCCATTACTTCCCCCTCATCCCCGGAGCATCATTTAATGTGCATGCCAAACTCTTCTCTGGGTCCTTCTCTCCTGTGAGGTGCAAGGACCCAGGGGCATTTCCCAGAACCCTTTCCTGTGTTCCCCTTAAGCTTAGGAACACTAGTGTGACTGTCAGTCCCTAGCCTCCAAGGATCCTAGTGCCTTTAGTCCATGTGGTACACATTTGTTAAGCAATATGTGTACATGTGTGTGCTTGTATGGGGGTGGGGGGCTTGAAGTGTCTTTTGTCATTGCTCAGCACTCTTTTTCTTCTGAGCAAATGTCTCTTTCTCAACCTGGAGCTCAATGATTCTACTAGCCAGCTTGCCATTGGGATCCCGTCTTTGCCTCCCAAGCACTAGGATGACAGGCAGGCCACCAGGCCCACCCAGTGTTTGTGTGGGCACTGGGAATCTGAATTCTGGCCCTCATGCTTATACTGCAGGGTCAGCTCCCCAGCCTCTCGAAAATGTATTTTTTATAGGATGAATTGAATTTTGATCTTATTTAATATTTTACTCTTTGACAATTTCATATGCAAATTCAATGAATTTGAATGCTTTTATCCTCTCTTTCCCACCTCACCCCCTCCTGTCTTTTCATGGCAAGTCTGCAGTTTGAAAGAACTAGAACACATAGCTAGTAATGGACAACGACGGCTAGACTAAATGTGTGGTATAGTACATGGCTCCTTTTTTATTCCTACTTCAAATTTTTTTATAGTAGATCAAGTATAAAGTTAACTGTGATACCAACCATTAGTTTATCTTCCTGTTCCCCAAGTTTCTTCAGTTCCAAATGCCACTGATTGAACATACTCTCAAATTTCCCAGTATATTCATTTTGAAGCTGCTTCCTATACAACATAAAAATGCAATGCTCAATGTTCGCACTAATAAGAAGAAAATATTATGAGAAAATGTAACTTTAATACTATCAAAAGGAAAAAAATTCCACATTAAATATTCTGTGGTTATAAAATTAGACAAACCTAATTTTATACTTATTATTATATTTTATATTACATACATATTGTGCTTACAAATAGAAGTCTTTTTGCATACCTTGTCTCTTGAACACTAAGAGTATTCGATATATGTATGTATGTATCATTTCATCTAAAAGAGGCATTTTTATACATTTTTCCTGAATGTATGCCTTGATATTAACATTATTGTAATTCTTGAGTAGAAATACTTTACTTTTTCTTTTTTCCATTTGGTACACCTGGGATTTAGTGTAAAGGAACCGTTAACTTTTAAAACAGAATTTTTTTGCAATATGAAATTGTCCTTTCTCTAACTTGATAAACATATTTACCTGTAATAAAAGGAATAGTTTCTATGACTTGGACATTTTACTATTAATACTGCATTTCTAGAATGAATATAAATTACTTTTTAAAAATAATCCTCTACAATTGTTGCTTAAAAGAATACGAAAGTAGTCATCACTCTATTCCAGAGAATATATCTGAACCCAGGAGGTTATCAGCCTTTTCACTCAGAGGAAAATCTCACCAACACTTTCTCCAGACTGCAATAAAAGCAAGATGATGATACTATTTTTCATAAGCAATTTGTACCAATAAACACAAAGAAATCATACAACAGTACTGCCCCCATGGTAGTGGTCTTACATTTCATGTTGTTGTTCTGTCCAAACTTGTTCAATATTCTGGGTAATCTCCTGAACAGATTCCTTAATAAACATCTCCATTCCTTTTTGCTTCTGAAGAAAAGCCTTGTCAATATTATCTACAAATATTCATTAGAATTTAGTATTGAAGAAAACTATACTGTTTACATAAGTAAAAGTAAACATAGATAAGAGTAAAGTTCATTGGGCAATTTCAAAAACATTTAAAATTAAGTACAAGGCAGTACCAGTTAGTTATCCCCTAAATATGTCAAATTTTAGAGCACTGGAGATTTCTGCTTTTCAGATTAGATATTATCAATTAGTACAGACTATGCAAATATTTCAGAGTGAAACCTCTACTCTCTGAAAGATTTCATTTCATGTATTATGAATGAGAAACATCCAAACACTTTCCAACACTGATTTTCCTAACTGAAGACAATTTCTAAACTTAGGTCTGATGAAAAAGAGCTCATAAATCAAACAAGGAATCAAGGACAGAATTTAATTTTTCACCAGGAACCATTATAAGAATAGTTACAAACATTTATCAATTTATAAAATAGCCTCTCATGAAAATGACAGAGGGGTACATTATGGTTAGAATTCATTATACGAAATTCACATAGATACTCCATTAAAAACCAGAATCACAAAGGATACTTAAATCAAATAATACCTTAGTAATATCATAGTGATACTTTAAAAGAATTTCACTAAAGACCAAAGACAGAAAAAATATCTTATAGGACTGTTTTATAGCAGTTTATAACATTTTAATGTTTCAAATAATGTTTGGTAAACACACACCTTTCTACCATAAATAATCACCTTTCAGTAACTATCATGAAGCTACACTTTCAGAATCAATACCAATACATTTATTGAAGAAACACTTTGATCTTACTAAGTTGAGAAAATAGTTCTAAAAAGACTATGGGCTGGAGAGATGACTCAGCAGTTAAGACTCTGCCTCACAAGAAGAAGGTCCTGAGTTCAGATCCCAGGTCCCATGTAAAAATGCCAGGTGGAAAGGGCACCAGCCTGTACCTCCAATACTCGTGAGCAGGGCCTGGGAAATCCCAGAGTGATGCAAAAAGCAGGTAGAAGCAATCCAAGATGTTTCTTGAAGTCACCCTTGGTCCTCCACAGAGACATACAGTGACTTCTCTCTCTCTCTCTCTCTCTCTCTCTCTCTCTCTCTCTCTCTCTCTCTCTCACACACACACACACACACACACACACACACAAATAAATCAATAAAATGTTTTTAAAAAAGACTTGATAGTATAAAGAAAATCCTGAAGAAGGAACCAAATGTTACGAAATTTTTCAAAAAATATTTTCCCCTAAATGCATGCGATGGCTCATGCCTGCAACTGTAACAACCCAGGAGAGTGAGGCAGGGGAGCTGCTGCTTAAAGGCTATGTTAAAGGCCTACATAGTGACTTTTCAGAATAGCCTGAACTATGTAGTAAGAAATTGCCTCGAGAATAAACAGCTGTGCTGCTGAGACTGCTCAGTGGGTGAGGTTCCCTGCTTGTGCACAAATGTGGCCACCTGAACTACACATGGAGATCTTCTCTCAAAAATAAACAAGCGCTGCTAGGGAGATGACTCCATGAGTAAAAGTGACTGCCTGCTCACAGAACTTGTGGCTTGAGGCCCACATGGTGGGGTAGAAAACTGATTTCTGAAAATTGCTTTCTGTCCTCCCCCTCCTCTACTCTTCCTCCTCCTCTTTTTCTTGAATGAATAAAAATACCTTAAACAAACATTGGTAGTGTCTCTGAAAAGACCACAAAACTAATACTTAATGTACAATTTAAAACTCCCTATCTTTTTAAATCTAAGTATAAAATGCTCACTGGACGCTAAAGCTGTCTTTCATTTTCAATTACACTCTTTATCGTTATTGAAAGCATTGTTATCTTAGAGGCTTCAATTTAACACTACCCTCCATATGGAACAGAGCACACCAGGAGTCATTACAAATAAATGGAGTAAGGAAACATTCATGTACATACAGATGTCTGATGTGTTTCCAGGTTTTTTTAAAAGTCAACCTGTGAATCCAAAGAACTAAAAACTTTTCTCATCCACTTTATTTTCTTAAACTCCATTTAAGCCACGCAAATGTCCCAAATGCCAATTTTACCTTTCCCATCATGAAAAAGACAAAGAACTATGATGTTAACTTAAAAAATGTGTAAAATCCTACAAATAAGAACAGAACATTAAACAGCAATTCCATATTAAACTGATTAACATTTCCTATTACAGATATTACTAAATAGTTTCAATTTTTATCTAAATATAAATACTTCTAAAACATACCTCCAATGTTGTCCAGTTTGATTTTTAAGTCAAATCTGCAAAAAAATTACATTTAAAACATTAAGGCTGGATGTTTAGTTTGGTGGTAGAGCATTTTCCCAGTATGCACTCTACCCTAGGGTTTGATTTCCACCATTCCCAAAACAAGCCTTGTAATTAAGTGTACATGATATGCAATGCTTATCTTAGAAGAAATATGACATGTGAAATAGCTAACATACGATACTTGTCAGACATGGTAAATTTTTTTGCTGTTACTTCTTATTTTAAGTATGGGTCCCCAGATAGATAGGGTTGGCCTCAAAGTATTTATATAGCTGAAGTGTCCCTGAATTTCCAATCCTTCTGCCTCCACTTCCTTGGTGCTCGAATTATAGACATAAAGATTCTTTATTGGGCAGGCAAAAGAATAATCATTAAATGTGTTACCTTTCAGTTACGATTCCGTCAGGTAAACATGGTGTATCCGACCTACCAAATACTGAACTTGGAGCTGCAGAAATAATAAAAGTTAAAAAAAAAAGTAGAAACTGAATATACACTTTTTGTACATTTTAATGCAACAAGTTTTTTTTTTTTCAGTTTCCTGGGCATTTTGCCAACATAGGCTTTGAAAACAGATCTAAAATTACAAGACATTTCTGAAGGTTAAAATGAAACCTAATCACAACTCATGACCATTTTTTAGAAACTTTTCAAATCTTCCTGTGGTAAGATCGTTATAAGTGATCTACTATTAAACGATATGTTTGACAGCAAAGGCAAGATACTATATGTATTTGTAGCACTTTGACACAGGCTTGTGAACAAGAAAGGAGAAGGCAAGAAAGAGGAAATGCTTGAGAAATTTTCATTCTATCACACTATGGGGCAAAGAAAAACATGAACGACAATCATCATCCATACCCAACACTAGATATACTGTACCTTTGTTAATATCCTGTGCTAAATCCTGCACATCACGGACTTCAGCATTGATGTCAGAGATAACCACTTGAGCATCATCCAAGTTTTGTGCTTCAGATATCTTCTGATCTTTGTAGGCTGACATATTTCAATGCTTTCTCATTTAAAATACACACAGAAAAAAATAAATTCTCAAGTCTTCTAAATTTTAAGAAAAATTTTAAATAATCTGATAAAATTTAAAATGTGAAAGATCAAATAAGATTGACTTTTGTTGCATGAAAGGTAACAGTTTCCTTATATTACTTAGCAAAAAGTAAACAATTTGACAGTTCTGAATTTGAAAGAAGAAAAAATTGGTAAATTCAACCCTGACTTCAAAAGTCCCTGCAAACAACCATTAAGAGACCAAAATTTTAGTCACATATCTGCTTAATTCTTCCCCAATTTGTGTAAGTCTTTAAAGTTGTATTTGAATTTTTAATCAAACAATAGATGCCATCAGAAAGTACACCAAGCATGTCAAAATACAGTCACAGAAACACACAGTTCTGCAGAGCTGGGGATGAAGTTCTGTAACAGAGTTCCAATTTCAAAATTTGCCACCCCCTAAATATTTCCCTTAACTCCCCCCAAAAAAGCCAGGCATGATGACTCAGATCTCTAATTACGGCATTTGCTCGACTGAGGAATGAAAGGTCAAAGCCAGCCTAAGTCACAAATGGAACCACAGGTCAGTATGGCCTACCTAGGATACAATCTCAAAAGGACATTGTACAAAGGACAATGTGGTGATTCACAATGCAATTTCCCTGGTGGTGAGGTCAAGAAAAGAGCATCACAAGCTCGAGGCCACCAAGATTGCGTAGTTCACTCTATCTCTATCTGGTTAGTCTGTCTCTTCTCACCATGCCATTCCATTTTGCGATCTCTCCTGATTCCTTCTTCCCACCATGCCATTCCATTTTTCAGTCTCTCCTCATGTCCCCTCTGTCCTTCTCTTTCTCTCTCATTGTCTTCCTCCATCTAAAAGCCCACCATGTACAGAAAGCCATGTTGTGGTCCGCAGCCTGTTTGAAAGGAATTAGACATAGACCCAGACACAACTCACCTCCCCAGCTCTCAACCCTATGAATTCTCCACTTGTGACCCACACAAGTGGGGTCCCCAATGAGTCCTCCAGGCATGCCCCATTCGTCATGTCTCCAAACCCCAATATGTTTCTACTGGAGCCATCTCCACAGGGTTCCCACGGATCTTCCAGACATACCCAATCCCATGATAGCACCAAGCAGGGTCCCTGATGGTCCCTGTGAGTTGTCCTGTTCTTTACACCCTTGAGCCGCATGAAGCCTCTACCCACACCTGACAGTGCTGTGTCCTAAAAGGATCCTCTAGGATTGCACACAGGACTGCACACTTCCTTGCTTCCCAAACTCTGAAAACCACAAAAGCCACTAAAAGCAGGTCCTTGACAGATCCCCTAGGTCTTTCCTGATCCTCATACACCCAAAACATGAAGCCTCCAATCACAAAGCCTCCAAAATGGTCTTCCCTAGGTTGCCAGTGTCCTCTGTTCTGGAACACCTCAAGTCTCCAACCACAGCCTTTCCTGGGCCTGCCTCTTACTAGCTCCTCTGTGCCATCAGAAGCCCTGTCTTCCAGAAGCTGACCACATCTATTATGCCATGGGGAAGGCCAGGGGACGCTGTCCTCAGTTATCACGTGGGGAAGGCCAGGGAACACCAGTGTCCATTATACTGTGGGGAAGCCTAAGGGCGCCATCCTCCATTATCCCCCACGGATGCCGTCCTCCATTATCCCATGGGGAACCACTGGAGACTTCAGCTTCTATTATCCCCTGGAGACGGCCCTCCAATATCCCGTGAGGAAATGCTGGGGATGTTCCCCTCTTTTATCCCCTGGGGACGCCCAGGAGACCCTGGCTTCCATTATCCCATGAGAGAGCCGGGGCAATGCTACCCTCCATTTTCCCCTGAGAGTCCAGGGGATGACAAGAAGTGGGAGAGGGGGCTGCCGCCCCAGGCCCGCACCCCATGTTCCACACACTCCTCCCCTCCTCACATCTCGAGGACCCCCATGGCAAAGCCACTCTTACTGCTCTCCCGAAGGGTGACCTTCCCAGCGCCGGCCTCCTGCACGCAGCTCCTCGCAGCTTTCCGTCAGCTTCCGAGGGCGCCAGTTGAATAAAACCCACCCTTCCGGGATATGCTCCTCTCTGATTGGCTGAAGGGGTGCGCACGCGTGAACTAGAAGCAGCCACGAGACTGTTGCATCCTAGCGCGATATCTTGGAAGCTGCCATTGCTAGGGGGACTAGGATGGATCAGCAGGCCACGTGCCTGCTGCCCAAGGAGAGGAACAGAGTTCCATCCCACAAGCCCACAAGAAGGTCGCACTTCTGAATGCTGTCCCCTCACCTCCACCCTTCTACCATTTCTCCCACCTCTCTTTCAACTAAATATTAAAAAAGAATCGTGACATAGTGTGGGCTGGCAAGGGGGTAGATGTTTCTCAAGTTTAAAATACTTTTACACAGTTGGAAACAAGAAGAAAATACGCAATGTTCTAAACATATAACTCCTGTCCCCTTTTGTGAACTACAACGTTGCCGTTATTCACTAAACACCTTATGTCTTATCCCACATATTCCAGAATAGACCACATTCTACCACTCCAACTTCCTCTGCCACTCGATTCTGTTATAACATGCTCAGTAGTTTAAAAAGTATCCTGAATTTCTGTAAAGTACTTACCCCATGACCTAAGTTTCATTATTATGTACATATGCCTTAACACCACATCATCTTGGGTTTATGCTTTCCAAAACATTTGTCTCTAGTCTTTAAAGTAGCCTGTCACTCTGATTTCACTGAGCATTTGTCACTTCAAAAATGTTATACGTATATAATATATATTATATACATAAATAACTATAAATGAAGACAAAATTATTTTAAGAGTTTTATGTAATTACTTAATCAATATTGTACATAGCTATCCAATATTATGTAATATTTCATCACAGCATTATTTTGCAATTTACTTATTAATTTTCTTGTAAATGCTCATTTCAGCTATTTTCAAATGAGTAATTAGATAAGCAACAATATTCTATTTTAATTCCTAGGATAAATGTTCAAGTTTTTTTAAACTCTACAAAAACATACTATCATTATGGGGCTGGAGAGGTGGCTCAGGGGTTAAGCTTCTGCCTTGCAGAGTTCCAATCGTAGACCCCACTTATAGAAGCTGGGCGGAAGTGGGGGTGGCTTGCTTTTCTGGTCCTGGTAGGGCAGAGCTTGTGAATCCCTTGGCAGAATAAACAAGTAGGAAGTGGAGGCATCCATGGTGGTTCCCGAATTTGCTGGTGGTTCTACACACACACACACACGCACATGCACACGTGCACACGCACACGCACACATGCACAATTGAATAAATAATAAATTTTCAAAAAGATACTATCATTTAAATGAAAAATAAACATAATTATGAATAAATGGAATAAGTTTACAGGAAGGTAGGAGTGAAGTCTGGACCTTCTCCATCTACTAAATAATCTCCTGCAGGTTTGCTCTGGACTTAACTACCAGTTCTTGACAAATGTGTCAAGAGCTTGAACCCTCAACCATCAAGTTGACACCCATATCTATGATAGCAGGTTTTTGAAGTTGATTGTTTTAAAATTGGTGTTTTATTAAAATAAGTGGTAAAATCTGATAGAGCTCTACTGTCCAGAGTGCACAAAGAACTTAGAAAATTAAACACCAAGGAAACCAATGGCCCAATTAAAAAATGGGCCCTGGAACTTAAAAGAAATTTTACCAGAGATGAAATTAAAATGTCTAACAAATATCTTTAAAAATGCTCCACTTCTTTAGCCATCAGGGAAATGCAAATCAAAACCTCCCTGAGATATCATCTCACCCCGGTCAGGATGGCAAAAATCCACAATACAAACAACAACAAGTGCTGGAGAGGATGTGGAGAGAGGGGAACTCTCCTACATTGCTGGTGGGAATGCAGGCTCATACAGGCATTCTGGCGAGCCGTCTGCAGATTCTTAAAGAAATTAAAGATTGAAATGCCATATGACCCTGCTATCCCACTTTTGGGAATAACCCCCCATGCAGCAGAGGTTCGCCTCGATAGCACAAGCACGACTATGTTCATAGTAGCACTGTTTACAATAGCAAAGTCATGAAATCAACCTAAATGTCCAACAGTTGACGAGTGGATAAGGAAACTGTGGTACATCCATACAATGGAGTACTACTCAGCCATCAAAAAAGATGAATTACTGGAATTTGCCGGGAAATGGATGTCATTAGAAACAATTATATTAAGTGAAGTATCCCAGACACAGAAAACTAAGTGCCGTATGTACTCCTTAATAGGTGGCTCCTAGTACCAAACTCAACCAGCCCACATTGAGACACTCAAGGGTAAACCTATGTAATACGGTAATTGCAAGGATTGGGAACAGGAGGGATGGGGTTGGAGGGCCACACCAGACACAAGGAGAGAGGGGACCATGTTACAGCAGAGAAAATCGACCTCCAAGGAATGCAAGTAAATAATGTGACACAGACGTTCGTTCCTGATCATGTACAACTGAGGGAGTATGATCTCAACAGAAGGGGAGGGCATATAGTCTGGCAGATGAAAAGAGATCATTTTGCAAATGGGTGACTGATCCCTCCCTCACTGAGATTTCCTGCTTTTATTACATCTACCCTTGAATGTGCTATTATAACAAGACTCCAGTTTAACAGCTTTTTGTCTCTGACCAGGGGGTGACATACAGTGCCCATGAGGATGGAGTGAAGGGCATTGCAGGAGCAGCAAAACTGCAAAAGAAAATCAACAAACCACAATCCAGAACTTCAGAGACTCTATATCATCCACATAGAACTAAGCCAGCCTAATCTCCCCCCATCCTGAAACTCAGGGACATCTGCGGAAGAGGGGGTGGTAAGATTGTAAGAGCAAAAAGATGGGGGGAGCAATGATTTGAAGAGTCTCCACACTAGATAGGGCTGAAGCAATCATAATAGGACTTTGCATGCCCTGCACCATGTCCATCACATTATTGACCTCACAAAGTCTAACATCGGCTAAAGGCACCAAGATCCTTGGAGGCAAGGGATTGATGGCCACAGAAGTGTTCCTATGCTTAAGGGGAACACGAGAAAGGGTTCAGGGAAATGCCACTGGGTCCTTTTATGTCATCGGAAAGGAGGACCAAGAGGAGAGTTAGGCATACACAATAAAGGACTCTCTGGGAATTGGGGGGGAGGCACTGGGAGATGGGGAGGGAGGGAGGGGGAGCAGGGGGTTGGGGGGGAGGAGGAGGGAGGAGGGAACTGGTCTACCTATTAAGTTTGTATGAGCGGAAATAATAATAAAAATGTTAAAAAAATAAAATAAAATAAGTGGTAAAGTACTTATGACAATTCAGTAATGGCAATTTTATTATTAAAAAAGGTGAAAGGTTTAGTTTTGCTGTCGTGACTCAGAATGCAACTGTCAGGTGCCTCTCACATAAAGGCACAAACAAATGATAGCAATAATTGCAGTAGTTGTGTTGCATTGTGTTTGTTGCACATGGGCTTCACATAGACTTGAAGAGGTGGGGCAAGTGTGCACTTGAAGTCCAAGTAGATTATCTTTCCATAGGTGCATCATGCTTGGCTATTACTATATTGGTTCAGTGTTCATTTTACATCTCCCTATTCATTTACTCAAGGGAGTTTTCATCTGTGTGTTCCCTTAATTGAATAATACTGTCTATATGCTGTAATATGCTGTCTAATGGACTAATTCGTTTAGATTTGTTATGCCCTAATTTTTTTTTAAAGGTTAAAATTCCATTTTATTTATTTTTTTTTTATTAAAAATTTAATTATACATTTTAAAAATTTTTTACCAGTTCCCTCCCTCCCCCCTCTTCCCCCTCCCCTTCCCCCAGTGCCTCCCCCCCAATTCCCAGATAGTCCTTTATTGTGTGTGCCTAACTCTCCACTGTGTCCTCCTCTCCGATGACATATAAGGACCCAGTGGCATTTCCATAAGCCCTTTCTCTTGTTCCCCTTAAGCATAAGATCACTACTATGGCTGTCAATCCCTTGCCTCCAGGGGTCTCGGTGCCCTTATCAGATGCTAGACTTTATGAGGTGTTATGCCCTAATTTGAAGTATCCTTGCCACAACTAATTAAAACAATACACCAGTTAATCAACAAAAAGAAAAGGAAAAAAGAAATAGTGACATGATTTTACTTGTGCCTGTCAAAATTTTATGAATTGATTTAGGAAAGATTGCATTATAATGACATAGAAACATCATAAGAAGTAATAAAGAAGATTAAACAGAAATTGTGTTGTGTGTGTGTGTGAGCATGTTTTTTGTGCATATATGTCTATGTCTTTGTGTTTTCTGTATGCATGTATGCACAGTTCTGAGGAGGCGGTCAGAGGTCAACTGCAGAAGTTTTCCTCTACTACTGCCCATCTCGTTTTTTTGGTACAAGGTCTTTCACTGAATCTGATATCCACTAATTGGAGAGGCAGGTTGGCCAGTGAGCAACAGTCACCCACTCGGCTCTGTTTCCTTTTCCTAGGATTAGAGACATGAGCCAATGTGCCCAGCTTTGCCTGGGAATGCTGGAGATTCAGACTCAGACCATATCAAATGGTCTTACACACCAGGCATTCTCCCCAATTCCTGGTTGTGGCACTATCGATTCAGGGATGCCCTAGCCGGGGCTCCCAAATCCAGGAGGTCTGGCTACAGATAAACCTGAAAAAGAACATACAGGCAGAGGGATGGACAACCAATGGGCAGAGGAATGAACAACCAATGGGCGGAGGGATGAACAACCAATGGGAAGGAGGGATAAACAACCAATGGGAAGTGGCCATCTAACCTGGACGCCTAGTAAACAGCTAAATGATTGGCGGCTACTCCCTCCTCCCTCGAGCAGAGGGGTGGCCACACCTGATTGGACCCCCACCCTATATAAGCCCAAACACTTCCTGATTAAAGCTGAGTCTGCAGCCAACTCGTCATTTGCATGCTGCTTCTCGCCTACAATCCCGGGGTCTGGGTGGTGACCCCATTGTCAGCTCGCCTATTCAGTGCCCACGAGGCCCCACCGTTTCCCCTCTCTCCCCCTCCCCCCTCCCCGCTGGCCTGGCGGGGGATATCAGCAGCACCTGGTGATGATTTCTCCATTGATATTCATTAAATATGTTTCTCTAGCGTTGATTTTTACTTTTATGTATTCAAAAGGTAACATTTAGGTAGAAACTTTAATCTTGCTTCAGAAAATCAAATCAGGCTTCCTTCATTATTTTTTCAGCTCTGAAATAGTGTAGTATTGAATCCACTGGATGCTAGATGTTTTGTGAAATTCTTACATGAAAGCTCCTAAACCTGTTGTAGGTGCTATACACATTCAGCATGGTGGCAGGTTCCAAAATAATCATACTCAAATTAGTAGCCTTCCTACTTGCCAATGACCAGAGGGAGAAATTGAGAAACCATGCCATTTACAAGAGTCAAAAATTGCATTGGAATAAACCTGAAGGAGGAAGTGAAAAACCTCTACAATGAAAACTTACAGACACTGAAGAAAGAAAGAAAGACACTGTAAGAAGGAAACACTCTCATGTTCATGGATTGAAAGGATTAATTCTGTTAAAATTGCCACCCCACAAAAAGCAGTATTCAAATCTAATACAATTCAAATCAGAATGCCAAATCAATGCTACAGAAAATTTGAAAGATGATTTTGAAATTTCTGTGTAACCACAAAAGACCCCTTGATAGCTAAAATGATCCTGAGCAGAAAGATTCAGCTGGTTTCAAATTACGCTGCAGAGCCATAATAATGGAACAGCATAGTGCACAAAATGAATAAAAAAACAGAATACTGGAATAGAATAGAGAACTCATGTATAGGTCCATGTAACTACAGTCAACTGATTTTTGACAGAGAAGCAAAAACATACATTGACTGAAGTGATTTCCCCTTCAACAAATGGTGCTGGGAAGAAGGGTTATCTTCATGTACAGGAATAAAATTAGGTCGTTATCAGTCACTCTGTACATGGACAAAAAAAATTTCAGTTCCAAAAGAAGCTAGGTCCTCAATGTTAAACTTGAAACCTCAAGACCAATGGAGAATAAAGTAAGTATTACACCTCGTAATATAAGCACAGGTAAAGTCTTCTTGATTATGACTCAAAATACTGAGGAAATAAGGACAGCAACTGACAAGTGGAAACTCATAAAATTAAAAAAAAAAAAAACCCTTCTGAAAGAAACCAACATTTTGTACTGCAAAGAAAACTGTTCATAGAGCAAAGAAGTAGCCTACAGAATAGGATATATCTTGGATATATAAAGAGTTCAAAATCTAAACATCAAGAAAAACAACAGCTCTATTAAAAATGCATTTAGGAATCAGAGAGTTGTCAAAAGAAGATACGGAAATGGCTAATAAATACTTTAAAATGGATTCAACATGCTCATCCATAAGCAACATGTATAGAAACCACATTGAGATGTCATTTTACTACAGTCAGAAGGGCTATTCTTAAGGAAAATGACTACAAATACTGGCAAGGATGTTAGGAAAAGAGAACACTCGCTGTCTGTTGGTGGGTATGCCAATGGGTGTGGCACCTATGGAAATCAGTGTGGAGGTTCCTCCAAAAGGTAGAACTCGAACTACCACATGACCCAGGCAGAACACTCTGGGGTGTATTCCTCAATGACCCTGTATCTTATGACAGATACATCCCCCTGAATTCATTCCAGCCCTGATTACAATAGCAAGGAAGTAGAACCACCCTAGATAACTATCAGTGGGGAAATGGCTAATGAGAACATATTGCTTGAATGTACAGTGGAATATTTTCAATGAAATTATGAAATCAGCAGAAAAATGGGTGAAACTGTGAAACAGTAGTGAGGTAACCAAGACTCACAAATACAGGCACCACATATTCTCTTTCTATGTCCATGCTAGGTAGGAATTTTTTAGAGAATGTGTTTGATCTTCCTTCCCATTTAGAATGAATTGTTGTTGATAAATTCATGACTTATATGGATTAAGTGAACAAGGGGTTTTATTTTTGCTTATGATTGTCTGCTTACAGTTCTTTGTTCAGATTGGCAAGAGAGCACAGGCCAACACCAAGGGCTGAAGGAACTGGCCATATCATATCCACAGGACTGCTAAGAGACAATTCCCACTTTCCAGACCAGCATGTGTAGCCCAGGATTTCAAAGGATGCCAACTTTCTCAACCTATTTCCTCCATCATATTCACCTGTCCTGGAACTAGCCAGACCCACATGGGCTGGGCCTTCCCATCGGTCAGACAATCTCCTGCAGGCTTGCCTAGGGTTTCACTGAAAAACTGACTCTTTACTAATGTGCCCATAGCTGGAATCCTTGACTGTGAAGTTGACACCTGTATCCTACTATGACACATCATCCCCTGTCAGTTTCACACAAAAACACATCAATTATTTTTAATACATTTTTTATTATTTCCACTCATACAAACTTAATAGGTAGACCGGTTCCCTCCCTCCCTCCTCCTCCCCCTGAATACCCTGCTCCCCCTCCCTTTCCTCCCCATCCCCCAGTGCCTCCCCCCCAATTCCCAGAGAGTCCTTTATTGTGTATGCCTAACTCTCCTCTGGGTCCTCCTCTCCGATGACGTACAAGGACCCAGTGGCATTTCCCTGAACCCTTTCCTGTGTTCCCCTTAAGCATAGGAACACTACTGTGGCTGTTAATCCCTTGCCTCCAAGGATCGTGGTGCCTTTAGCTGATGCTAGACTTTGTGAGGTCAATAATGTGTTGGACATTGCGCAGGGCATGCAAAGTCCTATTATGATTGCTTCGGCCCTAACTAGTGTGGAGAATCTTGCAAATCATTGCTCCTCCCATCCTTGTGCTCTCACAATCTTACCTCCCCCTCTTCCGAAAATGTCCCTGAGCTATAGGATGGGGAGAGATTAGGCTGGCCTAGTTCTATGTGGTTGATATAGAGTCTCTGAAGTTCTGGATTGTGGTTTGTTGATTTTCTTTTGCAGTTTTGCTGCTCCTGCAATGCCCTTCACTCCATCCTCATGGGCACTGTATGTCACCCCCTGGTCAGAGAAAAAAAGCTGTTAAACTGGAGTCTTGTTATAATAGCACATTCAAGGGTAGATGTAATAAAAGTAGGAAACCTCGGTGAGGGAGGGGTCAATCACCCATTTGCAAAATGATTACTTTTTATCTGCGAGACTATATGCCCTCCCCTTCTGTTGAGATCATACCCCCTCAGTTGTACATGATCAGGAACGAACGTCTGTGAACTTAACCAGGTGTCACATTACTTACTTGCATTCCTTGATGGAGGCCTATTTTCTCTGCTGTAACATGGTCCCCTCTCACCTTGTGTCTGATGTGGCCCTCCAACCCCATCCCTCCTATTCATAATCCTTGCAATTACTGTATTACATAGGTTTACCTTTGAGTGTCTAAATGTGGGCTGGGTGAGTTTCGTACTAGGAGCCACTTATTAGGGAGTACATACAGCGCTTAATTTTCTGCATTTGGAATACTTCACTTAATATAATTGTTTCTAATGACAGCCATTTCCCAGCAAATTCCAGTAATTCATCATTTTTGATGGCTGAGTAGTACGCCATTGTATAGATTTACCACAGTTTCCTTATCCACTCGTCAACTGTTGGACATTTGGGTTGATTCCATGACTTTGCTATTGTAAACAATGCTGCTATGAACATGGTCGTGCTTGTGCTATCGAGGTGAACCTCTGCTGTATAGGGGGTTATACCCAAAAGTGGAATCGCAGAGTCATATAGCATTTCAATCTTTAATTTCTTTAAGAATCTCCAGACGGCTCGCCAGAGTGGCTGTATGAGCCTGCATTCCCACCAGCAATGTAGGAGAGTTCCCCTCTCTCCACATCCTCTCCAGCATTTGTTGTTGTTTGTATTGTGGATTTTTGCCATCCTGACCGGGGTGAGATGATATCTGAGGGAAGTTTTGATTTGCACTTCCCTGATGGCTATGGAAATGAAGCATTTTTAAAGATATTTGTTAGACATTTTATTGTCATCCCTGGTAAAATTTCTTTAAGTTCCAGAGCCCATTTTTTAATTGGGCCATTGTTTTCCTTAGAGTTAAGTTTTCTAAGTTCTTTGTGTATTCTGGACAGTAAAGCTCTATCAGATATGTGGTTAGTGAAGATTTTCTCCCATTCTGTGGGTTGCCTTTGAGCTTGTGTTAACAATCTCTTTATCTGAACAGAAGCTCTTTAATTTCACAAGGTCCCAACTGTTCAGAGTTGGCAGCAGTGACAGTGCCATTGGATGTCTGTGTAGGAAATGTTGGCCTAGCCCAATCAGCTCGAGGGAGTTCCCTATCCTTTCAACTATGGTTTTTATAGTCTCTTGCCTTATATCAAGGTCCTTGATCCATTTGGAATTAAGTCTTGTACATGGTGACAAGTACGGGTCCAGCTTTAATCTTCTGCATGTGGAGATCCAGTTTTGCCAGCACCATTTGTTGAAGATTCTGTTCTTTTTCCATTGGATTCTTTGGGCCCCTTTGTCAAAGATCAAATGGCTGTATTTTTGTGGGCTTATATCTGGGTCTTCAACCCTTATCTATTCATCTGTGTGTCTATTTTGGAGCCAGTACCAGGCTGTTTTTATAACTATGAATTTGTAGTGTAGACTAAGGTTCGGTATGGTAATACCTCCAGCAGTGTTTTTGTTACTCAGGATTGTCTTTGCTATCCTGGGTCTTTTGTGCCTCCATATGAATTTTGAGATTGTTTGGTCAACTTCTTTTAATTGTTATAGCATTGAATTTATATATTGCCTTTGGTAGGATGGTCATTTTTACGATGTTGATTCTGCCAATCCAGGAACATGGGAGGTCTTTCCACCTTCTGGTGTCTTCTGCTATTTCTTTCTTTAGGGTTTTCAAGTTTTCATTGGAAAGGTCTTTTACCTCCTTGGTTAGGTTTATACCAAGGTATTTCATTTTTTTAGGGGCTATAGTGAATGGGATTGTTTCTCTCAAGGCTTTTTCACTTCTTTCATTCTGGGCATATAGGAAGGCCTCTGATTTTTGGACATTTATTTTGTATCCTGCCACCTTGCTGAACTTCTCAATTAGTTCCCGGAGCTTTCTGGTGGAGTTTTTGTGATCACTCACATATAAGATCATGTCATCTGCAAATAGGGATAGCTTGACTTCTTCCTTGCCGACTTGAATCCCTCTTATTTCCTTTTCTTGTCTTATGGCTTCGGCTAAGACTTCAAGTACAATATTGAATAGAAGTGGTGAGAGTGGACAGCCTTGTCTAGTTCCTGATCGAAGTGGGAATGCTTCCAATTGTTCCCCATTGAGCATAATCCTTGCTGTGGGCTTGTTGTATATAGCTTTTATTATATTGATAAAGGTTCCTTCCATTCCTACTGTCTCTAGCGTTTTGATCATAAAAGGCTGTTGGATCTTGTCATAAGCTTTTTCTGCATCTATTGAGAGTATCATGTGGTCTTGGACTTTGGACTGGTTTACATGATGAATTACATTTATTGATTTCCGTATGTTGAACCAACCTCGTGAGCCGGGATGAAGCCTACTTGGTCCCCTTGAATGATCTTTTTAATATGTTTTTGAATCCGATTTGATAAGACTTTGTTGAGAATCTTTGCGTCTGTGTTCATCAGAGAGATCGGCCTATAGTTTTCTTTTTTAAGTGAATCTTTATTAGGTTTTGGGATTAAGACGATATTAGCTTCATAGAAGGAATTTGGTAGTGTTCCTTCCTTTGCTATTTGATGGAACAGATTAAGAGTTATTGGTGTTATTAACTCCTTAAATGTCTGGTAGAACTCTGTGCTGAATCCATCTGGTCCAGGACATTTTTTGGTGGGAAGATTCGAGATTACTTCCTCAATTTCCTTATATGTTATAGGACTATTTAAATAATTCACAACTTCCTGATTCAATTTAGGTAAGTTGTGTTTACTTGGAAATTCATCCATCTCTTTTATGTTGTCAAACTTCACAGAGTAGAATTTTTTGAAATATGTTATAATTCTCTGGATTTCTTGGGTATCAGTAGTGAAAAATGCATTTTCATTTCTAATTTTGTTAATTTGGGTTTTCTCTCTTTTGTTTTGGTAAATTTAGCTAGGGGTGTATAAATCTTATTGGTTTTTTCAAAAAAAAACCTTTTTGACTGATTGATTTTTTCTATCATTTTCTTAGTCTCGATTTCAGATATTTCTCCCCTTATTTTGCAAATCTCCTCTCTTCTGCTGCTTTTGGGATTGCATTGCTCTAGTTTCTCTAAAGCTTTAAGCTGCATTATTAAGTTATTTATTTCTGATGATTCCATTTTTTTTGAAGTAGGCATTAAGAGCTATGAACTTATGTCTCAGGACAGCTTTCATTGTGTCCCACAGATTTTGGTAAGTTGTATTTTCATTATTGTTCACTTTCAGGAAATCTTGAATTTCCTTTTTAACCTCTTCTTGAATCCAGTTCTCATTCAGCATCATAGTGTTAAGTTTCCAGGAGTTAATATATTTTCTGTTGCTTGTGGTGTTGTGGATGTCCAGCTTTAGGCCGTGGTGGTATGATAGGGCACAGGTTAGAATTTCAACTTTCCTGTATATGTGAAGATTCATTTTGTGGCCCAATTTGTGATCTATTTTGGAGAAAGTTCCGTGTGTTGCTGAGAAAATTGTGTATTCTTTGGTGCGTAGATGAAAAGTTCAATAGAGATCTGTAAGGTCCATTTCTTTAATGGTTTGATTAAGTTCCAACGTGTCCCTGGTAAGCTTTTGACCTGTTGATCTATCCCATGTTGAGTAGGTGGTGTTGAAATCCCCAAGAATTATCATGTGGGGGTTGGTTTCTCACTTTAGATGCTGTAGGGTTTTCTTAATGAATGTGGACGGGCCCGTATTGGATGCATATATGTTCAGTATTGTGAAGTCTTCCTGGTGAATTGTACCTGTGACTAAAATGTAGTATCCATCTGTGTCTCTTATGATGTCTGTTGGTTTGAAGTCCACTTTGTCCAAGAGCATAATGGCTACCCCTGCCTGTTTCTTGGTTCCATTAGCTTGCAGAATTTTTGACCAGCCTTTCATTTTTAGGATGTGCCTATCTTTTGTGGTGAGTTGATTTTCCTGAAGGCAGCAGATTGATGGGTTGTGGTTTTTAATCCATGTTTGTAAACTGTGCCTCTTAATCGGTGAGTTAATACCATTGACATTTAATGTTATAATGGAGAAATTATTTTTAATTCTGGACATTTTTTATGTTTAGTGGATTTTGTCAGCGTATTGTTTGACACTTATGTTTTGGTGGTATTATACTTCCCTGCTGTCCTCCTGGATACGCTTGTTTTTTTCTTCAAGTTTGAGTATCATTTCTAGCATTTTTTGAAGGCCTGGTTTGGTAGACATGTATGCATTCAAGTTGTCTTTTGTGCTGGAAAATTTTTCTTTCTCCCTTGATTATGATAGATAGTTTTGCTGGTTATATCAGTCTGGGTTGGCATTTTTGCTCATTTAATACTTGAAGTACTCCTCTCCAAGCTCTTCGTGCTTTTACTGTTTCCATTGAGAAATCATTTGTTATTTTAATAGGTTTACCTTTAAAAGTGACTTGCTTTTTTTCTCTTGAAGCGTTCAGCACATTTTCTTTGTCTTGAATATGGAGTTTTTTGACTATTATTTGCCATGATGAGTTTCTATTTTGGTCATATCTGTTTGGAGTGGGAAATGCCTCTTGTATTTGGATGGGCCTCTCATTCTTTAGTTGAGGGAAGTTTTCATTTATGATAACTTGAAAAATTTCCTCAGGTGTGGTATTTTGGTATTCTTGCTCTGGTATTCCATGAATGCGCATGTTAGGCTTCTTCAGGGTGTCCCATATCTCTTGAATGTTCCTCTCATGTATCTTTTTGGCTTCAACAATTTCTTCCATCGAGCAGTTATTTCTCCCACTTTGTCTTCAAGAGCTGAAATTCTATTTTCTGCTTCATTAGTTCTGCTGATAAGACTCTCTGTTGAGTTTTGGATTGAAGATAACTTGTCTTTTAGTTTGATTTTAAACTCTGCCTGAGACTGTTTTAAGTACTCTATGCCTATTTTTGTTTCTTGAACTGTTTTTATCAACTCCTCCAAGTGTCTGTTGTGTTCCTGTTCAAAGTGGTTGATTCTGTTGTTTAACTCCTCTTGGATTTCCTCTTTCATAGTATTAATCATGATAATGATCATACTTTGAAAGTCGTTATCTTGGGTCAGGCTTTCTTGGCTATTTTCTGTGAATTTGTTCTGGTTGAAATCCATGATTATGGGGTTAAATTTTTTGGTGGGAGATTGATCTTCTTGAGTTTCATTTCTCATGGATCTGGGCATTGTTGTTTTGTCTTTTAGGACCTTTCAGTTTCTGTATATTTTTGACCTAACTGATTTAGTTGGTATTACTACACTTGGGCAGTTATTACTAGTGCTTGCCTTGGAGTTGGGTACGTTTGTCTTTTGTTATTGTTATTTCCTAGATGAGGCTATTAGGCTGTTAGTACATGAGTTAAGTCAGGTTAAGTAGACAGGGGGTGAATATTAGTATGCTAGTGCTCTTTTTACAAATTAGTATCTTGGTGATATGTGAGCGTGAGTGGTGTACTCCCTGGAGTTGTATATGTTTTTGGGGTGGCTGTATGGAAAAGTTTATCTACAGTGATTAATACTAGAAAGGAACAGTAAGGTGAAAAAAAGATTTATTTATCTTTGGGCTGGATGTGAAGAATCTCTCCCATGTGATAGGATGATTGTAGAAGTCTTCAGATGTATGGGCTTTGACCTTTAGAACTTTGCTTGAGTTTCCTTTGGACTCCATTGAATTCTGAGTAGCAGTGTGTCTTCCGTGGACCACATGCGTGGGTCCCTGGTGGGCCGTAGAGGCAGAGGGGCTGATGTTGATGGCAGAATTCTTCACTGTGACCTGGGACTTGGCTTAGTGGCCGACCCAAGCTCCAGGGATGTAAGAATGTGAGCAAGTCCTGTCCCATCAGTTGGAGAGGTGGGCAGGAGGAAGAAAGGGCCTGGGGCCCGGGGCATGGCCTAGGCAAAACCAGAGGCAGCCTGGGTGTCATGGGACACGGAGACACCTGAGTAGCTGGGCGAACTCACGTGGGATGGAGGACTGGGAGCGTGTCGTGGTGGGCAGGTGGGCAGAAGAAAGGGGCTGGGGCCCAGGGCATGGCCCAGGCAAAACCAGACACAGCCTGGGTGTCCCTGGGGCTGGCCGGTGGTAGGAGCTGGGACATGGGCCCCCTGGGGGGCTGGGCGAACTCACCTGGGATGGAGGACTGGGAGCGCAGTCAGGCGGACAGGCAGGCGGGAGGAAGAAAGGGGCTGGCTCATTTCAATTTTCTAACAATATCTGTCTTCTGAATGATATATATTAATTGAAATGTTTTAAAACATAATATCTAATTTAAAAAAATTTTTTTACATGGTTGCATTCTACTTACTGTTTTATGTTCATCTAGTCCTATTCATTTCTAGGAGCCTAGAAAAGCAGTAAGAAATGATGCCTACGGACTTCTAAGATGAACAATGAGAGGTAGGGAGATGGTTTAGATGTTAAAGCTTTCACTTCACAAGTAAAGTGTCCCAGTTCAACTCCCCAGATCCCAAGTAAAAATACAAGGATCATAGGGCGGCAGCCTGTAATTCAGAGCCTGAGAAAGCCCAGAGCAAAGCAATAGGCGTTACATCAATGCAATATGATTCTGGATGTCACTCTTGGATCTCCATAGACACACACACACACACACAGCAGGTGTGTGGGTCTGTGTGTGTGTAACAGAGGACACTGTATGTCAGTGCAAATCCAAGGGTGACTTTGGGAGACATTGACGGTTGCTTTTACTTTCTTTGTGCTTTGCTCTGGCACTTCCCAGCTCTGAGCCCCTTCCAGAGACAAAAGTGCTGGCTGCTGCTTTTTCCCATTGGTGATTTTACTTGAGATATGTAATTGAAATCCAGGGCCTTCTGCTTAGTCTTAGCCCATTAGCCATTTCTCCAGCCCACGCCAGGTGTTAACTGCAGACTGATTCAAATTAAATAGTTCTTTTTGTTGTTCATTTCCCTCTGTTTGTGGGTATAGTTGTTAAAATATCTGCATGTGTGTATAGGTGTACACATAGGCATAAGGTTAATCTCAACAAACATAGCCAACTTTTGTCCCCCATTATTGTTTTGAGTCTGGATCTCTAAATAGATTCAGATCAGCTTGTTCTAGATATTTTCAGTCTTCTGCAATGGGAATTACAGGTGGACT
Source organism: Typhlomys cinereus (assembly GCA_023101885.1). NCBI lineage: Eukaryota > Metazoa > Chordata > Mammalia > Rodentia > Platacanthomyidae > Typhlomys > Typhlomys cinereus. The sequence continues at coordinate 1,020,166 of JALPQD010000420.1, read as the reverse complement.
GCCACTCCCAATAGATACTGTATCTGGAATCTAGAGATCCAAGCTCTGTAAGCACTGTAACTACTAAGTCATCTCCCTAGAGAGAATGCCACTTGGGTGCACTACAGAAATAAAATTCACAAGTCCATGCCATAAAACTAATCTATGTATTTTCCACCTATACAAATGCCTTAACTGATTAATCTATTCCAAGGCATAAATATAAGCTCCTTCATAAATTTGAAAAGCCAATACCATTTATTTCCTTTTCTTGGAACTAGCTATGCAACTCAGTAACTACATGAAATTGGTTTTGGATAGTACCTCCCTGAAGGACAGCAATAAGTCAGGCACTGTGGGGGCCCCCTATACTCTCTGCTACTTGGGAGGCTGAGGTGTGAGGATCACTTGAGCACAAGAGAAAGGGACAATATGAAGAGCACAGTGACAAATCTCTAAGAAAATTAAACTAAGCTAATCCTATGTTCTGTACTTGGATTTGTGACATTGGGGACTGACAGACACACAAAACCCAAAATCTGAATTTCAAATATCTTTATTGATAAGAGATAATGAACAATTTTGGAATTAAAGAAAAAAATCACTTCTTTTTAATGAAAAAAATGAAAATTTGGTATAAAGGAATAGCCAATGCTGACATCACTGGTTAGATTTATTTGGATTTCAACCAGAAGAGAGGTCTTATATATAACCAAGCTAAGTACTAAAAGTGCTATTACTGAAATCAATATTCTTGTCTGAGGCACAGCTCTTAGGTGACTTTTGAATTCTATCACTTAGGATCAAGATCCTTCTTCAAAGAATCTCCTCATCAGAATAATATGGCCTAATGAGGCTTTTTGACGCTTGTCACATCCTTCTGCTTCTGTTTAATGAAAAGAAACAATAAACACACTTATTACTATGCTCGGTATTACACATATACCAGGAGGTATAGTATTACCAGACTTCTACAATGTACCTTCACAGTTAGAAAGATAATGTACACCTATGGCCCTACCACTATGCATGTGCCCGATCTGATCATGTCTATGCAACTTACAGACTCTGTCACAACTTTTCTTTGCAGCACAGCCAATTCTTCTTCAAATTCACTCTGAGTTCTAGTAAACAGGCCATCATTGGCCTCCTCCAATTCTTCTAAGTCCTGAAAAGGACAGGCCACTTTACTTATGAATGATAATTTTATCTCAGGTTATGAAAAAATTTTCAAAGCACACATTTTTGAATATTCAAATAAAGCATACTATTTCAGGGAAAAATGCATCCTCAGTAAATTATAAAAACACAAACCCCTAATATTAACACACAGAATATTTCAGACACGAACATAAGAGAATTAATGATGGTGAGAATAGCACCAGTCTACTGTGAAAATGATTTTAATGAGCTTTTAATTTCAGGAAGTTGGTTGAGGGATGGAGAAGTTACTGGGTAATATAGTGAGAACTTCTCTTAAAAAAAAAGAAACACAAACACAAAAGGTATGGAAATAGAAAGATTTATAAGTCTTATTAGTAAATACCCACTTCTGTAATTTTATAGCAATTTCCTAAAATATCAGGGTAGCATCTATTTATACTTAGAGTGACAATGGCGTTAATTCACTGAAAGGAAAAAAATTTTAAGCTGTGAAAAACAAAAATTACATTCACATATTTATGGGGTCTCCCATGTAGCTCAGTCTAGGCCCCAGCTGTTTGACTAGAACATTAGTCATTCATTCCAGTACTGAAATTCTAACCATTTGCCAACACACAAAATAAATGAAAAAGAATCATATGTGCTATGGAGAAAGCAAAACTAACACATAATTGTTCTTTTTTTTCCCCAGTGAAAATAAATATTTAGGCAAAAGTAACAGAAAACTATTATGAGAATGCAGCATTCATAATGTAAAGTAGAAAGTGAATGATTTCAGTATAGTTGACAAAGCAGTAAGATTTATAAATTTAAAACGATGCTACTTGACAAGCACATATATACACAGTGAGTACGTTCGGAGGATGGCATTTTTTGAAGAGGTAGGAAAAATTTTCAAATTTTAAAAATAGTGTGACAAGAGATTTAATACATGGATCTTAACAATGAAGAACATAGAATGGAAAGTTATTGATAGGTTTTCTGAAGAAAGGGCTGCTTTAGAAAGATAACAGAGTGGAACACAGGTAACAGTTTGGAGCTTACATAGTACAGGCAAAAGACGATGAGAATATCTAGTACTGCAGGCAACTATGATGGAGGGTAGTAGTAATAAATTAAAAAGAGTAAAACGCCACTGTAGACATAAAGAGCATAGGGTCTAGTAATGTCTGAAGGCGAAAACAATGATCTACAGTTCCTACTGCAAATGATGGTATTCAGTGGTAACATCCAGAGGAAACTTTACTATTCTTCATTGAACCGTCATGTACTCAAAATGTTCTCAGGAAGCATTACAGCTCACACGCTGGCAAGAATTTACCTTAAAAACTCTTAAAATAATTTTGTCTTCATTTAATTATAGTTCTTAAAATGGTTATTTTAAAACCACTCATTTTCACTGGGAAGATGACTCAGGGATTACAGATTTGCTTTGCATGCAAGAATCTGAGTTGAGATCCTGGTACCATGTAAAACTGCCAGGCGGATATAGAAGAGGCCTGGACTTCTGACCTTGGCAGGTGGAGACTGGGAAGGCCCAGAGCAAAGCAATAAGGAGGTGAGCAATCTAGGATGGTTTCAGATATCAACTTTGGGCTTCCACAGGCACACATACTCACATACTCCATTTCCCTCTTGCATACACCTACATGCAAAAAACCCTAATTGTTTACACCCCACTTCACTAATTTACACCTGCATCATTGTTCTTGGCATTCAGAAATCTACAAATTTTTTACTTGTAATCTTTAGCTACCATATTCTCAGCTAACGCTTTGTATCATAGATTGTAACATAAAATCATTTTGGTCACTGAAGTAATTCTGAAAGCTTAATTGAGAAAATACTTTTCTACTATGGTTGAAAGCAATGGAATAATAATTGCACTTGGGTTCTTCCTGATTAACAAACACTGGAATTGTCAACATAAGAAGCCACAAAATTGATGTACGAACTTTTTCTTCTCAGGTAAACAGAGAAAAATGACTAAAATACATTCCCAATTCCATCTTCAATACACTTCAGCACAAGCTATTATAATGTTACATTCATCAGGTAGAAGCTATCAACTCGAAATGGAAATGGAAAGCATGAAACCTTAAAATGTGTAACAAGTCATTTCTTAAATTTGTGAAGAAAACATGCACAATATTTTGTAAAAAAAAATCTTATTCAACATATAACATACCTTTAAGAATTTCTCTTCTGCTGCTTTAATTGCTTCCATTCTCTGAACCTGCATCATCCTAGATTGCTGAAAAGCCTTTCGTTGCTGATGAAAATCATTCTACATAGATACAAAGGTAATGATATGGTAACAATTTTGCATGTGTTGGTGCTTGTTGCCATGAGCCCTTTTCATACTATGCAAACACTCTCTATGAGCTACATCCTCTACATACAAATTTAAATGTAGTAAAAAAATTACATTTGAAACTTGAAAAGAACTATTTTAAAATTAATATAAATTTTGTTTTAACAACTTCTGAGCAAGTTTAATTACCATGCGATATAATGATCTTACTAGTCACTGGGAAAGAAAAATGCATTTTTTCAAGAACATTTTTTGAGATAGGGACTCAGTACATTCCACAAGCTGACATGGAATCCATGATTCTTTGTGAGAGCCCTAACCAACTGAAAGAGCAGACATGTCCTACCATGTATACTTCCAACTTTTATTCTGCACTCTATCCTAAATTTTCATTACACTTTCTGACTCAATATTCTGCCATAAATATTAAGGGGACCTCTTTATAGGAATATAAACGATGGGAAATATATGATGGGAAATACATATGAACCATTAGATGGATAATATTATAATACTCTTTCAAGTGTATTTATTTTGCAGAAAATCATCTAGTCGTACAAATCACTGTATTAGATAGGTACTAGGCACTTTTTCCCTATCGAGCATGATGCAACTGAGTCACAGAAGGTATTTGTTTGTGATTTCATAGCTGACTACTCCTCATATGAGAGCTTGGTCCCAGATTTCAGGGTCTAAGTGTTATACAAAGTATTCCTCCACAATCACATGTCTAAACATTCACCTACTCCAGCTTGTGCACTTTAAAATCACAGCTCAAAAATTTGTCAGGATCAACAATCGATTTGTGCTCCTTGCTTTTCAATGTCATTCCTTCTCCTGCTGTCTCTTTTTCTCTTTCCCAGCTTAACTTCTCCCTGATAAATGCAAAGACTTGGTTTCCATATATTCCTAACTCCTTTCTACCTAACTTGCATTAACTTGTCTAAAATTCAACTCTAGTTAGTCTACCTGGAGGTAGTACTTTTCACCACTCGATGACTTTATTTCACTAAAATCACATAAGTAATTCAACAAGTTGGTCAACTCTTTCACCACATTTACTAACAACTTACATCTCTCTGTGCTCTCTTTTCCCTCTGGCTTCTAAGTATGAACTACTCAAGAACCTATCAAGAAAGGCTTATCATTCTCTGTTTTTACATTTGCCTATCAAGCTGAGAATTGTGACAAAGCCTCTGGGAATATTGAGGCAGGACAAGAGAATGTCAAGGCCCACTTGGGGAATGAAAATATATTCAATACAAAATGAAAAAAGAGAAAAGACAATGGGCTATATCTCAATAAAGAGTACTTGACTAAAATGCACAAGGCCCTAGGTTGCATGTCCAATTATTGCTAAGCATGAAAATTAGTGTGTTCCACGAGATTTTTTTCATTAGTACCCAGACATGATTTTTGGTTTTCATCTATAGAAAAAGGCTATTTTTTCTTTCTACATTTTTTATTTTATTCTTTATGCCTTCAAGCTACCATATTCCTTGCCTTCCTGTTCTCTCTTATTGTCATTCTAATCAGAGTTATCTTCATTTTCTACACAAATCATTTTGAATTAGCACACCAAGTACATACCTGGGGCTCAAGCTATTTCAATTCACCAGTAAACATTGCAAGGCACAAGTTATATTTTTTCCTTCATTGAAGAATGTTTCTTCTGTTGAGCAGTTTATTTCCTACCTTTTGGGGTACTTATTCTGACTATCCTTTACTGGCTTCCACCATACTTCCTAGAACTCTAAATATTGAAGTATTGCAAGGATCTATCTTTATACTTCTTATTTTTAAAAACACTCTCTGATTTTGATCTTGCATTTGTGACTTATAAATGGCATTCGCACTGAGTGTTCAAAACTGCATGAATCTCAACCCATGGTTTTCTCTTCTGAATGCCAGACCCCAACACTAGTGGCATACTGAACACCTTCTAGGATCATTTTCTGGTATAACATAAAGTGAACATTTTCAACACTGAGCTGTCACTCCAAACCAAAGTTCTTTGATTAGGTATGGTAATAATAAGTTTGACAGTTATAAACAATGATAAGAAACAGCAATAGTATTTAAAACCATTCTATTAGCTATGGAAGTATTTGCCTCTCTTCTCCCATAGAACCTAAGTGCAACCCAAGTCTAGACATTAAGAGGAAAGCACACTCAAGGCTTGTGCTGCAGTGTATAGTATACTAGCCTAGCTTGTATATGTGTATTCCTGATTGCAGTCTCCAGTGTCCACAAAAAAGAGAAACTATCAGAGCCACATTCTGACTAAAGCTGGTCTCAGTTTCCTGCAGATAATTTGTTGTAAGCCCAAGACTGGAAGGTAAGTCCACCAAGACTGAGCCGCAGAGCCCAGAAAATCTAATCAAGTAATTCTTTCTCTACCCATTGATCTGTAAATGAAGCTAACATACCCACAGTTTCTTCTATATAAACTAGTAATCCTTCATTTTTTCACAAACTTGTTACTTGAAATTGTAAGAATATCAACTGAAAAATAAAGCCCAAAGGCTTTTATGTAGATGGTAAGTGCCCAGACTCATGTTCTACAGGTTTCTGCAGGATAAAAAAAGCCTCCGTCAGTTACTTGAAAGTAATACAAATATAGCTTCCTTATCCCTACCTGAGATTTATCTATAATAGATTAAATGTAAAACTAATGTGATACCAACAGCTAATTTTTCTTGACGTTCTTTAAATTTGTTCAATTCCAACTCCCATGCCTGAAACAGAGCTTCACACTTCTGAAAATATTCATCATTGATTCTCTGCCTGTGAATCATAAAAATGAAAGATATAACATTTTATATCAGATAGAAAGAGCCTTCAAAACTATATTGAACTGACCTACTGTTATAGTCTAAAAAGGAAACAATGGCATTATTTTGACTGCAAACTTGAAAGTATTTTAGATTGATATTGATTCATGATGTGTTTTTCAAACAAATTCATACTCAGTTCTACTGGTATATATTAGCTCTTGTAAACTATATATATATACATATATATATACACTTTATATATACATACACATATTTATACATACATCTCTATTTTCTAGAAAATAAATTGTTTATCTCAGTATTTTTATTTTATTCATTGAATATAGATGCTGATAAAAGAAGATAATTCTTTTTCTAAGCAGAAATATTTTACTATCTTTCCCTGCATGTTGGCATAGCTAAGACTCAGTTCAAAATAAGTATGAAGTCTGTTAAAATATACACATTACTTATAATAGATCTTTGCCTAACTGTCAAAGTTTAGTATCAGAAAATTATTAGCTTTTATTTAATATACATTTCTTTCACTTATTCATTTTCACAGTGAATATAAACTATTTTTGAAAAAACTGAAACCAACAACCAACCATAATTCAGAACATTAGAGACCTTACATTTATCACCTGGAACCAGACCAGCCAAATCTCTCCCCGTCCTAAAGCTCAGGGAAATTTGCAGAAGAGGGGCGGTAAGATTGTAAGAGCCTAAAGATGGGGAGGAGCAATGATACGCAAGATACCCCACACGAGTTTGGGCCGCAGTAACCATAATAAGACTTTGCATGACCTGTGCAATGACTGACATATCAATGACTCCCCAAAGTCTAGCATGGATCACAGGCACTAGGATCCTTAGAGGCAAGGGATTAACAGTCACAATAGTGTTTCCATACTAAAGGGGAGCACAAGAAAGGGCTCTAGGCAATGTTACTGAGTCCTTACACTTCATTAGAGTTGAGGATACAGAAGGAAGTTTGACATTCACATTAAGGATGCTACAGGGATTGGGGGAGAAGAGAGGAGCACTGGGAGAAAGGGAGGGACGGGTGAAAAGAAGGGGAAAAGGGGGTAGAGAACAAGGAGGACCAGGGAGGGGTAGAGGGAGGGAGGAGACCTGGGTACCTATTAAGTTTGTATGATTGGGAAAATAAATAAATAAATAAATAAACTAACAAACAAATAAATAATTTAAAAAACTGCTCTTGACAAGATCCAACAGTCTTTTATGATCAAAACGCTAGAGACAGTAGGAATGGAAGGAACCTTTATCAATATAATAAAATCTGTATACAACAAGCCCACAGCAAGGATTATGCTCAATGGGGAACAATTGGAAGCATTCCCACCTCGATCAGGAACTAGACAAGGCTGTCCACTCTCACCACTTCTATTCAATATTGTACTTGAAATCTTAGCTGAAGCCATAAGACAAGAAAGGTATATAAGAGGGATTCAAATCGGCAAGGAAGAAGTCAAGCTATCCTATTCGCAGATGATAGGATCTTATACCTGAGTGATCCCAAAAACTCCACCAGGAAGCTTCTGGAACTAATTGAGAAGTTCAGCAGGGTGGCAGGATACAAAATAAATGTCCAAAAATCAGAGGCCTTCCTATATGCCCAGAATGAAAGAAGTGAAAAAGCCTTGAGAGAAACAATCCCATTTATTATAGCCCCTAAAAAAATGAAATACCTTGGTATAAACCTAACCAAGGAGGTAAAAGACCTTTACAATGAAAACTTGAAAACCCTAAAGAAAGAAATAGCAGAAGACACCAGAAGGTGGAAAGACCTCCCATGTTCCTGGATTGGCAGAATCAACATTGTAAAAATGACCATCCTACCAAAGGCAATATACAAATTCAATGCTATACCAATTAAAATCCCAAAGCAATTCTTTAAAGAAGTTGACCAAACAATCTCAAAATTCATATGGAGGCACAAAAGACCCAGGATAGCAAAGACAATCCTGAGTAACAAAAACACTGCTGGAGGTATTACCATAGCGAACCTTAGTCTATATTACAAATCCATAGTTATAAAAACAGCCTGGTACTGGCTCCAAAATAGACACACAGATCAATGGATAAGGATTGAAGACCCAGATATAAGCCCACAAAATTACAGCCATTTGATCTTTGACAAAGGGGCCCAAAGAATCCAATGGAAAAAGAACAGCATCTTCAACAAATGGTGCTGGCAGAACTGGATCTCCACATGCAGAAGATTAAAGCTGGACCCGTACTTGTCACCATGTACAAGACTTAATTCCAAATGGATCAAGGACCTTGATATAAGGCCAGAGACTATAAAAACCATAGTGGAAGAGATAGGGAACTCCCTCGAGCTGAATGGGCTAGGCCAACATTTCCTAAACAGACATCCAATGGCACAGTCACTGCTACCAATTCTCAACAGTTGGGATCTTGTGAAATTAAAGAGCTTCTGTTCAGATAAAGAGATTGTCAAACGAGCTCAAAGGCAACCCACAGAATGGGACTAAATCTTCACTAACCACATATCTGATAGAGCTCTGCTGTCCAGAGTGCACAAAGAATTTAGAAAACTAAACACCAAGAAACTAATGGCCCAATTAAAAAATGGGCCCTGGAACATAAAAGAAATTTTACCAGGGATGAAATTAAGATGTCTAACAAATATCTTAAAAAATGCTCCACTTCCTTAGCCATCAGGGAAATGCAAATCAAAACTTCCCTGAGATATCATCTCACCCCGATGAGGATGGCAAAAATCCACAATACAAACAACAACAAATGCTGGAGAGGATGTGGAGAGAGGGGAACTCTCCTACATTGCTGGTGGGAGTGCAGGCTCATACAGCCACTCTGGCGAGCCATCTGGAGATTCTTAAAGAAGTTAAAGATTGAATTGCCATATGACCCTGTGATTCCACTTTTGGGTATAACCCCCCATGCAGCAGAGGTTCACCTCGATAGCACAAGCACGACCATGTTCATAGCAGTACTGTTTACAATAGGAAAGTCATGGAATCAACTCAAATGTCCAACAGTTGACGAGTGGATAAGGAAACTGTGGTACATCTATACAATGGAGTACTATTCAGTCATCAAAAATGATGAATTACTGGAATTTGCTGGGAAATGGATATCATTAGAAACAATTATATTAAGTGAAGTATCCCAGACCCAGAAAATTAAGCGCCGTATGTACTCCCTAATAGGTGGCTCCTAGTACCAAACCCACCCAGCCAACCTAGAGACACTCATAGGTAAATCTATGTATTACCTACAGTAATTGCAAGGATTATGAACAGGAGGGATGAGGTTGGAAGGCCACACCAGAAACAAGGAGAGACATGACCATGTTACAGTAGAGAAAATAGGCCTCCATCAAGGACTGCAAGAAAGTAATGTGGCTCACCGCACCGCGACCCAGGTAAGCTTGGTCCCTGCCCGCCCCCAGAGCCCCAGGCCAAATAATTCAGTATGGTGAAAAACGCACAAAAATTAAAAGATCTTGAGAGATAAAACGACAATGCCAAAGTCTAAGTGTAAATCCATGAGAAACAACACTCAAGTAAACAAATCTCCCACTGAAGGAATTAATCCCATAATGTTAGACTCCAACCAGAACAAACCCATGGAAAATGGCCAAGAAAGCCTGACCCAGGATAACGACCTTCAAAATATGATCATTACCATGTTCAATACTATGAAAGAGGAAACCCGGGAGGAATTACATAATCGAATCAATCGCTTTGAAGAGGAACTAAACTGACACTTGGAGAGGTTGAGAAAAACAGTGCAAGAAACAAAAACTGGCATAGAGCAGTTAAAGCAGAGTTTAAAACTGAGCTAAAAGACAAGTTATCTTCAACCCAGAACTTCACAGAGGGTCTTATCAGCAGAACTAATGAAGCAGAATACAGAATTTCAGATCTTGAAGATAAAGTGGGAGTATTAACCAGCTCAATGGAAGAGATTGTTAAAGCCAAAAAGATGCTTGAGAGAAATATCCAGGAGATATGGGACACCCTGAAGAAGCCTAACATGCGTATTCATGGAATACCAGAGCAAGAATCTCAAAATACCACCCCTGAGGAAATTTTTCAAACGACCATCAAGGAAAACTTTCCTCATCTAAAAAAAGACAGACCCATCCATATACAAGAGGCATTCCGCACCCCAAACAGATATGACCAAAACAGAAGCTCGCCACGGCAAATAGTCAAAACACTCCACATTCAAGATAAAGAATTGGTGCTGAGAGCTTCAAGGGAGAAAAAACAAGTCACTTTTAAAGGTACACCTTTTAAAATAAAAAATGACTTATCAATGGAAACAGTAAAAGCAAGAAGAGCTTGGAAAGACGTACTTCATGTATTGAATGAGCAAAAATGTCAACCTAGGGTGATTTACCCTGCAAAACTATCCGTCATGATCGAGGGAGAAAGAAAAATCTTCCAGCACAAAGACAACTTGAAGGGATACATGTCCACCAAACCAGGCCTTCAAAAAATGCTAGAAATGATACTCAAGCTTGAAGAAAAAAACAGGCATATCGAGGAGAACAGAACGCAAGTATAACACCATTAAAAGTGAAGCAATATACTTATAAAAACTACTAAACATAATAAATATCTGGAATTAAAAATAGTTTCTCCATTATAACACTAAATGTTGATGGAATTAACTCACTGATCAAGAGACACAGATTACAAACTTGGATTAAAAATCACAATCCATCAATCTGCTGCCTGCAGGAAACCCATCTCACCACAAAAGATAAGCACGCTCTAAAAATAAAAGGCTGGTCAACAATTCTACAAGCTAATGGAAGCAGAAAACAGGCAGGGGTAGCCATTATGATATCAGACAAAGTGGACTTCAAACCAAAGAAAATCATAAGAGACACAGATGGATACTACATTTTACTCACAGGTACAATTCACCAGGAAGACTTCACAATATTGAACATATATGCACCCAATACGGGCCCCTCCACATTCATTAAGAATACCCTACAGCGTCTAAAGCAAGAAATCAATCCCCAAATGATAATTCTTGGGGACTTCAACACCGCCCTCTCAACATGGGATAGATCAACAGGTCAAAAGCTTAATAGAGACACTTTGGACCTTAATCAAACCCTTAAAGAAATGGACCTTACAGATCTCTATCAAACTTTTCACCCACGCACCAAAGAATACACATTTTTCTCAGCAGCACACGGAACTTTCTCCAAAATAGATCACATACTGGGCCACAAAACGAATCTACACATGTACAAGAAAGTTGAAATTCTATCCTGTACCCTGTCAGACCACCATGGCCTAAAGTTGGACATCCACAACACAACAAACAACAGAAAATACACTAACTCCTGGAAACTTAACAATATGATGCTGAATGAGAACTGGATTCAGGAAGAAATTAAAAAGGAAATTCAAGATTTCCTGAATGTGAATGATAATGAAAATACAACTTACCAAAATCTCTGGGACACAATAAAAGCTGTTCTAAGAGGTAAGTTCATAGCTCTTAAAGCCTACATCAAAAAAATGGAAACATCAGAAATAAACAACTTAACAATGCAGCTTAAAGCTTTAGAGAAACTAGAGCAATCTGATCCCCAAAGTAGTAGAAGAGAGGAGATTAGCAAAATAAGGGGAGAAATATCTGAAATCGAGATTAAGAAAACGATAGAAAAAATCAACCAGTAAAAAAGCTGGTTCTTTGAAAAAAATCAATAAGATTGATACACCCCTAGCTAAATTAACCAAAAGCAGGAGAGAGAAAACCCAAATTAACAAAATCAGAAATGAACATGGAGTTATCACTACTGATATCCAAGAAATCCAGAGAATTATAACATCATATTTCAAAAACTTATACTCTGTGAGGTTGGACAACACAAAAGAGATGGATGAATTTCTAAGTAAACACAACTTACCTAAATTGAATGAAGAAGTTGTGAGTTATTTAAATTGTCCTATAACATATAAGGAAATTGAAGAAGTAATCTCAAATCTTCCCACCAAAAATGTCCTGGACCAGATGGATTCAGTACAGAGTTCTACCAGACAATTAAGGAGTTAATAACACCAATACTCCTTAAACTGTTCCATCAAATAGCAAAGGAAGGGACACTACCAAATTCCTTCTATGAAGCTAATATCGTCTTAATCCCAAAACCTAATAAAGATTCACTTAAAAAAGAAAACTTTAGGCCGATCTCTCTGATGAATACAGACACAAAGATTCTCAACAAAGTCTTATCAAATCGGATTCAAAAACATATTAAAAATATCATTCATGGAGACCAAGTAGGCTTCATCCCCGGCACATAAGGTTGGTTCAATATATGCAAATAATAAATGTAATTCATCATGTAAACCAATCCAAAGTCCAAGACCGCAAGATACTCTCGATAGATGCAGAAAAAGCTTTTGACAAGATCCAACAGCCTTTTATGATCAAAACGCTAGAGACAATAGGAATGGAAGGAACCTTTATCAATATAATAAAAGCTGTATACGACAAGCCCACAGCAAGGATTATGCTCAATGGGGAACAATTGGAAGCATTCCCACTTCGAGCAGGAACTAGACAAGGCTGTCCACTCTCACCACTTCTATTCAATATTGTAGTTGAAGGCTTAGCTGAAGCCATAAGACAACAATGGGGCATAAGAGGGATTCAAATCGGCAAGGAAGAAGTCAAGCTATCCCTATTTGCAGATGACATGATCTTATACCTGAGTGAGCCCAAAAACTCCACCAGGAAGCTCCTGGAACTAATTGAGAAGTTCAGCAGGGTGGCAGGATACAAAATAAATGTGCAAAAATCAGAGGCCTTCCTATATGCCCAGAATGAAAGAAGTGAAAAAGCCTTGAGAGAAACAATCCCATTTACTATAGCCCCTAAAAAAATGAAATACCTTGGTATAAGCCTAACCAAGGAGGTAAAAGACCTTTATAATGAAATCTTTATAACCCTGAGAAAGAAATAGCAGAAGACACCAGAAGGTGGAAAGACCTCCCATGTTCCTGGATTGACAGAATCAACATCGTAAAAATGACCATCCTACCTAAGGCAATATACAAATTCAATGCTATACCAATTAAAATCCCAAAGCAATTCTTTAAAGAAGTTGACCAAACAATCTCAAAGTTCATATGGAGGCACAAAAGACCCAGGATAGCAAAGACAATCCTGAGTAACAAAAACACTGCTGGAGGTATTACCATACCAAACCTAAGTCTATACTACGAATCCATAGTTATAAAGACAGCCTGGTACTGGCTCCAAAATAGACACACAGATCAATGGATAAGGGTTGAAGACCCAGATATAAGCCCACAAAATTATAGCCATTTGGTCTTTGACAAAGGGGCCCAAAAAATCCGATGGAAAAAGAACAGCATCTTCAACAAATGGTGCTGGAAAAACTGGATCTCCACATGCAGAAGATTAAAGCTGGACCCGTACTTTTCACCATGTACAAGACTTAATTCCAAATGGATCAAGGACCTTGATATAAGGCCAGAGACTATAAAAACCATAGTTGAAGGATAGGGAACTCCCTCGAGCTGATTGGGTTAGGCCAACATTTCCTAAACAGTCATCCAATGGCACAGTCACTGCTACCAACTCTCAACTGTTGGGATCTTGTGAAATTAAAGAGCTTCTGTTCAGATAAAGAGATTGTCACACGAGCTCAAAGGCAACCCACAGAACGGGAGAAAATCTTCACTAACCACATATCTGCTAGAGTTCTGCTGTCCAGAGTGCACAAAGAACTTAGAAAACTAAACATCAAGGAAACCAATGGCCCAATTAAAAAATGGGCCCTGGAACTTAAAAGAAATTTTACCAGGGATGAAATTAAGATGTCTAACAAATATCTTCAAAAATGCTCTACTTCTTTAGCCATCAGGGAAATGCAATTCAAAACTTCCCTGAGATATCATCTCACCCCAGTCAGGATGGCAAAAATCCGCAACACAAACAACAACAAATGTTGGAGAGGATGTGGAGAGAGGGGAACTCTCCTACATTGCTCGTGGGAATGCAGGCTCATACAGCCACTCTGGCGAGCCGTCTGGAGATTCTTAAAGAAATTAAAGATTGAAATGCCATATGACCCTGCGATTCCACTTTTGGGTATAACCCCCCATACAGCAGAGGTTCACCTTGATAGCACAAGCACGACCATGTTCATAGCAGCACTGTTTACAATAGCAAAGTCATGGAATCAGCCCAAATGTCCAACAGTTGACGAGTGGATAAGGAAACTGTGGTACATCTATACAATGGAGTACTATTCAGCCATCAAAAATGATGAATTACTGGAATTTGCCAGGAAATTGATGTCATTAGAAACAATTATATTAAGTGAAGTATCCCAGACCCAGAAAACTAAGTGCCGTATGTACTCCCTAACAGGTGGCTTCTAGTACCAAACCCACCCAGCCCACCTAGAGACAGTAATTGCAAGGATTATGAACAGGAGGGATGGGGTAGGAGGGCCATACCAGAAACAAGGAGAAAAGGGATCATGTTACAGCAGGGAAAACAGGCCTCCATCAAGGCCCCAAATGAGTAATGAGACATCTGATTAAGTTCACAGACTTTTGTTCCTGATCATTTACTACTGAGGGGGTGTGATCTCACCAGAAGAGGAGGGCATATAGTCTGGCAGATAAAAATTAGCCATTTTGCAAATGGGTGATAGACCCCTCCCTCACTGTGGTTTCCCACTTTTATGCATCTACCTTTGAATGTGCTTTTATCACAAGACTCTAGTTTAACAGCTTTTTGTCTCTGGCCAGTGGGTAACATACAATGCCCACCAGGATGGAGTGAAGGGCATTTAAGGAGCAGCAAAACTGCAAAAGAAAATCAACAAACCACAATCCAGAACTTCAGAGACTCTATATCAACCACCTAGAACTAGGCCAGCTTAATCTCTCCCCATCTTGAAGCTCAGGGACATTTGCGGAAGAGGGGGCGGTAAGAGTGTAAGAGCAAAAGGATGGGAGGAGCAATGATATGTAAGATACTCCATACTAGTTAGGGCTCAAGCAATCATAATTGGACTTTGCATGCCTTGTGCATTGTCCAACACACTGTTGACCTCACAAAGTCTAGCATCTGCTAAAGGCACCAAGATCCTTGGAGGCAAAGGATTGGCAGCCACAGCAGTGTTCCTATACCTAAGGGGAACACGGGAAAGGGTTCAGGGAAAGGCCACTGGGTCCTTGTATGTCATCGGAGAGGAGGGTCCAGAGGAAAATCAGACATGCATAAGAAAGGACTCTCTGGGAATTGTGGCGGGAGGCACTGGGGGATGGGGAGGGAGGGGGAGCAGGGGGTACGGGGGGAGGAGGAGGGAGGGAGGGAACTGGTCTACCTAATAAGTTTGTATGAGCTGAAATAATAATAAAAATGTATTAATAAAAAAATAAAGTAATGTGACACCTAGTTAAGTTCACAGACATTCGTTCCTGATCATTTACAACTAAGGGGGTATGAACTCACCAGAAGGGGAGGTCATATAGTCCAGCAGATTAAAAAGTAACCATTTTGCAAATGGGTGATTGACCTCTCCCATTGCCAAATGCCATATGACCCTGCGATTCCACTTTTGGGTATAAGTATTACATCTACCCTTGAATGTGCTCTTATAATAAGACTCCAGTTTAACAGCTTTCTGTCTCTGGCCAGGGGGTGACATACAGTGCCCAGCAGGATGGAGTGAAGGGCATTGCAGAAACAACAAAACTGCAAAAGATAATCAACAAACCACTATCCAGAACTTCAGAGACTCTACATCAACCACCTAGAACTAGGCCAGACTAATCTCTCCCCATCCTGAAACTCAGGGACATTTGCCGAAGAGGGGGTGGTAAGAGTGTAAGAGCAAAAGGATGGGAAGAGCAACGATTTGCAAGATACTCCACACAAGTTAGGGCCGAAGCAATCATAATTGGAGTTTGCATGCCCGGCGCAATGTCCAACACACTTTTGACCTCACAAAGTCTATCCTCTGCTAAAGGCACCAAGATCCTTGGAGGCAAGGGATTGACAGCCATAGTAGTGTTCCTATGCTTAAGGGGAACACAGGAAAGGGTTCAGGGAAATGCCACTGGGTCCTTGGACGTCATTGGAGAGGAGGGCCCAGAGGAGAGTCAGGCCTGCACAAGAAAGGGCTCTGGGAATTGTGGCGGGAGGCACGGGGGGGGGGGGGAGGGGGCAGGAGAGGTGAGGGGAGGAGAAGCAGGGGGATCGGGGGGAGGAGGAGGGAGGGAGGTAACTGGTGTACCTATTAAGTTTGTATGAGCTGAAATAATAAAAATGTATTAAATAAAAAAAAGAATTAAAAAGCAAAAAAAAAAAAACTCTTCTTGAAAATAATAATCTTGGATAATGGTGTTTAAAGGTTAAAAATGTAATCTCCACTGACTTCTAGGAAGTATTTCTCAGCCCTCTGAAAGGAGGAGGTTGCATAAGTACCTGCTCAGTGGAAACTCAAGTGGATCTTTTGCAGTAGAGATATGGAAGACAATAATAATTCTTAGAAGTAATCATTATCAGACTCTTTCTCTCTCTCTCTCTCTCTCTTTCTCTCTCTCTCTCTCTCTCTCTATATATATATATATATATACATATATACATATATATATATATGAACTGATATAAACTGTCTTGGAAAACACAAACTTACATGTCACTTTGGTTTTGTTTCCAAATATTTTCAAGCTTCTCTTCACTGCTTGTGGAAGACTCCTTCATGTATGTTTCCATTCTTTGTTTTTTAGCAAGAAGAGTCTTGTTAATGCCATCTGCATTGAAATTAAATGTTCACTCAAGTTCAATGTTGATGATGAATTTTTTTTTTTATTTTCATGAACTATCAACAGGCATTCATGTGACAGTATCAAAGACATTTAAGTCTAAGTCTAAAAAGAACGGAAGGACCTGAGTCCGGATTCCAGATCCCATGTTAAAAAAAAAAAAAGAAAAAGAAAATGAAAATGAAAAAACCCACCAACTAGAAATGGCAGCAGCGGGTACTTCTGGACCGGGAAGGCAGAGATTGTGAAACTCTGGAGCATAGGAAAGAGGAGGTAGGGCAATCCAGGGTGACAACTGAAATCATCCTTGGGCATCCACAGGCATATACAGTGCCCTCTGATGCACACACACACACACACACACACACACAGGGAAAAACAAAATAAAACAACAAAATAAATAAAATAAAATAGCAGAGACACAAGGGCTTTGCATAGCATAGTTAAGAGCACCAAAGGTTTTGGATTTTCCGATCATTAATGTTCCGTCAGCAAATTCTATGGAAATACTCCAAAATGCCCAAACTTCGAAATCGGAAATAACTTTTAGTCCAGTCATTTGGATTGAGAAATACATATTGCATCCAAATTTTGATTTTCCTATCTAAAATTAAAAACTAATTAAAGACGAAACAAAGGAAAGAATGTACTCTTATTTTCTTGATGAGGACACAGGTGAATGAAGTCTAAATACTCAAAAGATTATCATATACTATGCACTGAAAAGATGTACTTAGCTGAATTATATTTAGTAATTATTACATAAAATACAAAATTTTGTTGCTGAAAGTGCAAAAGCATTAAATAATAAAATATTTTATAAAAAATACAGTCCCATGCTTCCCTGAGAGACTGTTGCAGGTTAATGCTAATGGGGGCTGGGATGAGATGAGTTGATTTCCTCAATAGTATATGCCCTGATATGACTCATGCTCCAGCAAATTATCAGGCACATATCATTAAATGCAACCCAAATGAAAAGAAATGAAAATATGAGGGAGATTGGCAGCGAAAAATGGTTTTAATGGGAAAAGAAAAGTGATGGAGTTGGGGATTAATGTGTGAAAATACAACCAATTCGTTATATTCAAGTATGAAAATCTATAAGAATTAAGAAAACAGAAATACAGTCAGTGATGAATGTGTATGTAGCTAGTTAGTTGGTAGTATACTTGCTTAACATATCTATGTCATCAAATTTTATTTAAAGAGATTTTGTAAAGCATTTTTGCCTCGAGGTGCTGTAAACACCTTAAGGTGTTAAATTTCAAATAGTATTTTAGGAAATATAATAAAAAAGAAGTATAAAGAATTTTCTATCCATTTTTACTTCCAATATTCCACTGAAATCCATATCTAAAGCATCATTTTTATTTTTCCTATCATGGAATCAGAAAATTAATGATGCCAAATCATAAATATTTCTATGAAACCTTGGGAATGTAAAAACAGGATTAAGTAAGAGTGATACAGTACAACTATGATAATGCCTTTTGTGCAAATTACTATATGACATGAAACAATTTCTAAAAATTATGTGTATCTTGAAGATCATACCTCCAATTTTTCCAAGCATATCCTGTACTTTAGTCCTGTGAAGAAATTGTATTTCACAAAGTATTAATGCTGGCAGTTTAGTTATGTAGTAAAGCATTTGGCCATCATGCACAGAATACCAGGTTGAATATCTAGCGTGACCAAAAACATATTCAAGTACAGTTTCATCATGTAATTTTAGAAGAAATAACAAATAACAAGTGTTCACATGAACTACTTGTAAGATACCCAAAATAAACTTTTCGTGAAGTCCATTATTCCACAGGCAACAATTATTTTTCATGTATTACCCCAGTTCTCCAAGCATTTCTGCAGTAGATGTTTGATCTCCAGATTCAGTCGCTGAGCTCTTTTCTGTATGAGAAAAGAAAAGGAAAAAGAAAAACACTATCAAAAGAGAGTAAGCTAATTTTAAAAAAAATTGATGAAAGAGTATCTTATTGAGGTTCTTTCAGACATTGCGACAACATAAGTATTCTTAACCGATAGAGAGATGCAAAGATTTCTTTGAAGGTTAGATAAAACCAAATCACTATGCATAACTAAGAACAAATTTTCTATTTTCTAAGTTGAGATTATTGCAGGAGTTACCTGGAATAATTTTTAAGATACAAATAAGGTGGGGAAGGGTTCACTGATAATCTGGAATAGAGATCATTCTCAAAAAAATCTCCAAGCCTGAGTTTACCTTATACTTTCAATTTATACTAAAGCAGAGCAGAGGTTGAAAGCAAGTGTTGGGAAACTTTTCAGAAGCAGTAGGAGAGGTTGATGTCAGACAGTCCAAAAAATTTTGCAGATCCATATGTTACTCTTAATGGTTATAAAATAGCAGCAGATACAGTCCATGAGAGTGGGGCAGTGTCCATTTGGGATTCT
The DNA here is from genome assembly GCA_023101885.1 of Typhlomys cinereus. Taxonomy (NCBI): domain Eukaryota; kingdom Metazoa; phylum Chordata; class Mammalia; order Rodentia; family Platacanthomyidae; genus Typhlomys; species Typhlomys cinereus. The sequence goes on along the minus strand of JALPQD010000420.1, from coordinate 1,000,637 downwards.
GTAATTTTTCCTCTTAACCCATGCTTAGTAGAAACTTTCCAATTCATGTCTATCAGTAACTTAACAGTTTATATTTTTCTACCTCATTCCCTTGTCGTCACCTTCATAGTACCTTATGACTTTATCTCAGAAAGACTGACTAATATTCCTTGTATATCAGCTGCAGTTTTATTTTTTCCATCTTATTTTTAATGAACTTAGATAGGGCACTTAAGATAAATTATCTAAATAATAGCGCCACTTAGTGGCCCAACAAAAAGGGTCAGCCAGGGTACCCAGGTCTTACAAACTGTTTTGTTGACACTCATTTTCTTTGTTTCTGAGCTTATTTCACTCTAGTAATTTCCTTGTATTTTCTCAAGCCATTTCTGAATGGTTAGGATAAAACATTCTTCACCTAAGGACACATATATCCCCCCCCCTTTTCAGCAGTGACTCAATCTAATTTTCTATGTTCTGAAAAACGACATTCAGCGACTAGTGAATCTACATGATTCTGAAGAGCAACTATACTTTATTGAGCAACTGTTAAGTCTTCCTGAATCTAGGCAGAAGGCTGACTATGTTGGGCTTGTTGGACACTTATGGCTGCAATGACTGTAGCCATGGTTTCCATAAGTGCAAATCCCAAAAGAACCAGCAGGAGGACAGTTCTTTTTTTCCTTGTTCCTGTAGGATGTAAGTACGGTTGAAATTAATCTCCCAGGAAGACATCTAAGTTGGGGACTAGAAACACAAGTTTACCATCTTCCCTGGGGTACCTGGTGCAAATACCCTTGGGGTAGGCAAAGTGCATTCTTTTAGGTAGTATGGTCTTTTAAATTAACCTGATACATTTTTTTTTTAGTTTCCACATATTGGACTTCACCAATAACTTAAACAGATGGTCCCATAAAATGAGTCCTCTTTGTACTGTTTGCCAAAGTCTGACTGGTTATTCTTACTCCTGTATAGGAGACCTGACTCATTCACGGGCATATCCAACAATCTTTTCCTAGAAGTCGGTCTACTTTACTGAGAAGCTCATGGCAAGCATATATTAAAGTCAGCATCTTGAGGAGGGATGTATTAGATTCAAAAAGAACCTTTTGAATTCTATGTTGTTTGGAAACTGACTCAGGGATCCAGGGATTATTTAAGAAATTATTCTGCTTACTGAGACAGAGATTTCTTGCCAAATGGCTGACACCTGGAGAGCCAAAGTGGGGGGACATGTTGCCCACTTATATATTTCTTCTTCAAAGATATGAATTCCCCTATGTGACTGGAGTCCTTAAGAGTCAGTTGTACTCAAATTCCCTTTTTCCTGTCTAAGGGAGCTCTCAATTCCTTTTAACCCTACCTCTTTCCCAGCTAAAGATGCTTCTTTCCAGGAAGAACTATTGGTAAAATCTAAACAAGACCAAAACTACAGATGGGACCAGTATCTCCCTCTCATTCATTTGTTTCTTGATGGGCCCTTCATCTGGCAAAAGATGACTGTTTCTAATACTCCAAAAGCTAATCTCTCCATCACATTGCTTTACTTCTTTTACTGGAGCTGGGGAGTTCCCTTTTTGTCACCATCTAAAAGTGACAGTGCATGGGCTACTTCCCAGGCACCCAATAGTGGTCACAGGTAACCAGGAACCCCAGGAAGTTTGGGCAAATCAGCCTTTAAAACTAGGTATTATGTCAGCTAGGGTCAGGGTCACCATTATCAGGCCCATCATTATAAGCACCATCAGGCTCTGTAGCTGGTACTCGTTCATCATCCCGTCTGGAGATCTTTAGACGCAGAGGAGTCTCAGGGTCCATAGTCATGGTCCAGGTCTGGTCAGAGCTGGAAGTTGACTTTCCATGGGGTTGATCAATCCACAATTCAGTATCTGAAATTTTAAAAACAGAAATTGTGATTAGAATAGCCTGCTAGTTCCCTTCCCACCCAGAGCCAAAGTTTCCCCTAACTTCAACCTTAATCCAACACCAATCCCCTAATTGCCAGGAACGTATGAGGCCTTGCATCTTTGGAGGGGGAGACAGGTTTAGTTACTGGGAAATCTTGTGTGTTGTACTAGCCAAGTCCTTCAAAAAAAGACCATTTGAGGTGAGTTTGTCTATACTTATGGAGGTTCCCTGAGTCTCTGGGGAACAGGGGAAGTGGATGCTGTCATAGTTAGGCACAGGTGTCAACTTGACAGTTGAGGGTTTGAGCTCTGGACACATCTGTGGATAATTAGTGGTTGAGTTGGACCCAGAGGAAGCCTGCAGAAGATTGTCTAGCTGATGGGGAGGGCCCAGGCTATGGTGGTTAGGATTAGGCCCTGGAATAAAAGACAGAATGCTGGTTGAAGGAGCTGGCATCCTTTTGTACACTTGGCCAGACATGCTGGTCTGGCCAGTAAGGATCGTCCCTCTCTCAGCCATTGAACAGAGATGGTGTGCCCGGTTCCCTCGGCCTTGGTGTTAGTGTAAACTCTACTGTCATGCTGAACTGAGAACTGTAACCAGATAATCATAAGAGACAATAAATTCCTTGTTTCCTTAAGCCTTTTGATGGTCATTTATCAGCAACCACGTGGGTGAACTGCAAGAGATGTCCAAGCATGATCTTCAAAAACTCACATTTTTTAGGATGTGCAGTACACCCTGAACAACTTCAACTGGCAGAATTTCTGGCCAAGAGAGACTTGTCTCTTGGCAATGCTTAGGCATTTCTGTTTTCAAAATCCTGTTCGTTCATTCAACCTAAGACTGGAGTTGGTACGATGCTTGCAATTTCCAAATTAGTCCTACGACCTTGGACATTTGCTGGGTCACCTTGCTGATGAAGCCTGACCCACTGTCTGACCCAAGACTTGTTTGGAACTCTAAAATTTGGAATGATTTCTTTGGATAGGGCATGGGACACTTTCTGAGCCTTTACTGTTCAGATAAGGAAGGCTTTTACCCAGACTAAAAAGGTGGACACCATGGCCAATAAGTACTTGTAATCCCTGCTGGGTTGTTTGTCAGTAAAGTCTATTTCCAAATATTCAAATGGGTGGGATTCTTGCTTTTCGTTAACAATGGAGTCCTAGCTCGTTGGGATTATTCCATGCACATTGAAACAGGCTTTGCTGACTTGCTGAATCAGTGCTGACAGTCTCAGGATCATCAGATACTTCTGTAACAAATCTTATAGTGCAGTTTTTCCAAAATAAGTAGCTTGACTGGGTGCTGTTCCTCTGGAGCTATTACTTTCCCCTCCATATAAACCAATCAGCCCTCCTAATTTACAGGGGCCCCCTCACTGAAGGCTCTTTTTTCTTCTGTCTCACATGAGGGGCACTTTAGGAGAATTAGGATCACAACACATTCCTTTTTAATTATGTGATCCTGGAGGGATACTTTATTGGCTGGTAGATCCGCCAGTTGATTCCCTTGATTTATTCAGTCCTGGTTCTTTGTATGACCTTGGCAGTAGACCACTGCCACTGCTTGGCGGGGCAGATTATTTCTAGTAACTAGAGGATCTGTTCACTGGTTTTTAATTTTCTTCGTCCTTGAGGTCAGCAGTCCTCTTTGCCAATATATTGCCCATGTATATATAGAGTAAAAAATGCTTATTAGGAGTCGGTGTCAATGTGGCTCACTTTGTCTTGGCAAGGAGGAGGGAATGGATGGTGCATAAAGTTCGGGTCTCTGGGTAGACCAGTGATTAGGCAATCAGCCATCTTCAACTACCTGTCTCTGTGGTCACAGTGCACCTAGCATGATACTCCCCCTGCTGTAAGCTTTGGCTGCCTTCATTGAATAACTCCACGTATGAGTTAGGCAGTAGCTCATCTTTCAAATCGGTTTGAGAGAAGAACACATCTTTCAGAATGCCTGCATGATTATGGAGGGGCTCTCTTCCCTCTTCTTTTTTTTTAACATTTTTTTATTATCTCCGCTCATACAAACTTAATAGGTACACCGGTTCCCTCCCTCCCTCCTCCTCCTCATGGAATCAACCCAAATGTCCAATAGTTGACGAGTGGATAAGGAAAATGTGGTACATCTATACAATGGAGTACTACTCAGCCATCAAAAATGATGAATTACTGGAATTTGCCGGGAAATGTATGTCATTAGAAACAATTATATTGAGTGAAGTATCCCAGACCCAGAAAATTAAGCACCGTATGTACTCCCTAATAGGTGGCTCACACTCTCTCCCCTCTTCTGGTAGATATGTGGTGGGATTTAAAGCCTGTGTGGTCTTCTATTTGGGGATTTTCTCCTAGCATGGCTTGGTATCAGGCCATTTTTCACCTAGTCACCCAGTGGTTAGCTGTCCCATTCAGTAAGTAGGTGAGATTGTATGTCACGCTGATATTCTGTCCCAAGCTTAGTTTATCTGTTCTTGTGCCAGTACCACCATGGCCACTAGTGCTGAGACAAGGAGGCCTTCTTAGGGTTGCTGGATCTAGCCTTTCTTTTTAGACAGGTATGCCACTGGTCTGCTCCATGGGCCAAGTTTCTAGGTTAAACTTCCTAGTTCAGTTCCTCCCTGCTTGAGAGTTTAATTCCCAGTTCAGATGGGCATTTAGTAAGGTCGTGTCCACATAGGCTTCTGGGCTCATGGTCCTCAGTGGGCTGTGGGAGATCAGCCAGACTTGTGATGCTTAGAGGACTCAGCAGCATTCATCAGAATTAAAGAGTGAGGCCAGAAGTTGGCGGCAATCATCCCACGTTGATCTATGCGTCTCTATGATAAAAGTCAGCAAATCTATCATTACTTGTATTTTTTTTGGAAATGGAATCTACTGGTGCCAGTTTAGGTGGTCAATGATAAAGAAGAGCTAGTAAACGAGGAGGTCACTGGCCTGTAACCACCATTCTGCTATGGGAGGGGAGAGCCTGGAACCTTCCTTCCTCAGTGGACACAGTGGGACAGGGGACTCATAGATCTGAGGTGGGTGAGCATCCCCATGTAGTGGTTGAATCAAGTGAAATCATTTATTTGTCCAGGGTGCCCTTGATGGAACCTTGATGGAACAGAATCATCAAGAAGTGAGATTAAAAAAAAAGTGAGATAAGCAGGATCAGTGGGAGATACCAAACAGATTTTCTTAAAGCAGTGGTAGATATAGCTATTGACCAGTCTGGGCCAGATGAAGAAGGTGATGTAATTGTCTTCATCTTATGGGATTGGTGTTGGCAACTGAAGCAGGTAGGGACTCAGGCTAGTGCATACCAAGTGCAAACGTACAACAAGTGATCTGAGTGACTTGGCATTGCCATGCAGAGTTTTGGACTTCAGTGACCAGAGTCAAATCTAGAGTCCTGTCAGTTGACCAGCCATTTTGAAGGAGGGCCAATCAACCACAGAGTTTTCAGTTTAGAAGGCTTCACTTTTATTCTATAGTCATCTGCAAAGCCACGTTTGAAGTTGTCAACCATATTTTACAAGGTGGAGTGAGTCTAGCACTGGGAGTGTGGAGACCCCAGAAGAAGAGTTTCCCCAGCCAATGGAGCTTTGGGGATTTTATATGTGCCTAACCCTGTGTAGTGTGTAGAGCTGAGTGGAGAGGACAGAACTCTCCCTCAAACAGATGTCTGTTTAGACTGACAGAGACTTAAGGAAGTCTTACCATAGGGTCACATATATTAACCCCATACCTGGTAACACCCTATGTGGAGGGGTGAGTGCCCACTAAGGTGAAATGATTTCCATGGAACTATAGGTTGGGGTCCAATTAGATCCCATAAGCTACAAGCTGTGGGACCATTCCAGTCATGCACTCACTCATTCATCATTCACCAGTTACTCACAGTTATACATTCCAATTTTAAATTCTTGTCCTGGCTACTGAATTGAAACACCAGAAATGCTTCAGAATTACCTTAAGGCTGTTCCTTTCAAGGAGGCCACATCAAGACCACATCAAGGCTTCAGGTGCAATCTCCTCAGGGGTGACCAGGCATGCACTGGCTTATCTGTGCCAGATTTTGCTGTCTGTCTATCCTGGGATCTCTTACCTTGTCATCTTCCACTCCAGTCTAGGACTCCACAGTCCTCTGGAGCCTGCTGGAAGGGGTCCTAGAATCACTGAGAAGCCTACCCCCCAGTTCCAGGGACCTCCAGAGAGCTGTGAAGCCTGGGAGTGACAGTCTTCAAGCAACAGAGGTCTAGGCAAACAGAAAAATCTCACTGTTGGCCTTCAGAGATGCTACAGGAGTTACTATGGAATAATTTCTCAGACACCAATTAAGTTGAGGAGAGGAGTTTAATTTACCAGTGACCAGGGTCAGTGATCACTGAAAAAAGAAAAAACCTCCAGCCCCAAGTTCCCCTGGTACTTTCATTTTATACTAAAGCAGAGCAAAGGTTGAGTCAAAGGAAGTAAGTGATGGGAGATTTTTTTCAGAAGCAGACGTAATGGACACTAAGCAACCAGCAGGACCTGTTGACTTCAGACAGGTTAACAGACTTTGCAGAGCACACTGTTACCCTTCATAGTTACTAAGTATTTCTTTGGTACTCAGTACTATTTCCTCTTAACCCACATTTAGCAGTAACTTCCTAACTCCTGCTTAGTGGTAACTTAACAGTTTATATTTTTGTACCTCGAGATCATGGTAAGTTACCTATTGTTTAGGTATATGTTGGGACTTCAAATGCAAAAAATATATATAATTTTCTAGAACTTAGATATAGGAGTATGAAGGTAAATGAGAAATCACATACACAACACTTAACAAAGTCATATTTGGTTTTCAGTGTCTGAGGTTCAAAAGAAATGGGCCAGAATGCACTAGCAATACTCATCAATAGATATATGGTACCTTCAGTGGCAGCACTCGTTGAAGGACTTGAGTCTTCATTTTCTTCTTCAAGCACATGCTGTGATGCAGGCCTTGCTGATTTCCTAGCACGTTTTTTTCCCGGAAGAAACATCTTTAGATGTCTTCACATTGAAAAGAAAATTAAGAAAAAAATTGTCCCAACACTTGAATCCAATGGCATGATTTAAGTAAACTTATAACAAGATGAAATAAGCATGTTCTTTTAAAATATTTCATTTATTTATTTATAGTGTGTGTGTGTGTGTGTGTGTGTGTGTGTGTGTGTGTGTGTGCACGTGTGCGTATTAGAGGGCACTGTGTCCCTGTGGAGGACCAAGGATGACTTTGGGAATCAACCTGGATTGCTTCTACCTCCGTCTTGCTTCACTCTGGGATCTCCCTGGCTCTGCCCACCAGTGCTGGAAGTGCAAGCTGCCACCCTTTCTACCTGGTGTTTTTACATGGGACCTGGGATCTTAACTCAGGAACTTTTGCTTGTGAGGCAGAGTCTTAACCCCTGAGCCATCTCTCCATCCCAAGCATGTTCTTAGGAGAATTAAATGTTAACATTTTTTATTTTATTGGACCTGCACATACGAACACACACTTAAATAATATACAAATGAAAAGGTGAATGAGGAGCCAAAGTCTCCACACAAATCCAGGTGAGGGAATACTTACATGCTCCAGACCCCAAGAAAGGACCACCTGTGCCAGGTAAGAGCTGGAGCCATCTCAAGGATCCAGAGCAGGGAACACCCATATGCCCTAGACCCCTCCGCCACCCAAGTACAGACACCAGAGTCTGGGAACTGCAATATCACACAATCAGAACATTACATCCAAATTCAGAGAAGCGTTTCCAACAGCAGCCAAAGCCAGACAGCCTCATTTGACTCAGGAGAGCCAAAATCATCTGGTTAAGCCTGTGACTGATTTCTTTGGTAGAAGATGCCCAGTCACATCATAAAACCACAAAATATACTAAATACCAGGAAAAAATGTCTCTTACAAAAGACACCAACCCCCCATGACAGATTCCAATCAGAATAACCAGATGGATAACAATCAAGAAAGCGACACTCAAGATAATGTCTTCCAAAGAATATACTGACATGATGAACATGCTTAGAGAAGAACATCAAAGGAATATGGGGAACAAAAAAAAGGAACTTACAGAACTTAGAAAGGAAGTGAACATATACATAAGACCTCTTATAAATAGGAAAATAATAAAAAACTATCTGAGCTGAAAACTAAAATAAAGGAAACAAGACTAAGGCTAGAACAGGTGAAAAAAACTCCCAACTGAAATTCAGCTGGAATTCAAAACTAAGCTAACCAAAATCGAAAGCTTAAAAAGGTTATTAAGCAGAAGACAGAATATCAGATCTGGAAGATAAGTTGACAGAACAGAATCATTCAATTAAAGAAGTTGAAAAGACTAAAAAAATGAAAGGAATATTCAAGAATTATGGGATACCATGAAGTAGTCAAACCTATACATTCATGGAATCCCAGAACAAGAAAGCCAAGAAAACGCTCCAGCTCAGATCTTTCAACAATCATAAATGAGAATTTCCACATCTAAGGAAAGAGTGTCCCATCCAAGTACAGGATACATATTGTGCACTAACCAGATATGACCAAAATAGGAGCACAACAAGGCAAATAACATTAACAACATCTCAGATATAGGACAAAGAGAATGTTCTGAGAGTTGCAAGAGAGAAAAACAAAGTCACAATGAAAACACATCATAACAAAACTTTTGGAATACCATAAAGGGAGTCCTAAGAGGAAAATTCATAGCATTCAATGACTACATTAAAAATGGAAACAATATGCAGCTTGGGTGACCTGGTCCCTGATAAGCCTGGAACCTGAGCCCCTGGGTTGCTCACATGCCAGCACCCCAACCCCACCACTAATCACACACATAAAGAAATAAGTCCAAGTAGAAGATCTCACACAATACCAATCTTCAAGAATATATAGAGAAAGGACCTTTGAAAAACTACATAATAGTCACTTCAGAAGACCCATCTGAGTAGAGTCAACATGATTCTGCAGCCAAAGAACACTAGAATCACTACTCTCTTTTTGGCAAGTGAAGGCTCAAACATTTGTTACTTAACACTAAGAAAAACTTAGACACTGTTAACCTCATCTAAGTGCTGAAAAATAGCATCTCAGAGAGATTTCAAATAAAACTACAATCATCTACTCATCTGAAAAATGTCAATATCTCAGAGGAAAAACAGAAAAAAACCCACAAGAATACAAGAAAATGTCTCCCTTCAAGATCACCATATCCAAGGTTTCAGTTCCTATAGAGGATAACCCATTGGAAGGTATCCAAGAGAACAATAACCAAGATAACAAACGTCAAAGATCAATTATAAGTATGTTCAAACAGCTCCAAGAGAACATAGATAAATGTCTAAACCCATTTCAAGAAGAACACAACAAATTTAGGAAAGAAAAACAAGAAAGCATAAACAAACATGAGGCAAATATAATGAAAATAGAGGGCCTGAAAACACACCTAGAAACCATGAAAGAAACCCAAAGTATCTACAAACAAATATAGAAACGCTGAAAAAAAAACCCAGACTAAAATAATGCTAGTGCTAAAATATCTAAGATGTAATAAAAAAATGCAATGAAAAGTCTCAAAAAATAACTGATCATGTAGAACACAGAGTGTCAGAACTGGAAGATAAGATAGAAGAGGTTCACAAGTCAATGAGAGAAACTGATAAACTGTAAAACACACATGAACGGAATACACAGGAACTCTGGGACACCATCAAAAGGACCAACATACAGATCATGGGTATCCCAGAAATAGATATACAAGAGGAAGATCCACCATGTGTAACCAATGAGATAATGGAGAAAAATTTCTCTGACCTAAAAAAATAGAGATACTCATCCTGATTCAAGAGGCACAAAGAACACCAACTACTCAGGACAAAAAAAAAAAAAAAAAAAAAAAAAAAAAAGTCATCCCATGGCATATGATAGGACACACACCAAATACATACATTAAAGACAAGATCTTAAGAGCTGCAAGACATAAGGAACAAGTCACAAATAGAGGTAAACACATCAAAATAACAACTGACTTCTGAGTACAAATGGTAGAAGACCAAAAGGCTTGGAGAGACACAATACAAGTTCTGAATAAACACAAATGCCAACCCAGATTATTATATCCAACAAAACTGTCGGTCATAATAGAAGGTAAAAGAAAATATTCCATGACAGAAATAGGCTAAAAGACTATATAGTCACTAAGCCTGGGCTGCAGAGAATACTGGAAGAACTGCCCAAGATGGAAGAGAAGGATAAACACATCAAAGAAGCTAAAGGTAATAAATACCAGCACAAGAAGTGAATGAGGGACCTAAAAAGGCATAAGATCAACAAAGTATCAGGAACCATTAAACACCTTTCAATGATAACTTTAAATTTCAATGGGCTCGATCCCCAATCAACAGACACAGGCGTATAACTTGAATCAAACATCATGACCTGTCAATTCTCGTTCTCCAAGAAAACACACCTCATCTTGAAAGATAAACACTTTCTCAGGGTGAAAGGATGCCCAAAAGTATTCCAAGCAAATAGAAAGAGGAAACAAGCAGGAGTTACTCTCTTAATATTAGACTTCAAACTAAATAAAATCATAAGAAATACAAATGGATACTACATTTTAGTTGAGGGAAAATTCCAGCAAGCAGATCTTACATTCTTAAACATATATGCACCAAATATTGGAGCACCCAAATCCATCAAATAAACACTATACAGGAGACAAAACAACTAATCAACCAAAACACAGTAGCGGTGACTTCAATACCCCACTCACAGGTCAACAGGCCAAAAGCTAAGCAGAGATACATTGATGTTAAATGAAACCATGTATCAAATGGACCCTTACAGATACCTATAGAACATTTCATTCAAACACTAAAGAATATACATTATATTCAGCAACACGTGGAACATTCTCAAAAATAGATCACATGCTAAGACACAAATCAAACCTACATATATACAGAAAAATTGAAATAATTCATTGTATACTATCTGACCATCATGGAATAAAGAAGACATCTACAACAAAGGAATCAACAGAAACTCCACACCTCATGGAATCTCTACAGCACATTTTTGTATGAGGCACAGGTAAAAAAATGAAATAAAACAAGAAATTAAAAACTTCCTTGAAGCCAATGAAAATGAAGACACAACCTACCAAAATCCATGAGGCACATTGAAAGCAGTCCTAAGAGAAAAGCTTATACCACTAATGCCTACATCACAAAAAGAAAAGATTCTGGATAAGTGAATTAACGTTATACCTGAAAGCCTTACAAAAAAAGGAACAAGCCGAGTCTAAAGGTACCACATGGGAAGAAATATCCAAAATCTGAGCAGAAATCAATGAACTGGAATTGACAAATACAAAAACAATCAATGAAACAAAGAGCTGGTTTTTTGAAAAATGTAAATAAGATTGAAAAACCCTCAGCTGCACTAACCAAATGAAGAAGAGGGAAAAATCAACAAAATCAGAAATGAAAAGGGGGAAATCACAACAGATACTAGAGAAATCCAGAAAATCATGAGGACATACTTTCAAAATTTATATTCTCTTAAATTGGACAATCTAATGGAAATGGATGAATTCCTAAACACATATGACCTACCAGAATTGACTCAAGATGAAATAGATACATTAAATAGGCCAATAACAAGAGATAAAATTGAAGCAGTAATTATAAGTCTTCCACTAAAAGAAGCCCAGGACCAAATGGATTCAGTGCAGAATTCTATCAGGCCTTGAGAGGAAAACTAATACCACTACTCTTCAAATTATTCCATAAAATAGAGAAAGAAGGAATACTCTCAAACTCTTTCTAGGAAGCCAGTATTACTCTGATTCTAAAGCCAAAGACAAATCAAAGAAAGAGAAGTATTGAGCTGATATCACTAATGAATACAGATGCAGAATTTTTCATTAAAATACTAGCAAACAGAATTCAAAAAAAATATCCAAAAGATCATACATCATGATCAAGTTGGGTTCATACTAGGAATGCAAGGATGGTTTAACATACACAAATCAATAAACGTGATTCAAAACAAAAATCATATGATCCTTTCAACAGATACAGAAAAGGCCTTTGAAAGAATTCAACATTCCTTCATGATAAAAAGCTTTGCAGAAAACAGGAATGGAGGGGACCTATGTCAACTCGATAAAGGCTATACGTGACAAGCTTAAAACAAGCATTATTCTAAATAGGGACAACTCTGAAGCATTCCAACTTAGCTCAAGAATGAGACAATGCTGTCCACTGTCACCACTCCTGATCAATAACTTACTTGAAGTCTTAGATAGAGCAATAAGTCAAAAGAAAGAAATAAAAGGGATGCAGATAAGTAAGGAAGAAGTCAAAGCATCCCTATTAGCAGATGATATGATTCTATATTTGAGAGATTCACATGACTCCACCAGAAACTCCTCGAATTAATAAACAATTTCAGTAAAGTGGCAGACTACAAAATCAACATACAAAAATCAGTAGCCTTCCTGTATACCAGAGACATACAAGCTGAGAAAGAAATGAGTCGATCCCATTCACTATAGCTACAAAGAAAATAAAATACCTTGGAATAAATTTAACCAAGGAAGTAAAAGACCTGTATAATGGAAACTACAAAACACTGCAAGAAATTAAAAACAACACTGGAAAATGGAACGGCTTTCCTTGCTCATGAATCATTAGGATCAATATTGTGAAAATGACCATCCTGTCCAAGGTGTTACGCATTTTCAATGAAATTCCAATCAAAATCCCAATGCAATTCTTCACAGAACTGGAAAAAACAATCATAAAATTCTCATATGGAAGAACAAAAGACCATAATTAGTCAAAACAATTTTGAGCACTAAGATGATGGCTAGAGGTATCATCATACCAGATTTCAAACTGCACTAGCTATGGTAATAAAAGCAGCTTGGTACTGGCACAAAAACAGATATATTGAACAATGGATTAGAACTGAAAGCCCAGATGTAAACTTCCAAACATACAGCAACTTGACTTTTGACAAAGATACCAAACATTCACACTGAGGAAAAGACAGCATCTTCAACAAGTGGTATAGAAAATTGGACATCTACATGTAGAAGAATAAAAATTGACTATTTCCTCTCTCCTTACACAAAGTCAACTCCAAATGAATCAGAGACCTTGATATTAAACCCAAAACTCTGAAATTGTTAGAAGGAAGACTAGGGAATATCCGTGAATTGATAGGCCTGAGTAAAGATTTTCTAAACAGAACAGCAAATGCCCAGGAACTGAGACCAGTAATCAACAAATGGGACTTCAGGAAATTAAAAAGCTTCTGTTCTATAAAAGAAACAGTTAATTTGCAAAAAGACAACCCATAGAATGGGAGAAAAATCTTTGCTAACTATGAATCTGACAAAGTATTAATCTCCAGAGTATTAAGAGAGCACAAAAAACTAAACACCAAGAGAGCAAACATTCCAATTAAAAAATGGACCCTGGAACTAAACAGGACTTCACTCAAAAAGAAACTGAAATGTCAGACAAGTATCTTAAAAGATGCTCAACTTCCTTGATTATCAGAGAAATGCAAATCAAAAACTACCTTGTAATACCATCTTACCGCAGTCAGAATGGTTAAGATCAAGAACACAAACAACCGAAAATGCTGTTGAAGTTGAGGAGAAAAAGGGACATTTGTTCACTGCTGGTAGGAGTGTAAACTCATACAGCCTCTTTGGAGATCAGTGCGGAGGTTCCTCAGAAAATTAAAAATGGAACTGCCATGTGACCCAGCTATACAACTCCTAGGAATATTCCCAAAACTCTCTGCATTTTATTACAAAGACGCTTGTACATCTATGTTCATTGCAGCTCTATTCACAATAGTGAGACAATGGAATCAGCCAACAGCCCATCAACAGTGGAATGGATAATGAAAATGTGGTACATACATACACAACAGAGTATTACTCAGCCATCAGAAGTGATGAGATTATGGAATTTGCTGGTAAATTGATAGAAATGGAAAATTTAACACATGCAGGAAAGCACTGCATGTTCTCTCTTACATGTGGACGTTAACTAACCCTGATATCCTTGTTGATGTGTTTGAATTCGAATAATGTAAGAGGCAGAAAATTCAAAAGGGACCAGTGAATGGGAAGTTGGGAAGGGATGGTTAGTGTGAAACTTTTAAAGGGGAGATTTACGGTACCATGAGAAGTAGGATGAAAGAGGGAATAATTGGGAAAAATAAATTGCAGGGAATTAGGGGATGGGAGTCTAGGTGGAACAGAAGGATTTATTAAAAAAAAAAAAAACGCTTAAGATTGTGGGAAGTAACCCCAAAGGAACTTCCTAAGCTGATAATATGTTAAAAAAAAAAAGCCAAAAAAAAAAAAAACCCCAACAAACACAACCTTTAAAGAAAGTAACAAGAATGGGCAGTCCCTATGCAGAGGAGCATAGAGTGAAGAAAATGGGGAGAAAGCCCTGAGATGATCCACTTAGAACCCAGTGACAGAAATATATTACAAGTAACAGGAATGTGATACTTCTTGATAAAATATTGGTCAGAGAGGTCTCAAAGTCCCCTTTGCCATTGCTCTTGGTTGCTCTCCAAAAAACTCTCAGTAACAGCCTATTATTGAAGATGTAACATATATGGATCACAGAATATGGGCAAAATACATTAACTAGAACTGGTCTGAGAACTTCCTCCTTGCTGGATAGTTTACACAGTACCAAGGAATGAATACTATAGGAGTTACTGGGGGCGAGAAATAATCATAGGCATCATCAACTCAAGATGTCCAAGGTCACCTTGGCAATAGGTGTAATTGTGGCATGAGTCTCTAGAAGACAACCAAGAGCTTTCTGATTGAACTCAACACAACACCTGCTTATCAGAATGGAATACATTCCTTTTACCGTTAATTAGAATACGAACCTAAAAAAAAGGGAAGGAAACAGATCAATAGGAAAAAAGCAGCTAATGAACCTATAGATAGGAAGACAGTACACCAAACTGTTCTGTAAAGAACTTCTATTATACCCATAGATATGAAGAACACTTAACACTCAGTCTAGAAGTCTTCTACAACAGAGGTAGAAGATCTCAACACCCTGACAGGATGCAGCCTAGAGCAGTAAAAAAGCAGTGAAGTGAACAGCAACAGCCAGCCATGATGCAATGTACAGCCATGATGCAACCCAGCAAGATTCACCAAGAACCAAGACAATCTAATCTCTCCCCATCCTAAGTCTTTGGGAACTTGGGGTAAGAGGGGGTGGTGAGATTTTAAGAACCTAAAGATGGGAATATTCACCATTGGATAAGACATTTCATTCACGGCAGGACTGCTGAACCTAAGAACTCACTACAGTGAGACTTATCCAGACTCCCATAACGACTGATATCCAAACATGCCCCCGTAGGCTACAGAGAAACTCAAGAGAGATAAGAACATACAGCAGAAGTGTTCCGGACTAAAGTTGGATGAGTTAAAGAAAATGCTCTTATCAATGGTATGGCCTGAAGAGAGGTAATTTTGTATGCCACAAGAGGCCTAAACACTCATAAGTGTAGACAAGCCAGAGGGAACCCTGGGGTACATAGAAGCAGACAGGCGAGAATTTGTAAAGAAGTGGGATGGATTGATAAAGGAAGGGAGGAAGATGGGAGGGAGGGGGCATGGAGGGAAGTAAGGATAAGTACTCAATATGCTTGTAAAATTAGGAAAATAAAATAAAAAGGAAACATCACAAGTTAACAACCTAACAATGCAACTTAAAGCATTAGAGAAACAAGAACAAACCAACACCAAAGAAGTAGAAGTGCAGTAATTATTAGGACCCAAGGAGAAATAACTGACATTGAGACAAAGAAAACAATACAAAGAATCAAAAAGCTAGTTCTTTGAAAAACTGAACACATTTGACAAACCCTTAGCCAAATTAACCAAAAGACAGAAAATACAAATTAGTAAAATTACAGATGAAAATGGAGCTATTGGAACAGATGTTGAGGAATTTAGAGAATCATAAGGTCATACTTTAAAAATTTATACGACAATAATTTGACAATCATGAAGAAATGGACAAATTTCTAAACACATACAACACAGCAAAGTTAAACCACGAGAAATGAAGTATTTAAATCATCCTATAAGAAGGGATGAACTTGAAGCAGTAGTAATGAATCTCCCTACCAAGAAAAGCCCCAGACCAGATGGATTCAATGCAGAATTTTACCAAATATTTAAAGAAAAACTAACCTCAATACTCCTTAAAATTTTCCACAAATAGAAAAGGAAAAAGAAAACACCTTTAAACTCTTGTATGAAACCAACATTATGCTGATCCCCAAACTCAATAGACACAACAAAAATGCAAAACTGCAGGCCAATTTCACTGATGAACACAGATGCAAAAATCCTCAAAGAATTGTAGCAAACCAGATTCAAAACCATATCAAAAAGTTCATTCCCTGTGAAAAGGTTGGGTTTATACCAGAAACACAAGATTGGTTCAATATACATAAATCTATAAATATAATTCAACATATGAACAAATGCAAAGACAAAAATCACATGATTCTGTCAGTTGATGCTGAAAAAGCTTTTGACGGAAACCAACACTCTTTTATATAAAGACCTTGAAGAAAAAAAAAGGTTGGGAGGAACATTTATCAACATAACAAAGACCATATACAACAGGCCTACGGTAAAAATCCTACATGGTGAAAAACTGGAAGCATTCCCACTGAGATGGGAACTAGACAAGGCTGCCAACTCTCACTACTTCTATTAAACATTGTACTTGAAGCCTTAGCTAGAGCCCTAAAGAGAGGGAAATAAAAAGGATACAACTTGGAAAAGAAGAAATCAAGTTATTCCTATTTGCAAATGACATGATCCTATACCTCAAGGACCCTAAAGCTTCTGCCAGGAAACTCCTGGAACTAATAAATAAGTTCAGTAGAGTGGCAAGACACAAAATTAATGTTCAAAACTCCGTGGCTTTCCTATACACCAAGGATAAACAAAGTGAGAAAGACCTCAGAGACACAATATCATTCACTATAGTCCCTAAAAACATACCTTGGAATAAAACTAAACAACCATGTGAAAGATCTATGCAACAAACTTTAAAACCCTTTAAAAAAGAGATTACATAAGACACTAGAAGATGGAAAGACCTCCCATGCTCCTGGAGCAACAGAATTAATGCTGTTAAATGACCATTCTACCTAAAGTAATATACAGATTCAATGTGATACCAATCGAAATTAAAATCGAGCTCTTCACAGAAATTGGCAAAACAATCTCAAATTTCATATGGAAACATAAAAGAAACAGGATAATGAAAATGACCCTGAGTAATAAAAACTCCAAGGGAGAGATCACCACACCAGAACTTAAACTACACTTTATAAGGTCATAGTAGTATAAACATCATGGTACTGGCTCCAAAAAAAGAGATATAGATCAAAAGATTAGAATTCAAGACCCATATATAAGGTTACTGACCTATAGTCAACTGATGTTTGACATAGGTGCCAAAATATATGGTGAAAAAAGGACAGCGTCGTCAACAAATACTGCTTTCAAAATTGGTTATCTACATTCAGAAGAGTGAAACTGGACCCTTATTTGTCTCCCTGCATGAAAATCAACTCCAAATGGATCAAAGACCTCAATGCTAGACCAGAGACTACAAAACTCTTAGATTAAAAAGTAGGGGATACCCTCAAATTGATTGGCCTCAGTCAACATTTCCTCAACAGGACCCCAAAGGCATAGAGAATAAATCCAACACTAAACAAGTGAGGCTATATGAAATTAGAAAGCTTTTGCTCAGCAAAAGAGACTGTTAATTGAACAAAAGCAATCTACAGAATGGGAGAGCATTTTCACTAACCACATATCTAACAAATGTCTAATATCCAGAGTACACAAAGAACATGAAAAATTAAATGCCAAGAAAGTAAACAACCCCATTGAAAATAGGCTCCTAAACCTGCCTACTTCCTCATGCCATGAACCCCTAGAAACCTCCACTCTCAGCCTCCCCTAGGCCTGTTCCCTACTTCATGCCCCAGAAACCTCTGAAGCCTCCACCCCAAGGCCTTTCTCTGAACTGTCACACTTCCCCATAACTTGGAGTCCAACAGAGACTTCACAGTCCACATGTGCTTTGGAACACTCAGGGGACTCCCTCAGTGGCCTTTCCTAGGTCTGCTCACATCCTCACATCCCGGAATCCCATGCAGCATCCCTCTAGTCTTTCCTTGGTCCTGCTGCCACCTTCTGCACACACCCAAAACGTGCAGCTGTACCCTTCCGTAAGCCTGCCTCTTTCCTAGTGACCCAAAATGCCATGAAACCTTGGTAACCCCACGAAGCCTAGAAACCCTACCATGCCTGGATCGAGGCTTTCCCTAAAGCCTGCTCCTTTCTAAGTGCCACGGAATCCCACAAAACCTCTACTTGCGGCTTTCCCAAGGCTTGACCCTTTCCTCAGCCACAGGAACCCCAAAAGTCTAAGCCCATGTCCTTCCCAAAGCCTGTCTCGCTCCTTGCTCCCCAGATGTCTGAAGGCACCACTTTCTGTCAGTGTTAACACCGCCATTATCCCGTGAGGACCCCAGGAGATCCAGGGCTCCATTATCCCGTGAGGAAGCCCAGGGGTCGCCTGCCTTCTTTATCCCATGGGGAAGTCCAGGGAATGCAGCCCTCCATTATCCCATGGGTACCCCAGGGGACGCCGGGCCTCCGACATCCCATGGGTATCCCAGGGGATGATGCCCTGCATTATCCCATGGGGAACCCAGGGGACGGCACCCTCCATTATTCCTTGGGTACCCCAGGGGACACTGCCCTCCATTATCCCATGGGGAACCCAAGGGACTGGGCCCTCCATTATCCCATGGGGAACCCCGGTGGAGCCCTCCATTATCCCATGGGGAACCCCAGTGGACGGAGCCCTCCATTATCCTGTAGGAACCCCAGGGGACGCCGCCCTCCATTATCCCATGGGGAACCCCAGTGGAGCCCTCCATTATCCCATGGGGAACCCCAGGGGATGCCGCCCTCCATTATCTTATAGGGAACCCAGGAGATGCCGCCCTCATTATCCCATGAGGAACCCCAGTGGAGCCCTCCATTATCCCATGGGGAAGCCAAGGGACTGAGCCCTTCATTATCCCATAGGGAACTCGAGGGACTGAGCCCTCTATTATCCCATGGGTTTCCCAGTAGACACTGCCCTCCATTATCCCACGGGAACCCCAGGGGATGCAGCCCTCCATTATCCCACGGGGAACCCCAGGGGATGCAGCCCTCCATTATCCCACGGGGAACCCCAGGCGATGCAGCCCTCCATTATCCCACGGGGAACCCCAGGGGACGCAGCCTTCCATTATCCCACGGGGAACCCCAGGGGACGGAGCCCTACATTATACCACGGGGAACCCCAGGGGACGCAGCCCTCCATTATCCCACGGGGAACCCCAGGGGACGGAGCCCTCCATTATCCCACGGGGAACCTCAGGGGACGCAGCCCTCCATTATCCCACGGGGAACCCCAGGGGACGGAGCCCTCCATTATCCCACGGGGAACCCCAGGGGACGGAGCCCTCCATTATCCCACGGGAACCCCAGGGGACGGAGCCCTCCATTATCCCACGGGAACCCAGGGGACGCAGCCCTCCATTATCCCACGGGGAACCCCAGGGGACGCAGCCCTCCATTATCCCACGGGGAAACCCAGGGGACGGAGCCTTCGATTATCCACGGGGAACCCCAGGGGACACTGCCCTCCATTATCCCATGGGGAACCCCAGGGGACGGAGCCCTCCATTATGCCACGGGGAACCCCAGGGGACGGAGCCCTCCATTATGCCACGGGGAACCCGAGGGGATGCAGCCCTCCTTATCCCACGGGGAACCCCAGTGGACGGAGCCCTCCATTATCCCACGGGGAACCCACGGGATGGAGTCCTCCATTATCCCATGGGAACCCAGGGGACACCATCTCCCATCATTCCGTGGGGAAGCCCAGCGGAGGCCATCCCCCATTTTCCCGTGGGGAAGCCCAAAAGACGCCATCCCCATTATCCTGTGGGGAAGCCCAGGGGACGCCTCCCCATTATCTTCTGGAAAGCGCAGGGAACGCCATCCCCATTATCCCGTGGGGAAGCCAGGGGATGCCAAACAGTGGGAGAGGGGGCTGCCGCCCCAGGCCTGCACCCCATGTTCCACACACTCCTCCCCTCCTCACATCTGGAGGACCCCCATGGCAAAGCCACTCTTACTGCTCTCCCGAAGGGTGGCCTTCCCAGCGCCGGCCTCCTGCACGCAGCTCCTCGCACCACAAAGCCGCTTCTTCGCAGCCTTCTGGAAGCTTCCGGTGGCACCGGAAGAAGAAATACCGCATTTGCCTTCACGTGATTGGCTGAAAGGCATGCGCATGCGTGCATACGCTGCGAGGCCCTCCTTGCCCATCGAAGGGCAGCATCTCGCTGAGGTCCGTGCCCAGACCACTGTGAGCTGCCAAGAGATGCCACGCTTGGTGCTTTCCAGATTCTATGTAGAAAACTTTGTATAGTCATGAAGGTTTTATAAGTAAGAAAATTACAAGTGCGAGCATACAACTGTTATTTTGTAAAGTAGTCGTTTTGCCAGTATACGGTTGTTCCAAAAAGTACTATTCAACTCATGAACCTTCACCAACACTGCACTTTACCTGCCTTTCTTTGCCGGAATTTTCCCACTCAGAGGTTTTATAAACTATTTTAAATTCACATAAATCAGCTTCGCTCATCTTCTCTCTTTCCATTCCCACAGATATGTTTATAAATAATATGACATAGTTTTCATGAGTTTGAGTATTACTAAACCTTGCAAGTAGTTTATATAGTGTTGGAGCATTCACATGTGTGTACGTACATGTGTGTGTATACGCACGTGCACGCTGGAACACCTATGAGAAATATTGCCAGTGTGCAGGTGCATGTGCAAGAGTGTATGGGTGTGTGTGGAGGTTAGAAAACCATCTTCTGCATTGTTCCTCAGGGCCACTAGTCATTGATCTTCAGGACACTGTAGATTTCCTTCCACTGTACTCTATGGTTTAAGCTACATTTGCATGGACAGTGAGTCCCAAATACATATGCCTGACTGTGTCTTGGCAGTGCTGGGATTACAAAGTATGAACCACCATGCAAAGCCCCTTTTTATGTGAATTTTGGGAATTGAACTCATATTCTCATGCTTGTGGAGCAAGCACTTTACAGATCAAGTCATCTCCCAGTCCCATCACGGTTATGTCATTCTCTCTTATCTTAGTTATGATTCTTTCTTATCCATGGCTATAAAATATTTCATCACAGAATTATTTCACGACTTACCTATTGGTCATTTTGTTTACGTTCAAATGAGGATCTATATGAGCACACTATTCTAATTCTAATTAGACTATTCTAATTTCTCTGAATATACTAAATGTTTTAAAATTCTACAGAGAATAAACTATCACTGAAACGAGAAATTAACATATTTTGAATCAGCAGAATATGAGAGAGAGAGAGAGACAGAGAGAGACAGAGAGAGAAAGAGACAGAGGAAGTAGAAACAGGTTATCAAACTTCAAGTACCACCCATAATAGCTTATTTCCTTCTACAAGGTTCTATTTCCTGAAGGCAATACAAGGTGTTAAACATTGGTCTGACTTGCTTACTTGGAGCCACTTTACCTGTGCTTCTTTGAAGTCTTATTTGCCATTATTCTTTTTCAGAGTTTTTTAGCCAACTCGCTAACATTATAGGCATACATCAAAGTTTACTGTAATGGCTGGAGTTCTTTTGGAAGTTGGTGGAGTTATTTTTTTTTTCTAGTTTTAGGTCCTTGAATTTCACTGTATTTCCTGTGCCCTGGTAATATTTAAGGCGTGGTATACATGTGAAATTTTCAGTATTTATTTTATGTATTCTGTGGAACATTCATGCAGTGATTCTTATTTAGGGGTCACCATTCACATCTATGATTACAGATATGTATGATCATGACCACTTTGATTAGTTATGATTTTTCCTTTCCATTTCCATGGGCCTTTGGGTATGGAATATGTGTGTGTGTGTGTGTGTGTGTGTGTGTGTGTGTGTGTGTGTGTTTATCCATGTGGAGGTCCAACAGTGATATCAGGAGCCATTCTTTATCACTGTTCCACCTTATTCTTTCAGGGTCGAGTCTCTAATTAAACCGAGAGGTCAAAATAGGGCTTGTATGACGGAGCTCTCACCCTGGGAATTCCCAGACTTTGCTTTTCAAGACTGGAATTACAGACTATCTCTACATCTGCCCAGCATTTTAACCTGGGACTAGGGTCCTCAATTCTAATCCTTATACTTGTGCAGTAAGTGCTTTATTCTCTGAATCATTTGCCTATTTCCAAGTTTGGATTTTGAAAGTTCTGCAAAGACCAATTACTGTAGATTTAGCCCCATGGTAGTAGTGTAATGAAGTATGGTACATTGGAAGGTTTTGTGTCTTTGTGTATGATCCCAGAGGAGAATATGGGCCTCTCAGGCCTCCCAAGCTTTTCTCTTCCTTTCCCTTTTTTTTTGGGGGGGGGTTCTGGAAACTGCAAGAAATTTACCATGTTTCACCATAAGCCTAAATTAGTAAAATCAACTGATCATGGGCCAGAACTTCCAAAACTCTGAACCAAGATACCAAGATAAATTTCCCCTCTCTATAAGTTAATTGTCATAAGTGTTTTCCATTGTGTTGAAAAATAATATTTCAAGCACAGGGAAATGGAAAGCAATCTGAACTCATATCTGACAAAATAACTTGAAAACAAAATCATTCAGAAGAGAGAAAAAGGTTACTTCATATGGATTAAGGGGACTGTCATAGTTAAGTACATGTGTCAACTCGATGGTTGAAGGTTCAATCTCTAGGAACATTTGTAAATAATTAGTAATTGAGTTAAACCAAGAGCGAATCTACAGGAGATTGTGTAGCTGATAGTGAAGGTCAGCCCATGGTGAGTAGGACTGGGCCCTGGACAGGTGAATAAAATACAGAGAGCTGATTGAGAAAATTGGCATTCTTCTTTATACTTGGCCAGACATGCTGGTCTGTCGAGTAAGCATCATCCCTCCCTTAGCTACTATGTGGATATGGTGCAGCCAGTGTTGGTGTGAGCTCTCCTGTCAAGCTGGACAAGCAACTGTAACCAGGAATTATAAGAGAAAATTAAGCCCCTTTTTCCCTTAAGCTATTTTACTAAAATTTTTTCAGCAGAGTTAACTGCAACAGAATTTGGAGAAGTAGCATGTTGCTGATAAATCTCGCTATGTGACTTTTTTGGATTCCAAAAGTTTTTGTTGAGGAATTTGAAAATGTTTGAAGACTTTTGTGCATGCAAAAAAACGTTTGATGAGAGTTTAATGGCCATTTATAAAACAGTGATGCTGAGAGAGTTGTGAATTGTTTGGGTCCAGTTTATGATGAAGAAAACAATGACTTTGGTTAAATTTAAAGACGGTAGACTAGTTTGCTTGACAGAGGAGAGCTATATTGACATCCATGAAGCTTTAGGTGTGGAAAGGGCAGGCTGCAGAACAGCTTCCACTGTTGGAGAAATGAACATCAGTGAAGGAAAACCTTAGTATTTAGCACTGGAACGGTGGAAGAAATGTATACCATCATGTGGTTTGAAGACCTGAATTTCTTCAGTGACCAAAAGCCAAAAATGAAGCTATTTCTTGACCTTCAAAAGTTTTGACTGCCTAAAAAAGTTTTTTTCCAGAGTTAACACACAAATTTGGTACAACTATGGTTTGAGTGGACCAAGCTTTGTTTCAAGCTCACTGCAGAATTTGTCAGCATCCCTCAGGTGGTACTGGTTTTGATGCACATTTAAAAAGGATTCAGGGAGAAAGCTGAACCTTGTTACCAAGTGGCAGATTTGAAGTTTCTGAAAAAGAATGTGAAGCTTATAGTTGCAGAGGCAAATCAAGGATGTTGGAGATGCCAGAACCATGGGATGTGTGCTGAGGATGGCTGTGAGTGGAGATTGAGTCAGCTCCAGACTTTTTACACAATTTTGAGCTGCAAAGAGGTAGTGGGATTGTCCAGAATCTTTGAGCCACCATTACTAGATGATGAGCAA